>CM038671.1:212690286-213228828 GCA_021605145.1 Aegilops bicornis | reverse complement strand
ACGGCTACACCTCCCGCTTTGTCAGGTATACTGCGAAGAATGGCATGGGCTCAGGTCTTACTGATACACACACTGCCGCTACACCCATGGAGCTCCATCTCCATGTCTGTGAATAGGGCTCGAGGGAAAAGTAGTCGTTCATCAGCGTCAAATGCCCCCGTGCCCTATTCTGATTCAGTACTTGATTACCCTTGATCGATTCCTTGAAACTACAAACATGCACTTCCGCGTGCTTCACATCTGCAAGGACTGCCTGCATGATCCTACTCATCGCACGAGTCGTCAGACGCCTCAACGTAGTCCTTGCATATGTACTTCATGTCTAAATCTATTGGTTCACCAAAGAAAACTTCATGAGATTGACAAGATTACAACTCAAAGCAACTTCATGAGAATGGCAAGATTATGAATGAAAACAACTGCCACTATGTCAAATATTCAGAAATTATATTACACTTGATCTATATAGATTTTTCCTTCACCTTAGTTGTCTTACCTTCTTTTTTCTCCGTAATATACTTCTCATGTCGATAGTTCTGCATTTTGAAATAACAAGTGGTGTATAATATCACAATGTGATGATATGTTTGTGACTATGCATTTAAAGATATTTGGCCATTTACCTGCAAATGGCTCTTTACGTGAAAGATTGTCAAGCCTTCTACCTTCATAAGCTTCGGCACACCCTTGGGAGTTTCCTCTACAAGATATGTACATGGAATAAACATCTAAACGATGGTTCTATTTTCAAGAAAAATTGCCCCAAAACTTTAACAGAGTGATCACCCTACTTTCCGGTCCTCCGAACTTTTTCAGAGTCTCCACAAAACGTTCATGGAGCTCTCAAGTGTCCATCTCATTCTCATTTTGCTACATATTGTAGATCCAGATGAAGATGGTGATGAACTCAACTAGCACTAGTACAGCGAGCACCTAAACAAATGGTTTTTAACCCCTTTCCACGACGGCCTTTGGAACCGTCGCCAAGTGAATGTGGGCGATAGGGGGTCTTTGCCACACGACCCAGAAACCGTCGGGGATATGCCCTCCTGGCACACACGCTCGGCAAAATGAGGTCGTGTGCGACCGGCGAACGCTCAAATATGGAAATACGTACAGTAGAGCTAAAAATACAATTATACGGCAAAATTGTTTCCGGTCGCAAGTACATCCCACACAGTCAGTCCCCGCTAAACGTTTCCGTTCGTATGTACATCCCACACAGTCGCTCCAAGGAAAACGTTTCCGTTCACAGGTACATCACACACAATTTTTCCCGTTAAATCGTTTGCGTTATTGAATGTATTACACACGGTCCGTAGAAGAAACTGTGTGACAAAGGTTGTCCATCACACATAGGTTTTATGTGGTAAATGTTTGCGCAAGGTGGCCTAACGCAAACAGTTTTGAAGAGAAAGTCATGTGTGATTGTTCATTGATCCAACACGGTTTATTTCTAGAAACTGTGTGCGTTGCCTGAGGTCATCGCCCACGGTATTTTTTTCAACAACCGTTTGCAATAGCAAAACCCAATTAGCAGGCTAATTCGCCATTAGCAGGCTAATTATCCAATTATTTATAATCCATTTATTAATCTAATTGACATTTCATATTAAGCACACAATATATTTCATTTTCATAATTGAAATACATCAGAGTACAAAATCATATAGCTTCAGCACTCAGCTACCCCACCACACAACTACACCAGGACCAAGTTTCACATGCAACATCTATAACCTTTCGAAATTAGCATCATAGACGGTACATCGACAGATGTATCTCATCTGGAAAACTGCTGAAAGCAGTATATTAATATTGAGCCTTCATTGATGTTGAAGGTCTTTGTAACTTTAGGCCAGTGCATGTGGATGATTGACCATCCATCCTTCATCCTCTTCAGGAACACTTCAATATTGAACCATGGGTGTTGTATGAATAATTTCCTCGTCTCCTGACCATACAGGTGGTTTGAGAGGTAATCATTAGTGAACTACTTTGGAAAGGCCTGAAAATAAGGATGTGCATAAATATGTTCTCTATATTGGAAATGGGGCAAAGGAATAAAAAGGCAGGTATAATAGTTAGTACCATCCTGTAGTGAACTGATGTCTTCTTCATTGTGCAGACAAAGATCTTGTTATTTTTTGTCGCTAATTTCTTTATCCTAACAAACTTTCTAAGTTTCTTGACTTGACTGATATTCATGGACAACTCATTTCCCCATATACAAAAAGGGTCGAACAGTGGGTTAAAACCTCTGACAGCAGGACCTACATGTGCAAGACCAAATTGTTGAAAACCTAAATATTAAAATGGTTCCTGCAATTGTACAATAACGTGCTATTAGACAACGGACCATGCACGTGCTAACCTCGATTGTAAACCTCGGTGCTTCCCATTTGTAAGTGCATCTAGTGCCCCTTAGTGATTTTGGTGTATTGAAGACTTATAGGTTAAGGGACTAATGAGTTTGTGAGTGTACACAGGTCTATAAGGAGTTTGATATTTACAGAGAAACTCAACCCCTAAAAATGAAGTTCTTTGACTGAAGACTTTGGTATTCAAGACTTTCTGAAGACTTTGAAAGTGAAGAAATTGGTGTGACCTTGAAGACTTGGTATTCATTCGAGGAACATGAAGCGTGAAGACTTTTGTTTTCGTAGTTTCATTTTCTTTCTTGAGTCATAGGAAACACCGCATCGTTAAAGGGGTCGAGGAAATACTAAGGAAAAATTTCCATGTGATGCTCAACACAAAATCCTAAACCTACCAATACCTTTGAGTGAAGCCTTTGGAAATCTCATACAGTTCAGTCATATTCTTCAGTGACAAAGACGAAGTTCTTCTGGTCGCTGAGGAATTTGTTCTGACTGAGGATTTAGGAATTTGCCAGTGCGGATTGCCTACACGGTGAGGAACATGATAGCCCTGAGGAATTAGACACACAAAATTTCCAACCGTTGCTGTGCTACGCGCCAGCTGTCCCAAAATATCTTCCCACCTAACGGTCATATCATTGAAGGGCATTTATGTCTTATCATGTCGGGCTGCTCCCTAGGCTATAAATAGCCGCCCCCTACAACCACTAGCTGGTTGGCTGCTCCGAGAGAAACCGACACTTGTCATTTGAGAGCATCCCATCCTCCGAGGACTTTGAGCGAAAATCATCAAGTGAGAAAAAACCCAAACCCAAACACCTACAAACCCCAAGTGATTGAGCTTCACTGAAGAGATTGATCCTGCGTGGATCCGACGCTTGTTACCTTTGAAGACCGTGCTTATTCCAGACGGCTAGGCGGCATGGTCTAGAGCATCCAAGAGAAATTGTGGATCGCCGAGTGACCGAGTTTGTGAAGGTTCGGAAGTCACCTGAAGACTTACCACGAGTGATTGGGCGAGGTCTGTGTGACTTAGCTCAAGGAGAATACGGTGAGGACTGTGTGTCCTCAGGTTTAAATACCTAGCCGCTCCAACCAGATGTACAACTGAGACAGCAGTTGGAACTGGTCTACCAAATCATTGTCTTCACTAAGCCAACTGGTTCTATTTCTCAACTCTTTTCATTTCCTCATAACTGTGTTGTGTGCTTATTCAGATTCTGTGTTTGAAGACTTTGATCAAGACTTTCACTATTTCCTCAGAACGGTTCCCTATGAAGAAAATCTGGGTTCCCAAAAGGTGCCTTGAAAGTCTTCGTGTGAATGTCCTCATGACACCACCTGTGAAGAATAGGAACCCTAGATCAAATTCTTCATATGGACCAAATTCTTCATATGGATCCAAGTCCTCATACGGACCAAATTCCTCACATGGATCAAATTCCTTAAATGGATCAAAGTCCTCAGATGAACATCATCGTGCTAACAACTCTGCTTCGCAGGGTAGAGCTAAGGGCTATGAATATGTGCATTATTCTTCAAACCATTATGTTCATAAGTCCTCGAAGAATTTGTCTGCTTATTCATATGCTTACCCTAACCCCTCTTATGTGAAATGAAATGGTATGGCTTCTTTGCCACCATTCTCGTATGGTGCTCGCAGAGTGATGAACTCTTTGCCACCCCTTCAGATGTGGGTGGTGAAGAAAAAGAACTAATCTCTTTTGCAGGGTCAGGTCTCCAGATGTGCTTTAACGTCTGAAGAATTTGCTGGGGGCCTGACAAAATTGCCTGAATGGACGCATGCTAATGATGAAGAAATGAATCCTCATTTCTCACGTCCTCCACTGCTATATCTGTTTTACTGCTTGATGAAATTGATCTGATGAATTGATGTCATATTCTTCACTGATGAAGTATATGAGTTCGTAAGCTGCACTAATTCATCTGCAGGATGATCAACCCAAAGCCACTGAGTGGGTCCTTGATAGTGGATGTACAAATCACATGACTGGTGACAAGAATCTATTGATCGATGCTCCCTTATCTCCATCGCATCTGAAGCATATCATGTTCGCTGACAAAGGCAAAAGTCAGGTATTGGGTCTAGGTAAGGTTGCGATCACAAAGGATCGACACATGGACAAAGTCATGCTTGTCGAGTCCTTAGGATACAACCTTATGTCTGTCTCAATGCTTTGTGATCTTGATATGTTGTTGTCTGTGGCAAGTATCGCTGTGTTGTGATCATGTAAGCTGACCATTCCAAAGTCTTCGAAGGCTTTAGGAGAGGAGATTTGTATATTGTTGATTTCTCCACAGGACCACAACCAGCGGTGTGCCTACTTGCAAAAGCTTCGTATATTTGGCTATGGCATCGATTTACTTGGTCATGCCGGCATAAGGAATTTGCACACGCTTGCAAAGAAGAAGCATGTCATTGTCATTGAAAATTCAAATTCCTCAAGGATCACTTATGTGGAGCTTGTGAAGCTAGAAAAATGATCAAGGCCAAGCATCCAGCGAAGACTATCATGACCACTACTCGACCATTCAAATTGCTTCACATGGACCTATTTGGTCCTAATCATTACTCAGCAGTCACTAATGATGCATCTCTCTATGGCTTTGTTATTGTTGATGATTACTCTCGTTACATATGGGTACACATTGTTACTTACAAACATGAAGTGCAGGAAGTCTTCAAACGATTTTCCTCAAGGGCTTCAACCAACTTTGGTGTGAAGATCAAGCACATCAGAAGTGACAATGGAACTGAGTTCAAGAATTCTGGTCTTGATGACTATCTTGATGAACTTGGTATTACTCATGAGTTATCTGCTCCTTATACTCCTCAGCAGAATGGCGTCGTGGAGCGCAAGAACAGGACTCTTGTTGAGATGGCTCGCACTATGCTTGATGAGTACAAGACGCCTTGTCACTTCTGGATTGAGGCAATTTACACTGCGTGCCACATCATCAACAGGGTATATCTTCACAAATTCTTCAAGAAGACTGCTTATGAACTTCACACTGACAAGAAACCCAATGAGAGTTATTTCAAAGTCTTCGGTGCTAAATGTTGGATTAGAGATCCTCATCACAATGCTAAATTTGCCTTTGAAAGCACATGAAGGTTTTATGCTTGGTTACGGAAAGGACTCGCACACCTACAGAGTCTTCAACAATGTTCTTCACAAGATTTTTGAAACTGTATATGTGCGGTTCGATGAAATTAATGGCTTGCAAAGAGAGCACCTACCTCCTGTGCTAGATAAACAGTCTCCTGAGGAAACCATCAAATCCAAAGCTACTGAGGATGTCATTCCTACTGAAGAACGTGCTGAAGAAGTCATTCCAGAGCGTGATGAACTTCAAGCTAATGCACCTGAAGAAAATGCTGAAGAAAATGCTGATCAAATTCCTCGACGACAACCCGCTCATCCACGTGTTGCAAATGAAGTGCAGATTGAAAAGATCATCAGCGACATCAACATTCCAGGTCCTCTCACACGCTCAAGAGCTTCTCATTTTTCTAACTTTTGTGGGCACTTTGCTTTTGTCTCTATCACAGAGCCCACTAAGGTAGATGAAGCATTTCTGGAGTCTGAGTGGATTCAGGCTATGCAAGACGAATTGCATCAATTCGAGCTCAACAACGTCTGGGAACTGGTCAAACGTCCAGATCCTCGCAAGCACAATATCATTGGCACAAAGTGGATCTACCGCAACAAGCAAGATGAAAATGGCCTTGTGGTGAGGAATAATGAACGGCTTGTAGCTCAAGGCTACACACAGGTTGAAGGAATTAATTTTGATGAAACTTTTGCACCTGTTGCTAGACTTGAGGCTATTCGCATATTACTTGCTTATGCTAACCATCATGACATCATATTATATCAAATGGATGTGAAAAGTGCATTCCTCAATGGTAAGCTTGAGGAAGAAGTATATGTTGCTCAACCCCTGTGTTTTGAAGATCCAAAGCATCCGACAAAGTCTTCAGACTCAATAAGGCCCTCTATGGCCTCAAGCAGGCCCCTCAAGCGTGGTATGATACTTTGAAGGATTCCTCATGAAGAAAGGCTTCAAACCCGGTTCACTCGACCCTACTCTTTTCACTAAATCTTATGATGGTGAACTGTTTGTGTGCCAAATATACGTTGATGATATTATCTTTGGTCAGATGCGACCAATGTTATAGTGATGAATTTGCCTATATGATGAGTGAAGAATATCAAATGTCTATGATGGGAGAGTTGAAATTCTTCTTAGGTCTTCACATTCGTCAACAAATAAGAATGGCATATTCATATCTCAAGAGAAATACCTCAAGGATGTCTTGAGGAAATTCGACATGCAAGATTGCAAAGGAGTCAAAATCCCTATGCCCACAAATGGCCATCTATGCAATCGATGAAAATGGTATTGACTTGATCATAAGGTATACCGCTCCATGATTGGCTCTTTATTGTATTTATGTGCATCTAGGCCAGATATTATGCTTAGTGTTTGCACGTGTGCCCGATTTCAAGCTACACCAAAGGAATCACACCATAAGGCCGTGAAGCATATTATTCGATATCTAGCTCACACACCAACACTTGGATTATGGTACCCCAAGGGCTCGGCTTTTGATCTCATTGGATATTCATACTCTGACTATGCTGGTGATCGTGTGGACCGCAAGTCAACATCTGGTACATGTCATTTCCTCGGACGATCTTTGGTCTGTTGGTCCTCGAAGAAACAAAACTGTGTATCACCGCTCATCTTTGAAGCTGAGTACATTGCTGCTGGTTCTTGTTGTGCTCAATTGCTATGGATGAAACAAACTCTCAAGGACTACGGCGTCAACATGAAGAATGTGCCTCTCTATTGTGACAATGAGAGTGCCATCAAGATTGCTCATAACCCGCTTCAAAGACTCAAGACAAAGCACATTCAGATTCGTCATCATTTTCTTCGCGATCATGTGTTGAAGGGCGACATCTCCATCAAGCACGTGAAGACTGAAGACCACCTAGCCGATATCTTCACAAAGCCCTTGGATGAGAAGAGATTTAGCAAGTTGCGGTGTGAGCTAAATATCCTAGAATCTTCGAATCTTCTTTGAAAAGGACACTCATCCTAACACTTATGCAAAATTGACGAATTAAATGTGCAACACACGAAGTAACATTTTTCTTCAATTAATGAAGACTAACCCTCTAAGTGTGAATAAATTAATAAAGAATTTGATTCTCAGAGCCCTACGATAATTGTACGCGGTGTCTGAAATCATCATTCTTGTACGGTGGGTCACGCCACCACAAAAAGTTGAAAATCTTCAATTTGAGTTTTTCCTCAGTGGTTGAAATTCCTCAGTTGTTCATATTCTTCAACTTTGCATTATCTTCACTGTTTCCGTCGTTTTTCTTCATTGGCTATATATATCTGAGTTTATGTCCTCTACAGCATTCACTTATTGCTATTTCTTCAAGTTGCGTTTTCTGCTAAGTGAATGTGATCGGACCCTTCCCCCTCTATGCTATACTCAACCCAATCTATTCACAAATTCTTCATGTGCGTTCTATTTGACACTCGTTCAAAATCTTCACTGTGCCCTTGTCAGCTGAAGAATTTGCGAACGGAACTTTAAAACTTATCCTATCTAAATTTTCGGCTTTGCCGCTCAAACCGCTCCGCATCCCACGATAACACTTATCTATTCACCCACGATCTTACACGATCTCCACTTCTCGATGCGTGGGTGACACATGTCGTTTAATGAGAAGGGTCAGGCACGCTCGTCCCTAAATCTTCGGCGAACAGTTTTTCACCGTGGCTATAAATACCCCTCTCCCCTTCCTCACTTCCTTTACTCCGCTCGCTCTCTCTCCCGCTCGAGCTTCTCAAACCCTAGCGCCGCCGCTACTTCATCGTCGCCGGTGAGGAAGAGCTTCACTGCCTCGACCTCGTCGCCGTCGTACTCGCGCCGGCCGCAGAAATCTTCACTCCGCCGCCGCCGTAGCTGTCTTCCTCTGCCAAGTTAGGGTGTGGAAGATCTGCATTGACGAACTTCACATCTCCACCTCACAGTTCGTCGTGTTCTTCGTCGAGGGTAATTAAAAGTTACTTTTACTGCCCTCTTTGATTCAAATGATTTCCACAAAATCTTCAAAGGTGTTTTTCTTCAAATCTTCACACACTAAAACACCTCACATGTCATTTGTCCTTGATATATTTCTCTAAGCTACATTTTTCTTCAAGATTCCTCAGTTGTGTGGATTTTCGATCTATACAACTCTGGAACCTAAGTCAAAGAAAGCTTAGCGAAATTCTTCAAGACTTATCTGGTCAAATTCCTCAAACTTGTTCTTTTTGAAAAACCTTCAGAGAACGCATATGACCTCTCCAAATTCCTCGCAACTATACTCTGTTCACAGGTACTCATGTCCGCCGCCGAATCACTAGGTTCTCATCAACTTAACTCATTTGCAGCGTTCCTCGAAGAAAAGTTGCATACTTCTTCAGAGAATTCGATTGTTCAAAAATACTCAACTGAAGAAAATGGCAGACGGTAAGAAGCCACAGAAAGGAGGAAAGAAGCCTGAGGTCATGACTGCCTTTGAGATCCCTGATGACATATACAAAGAATATTGCTCTCCTGATGAGGCCAAGTTTGGTAAGGAGAACAAAAATCAGCGCAAAATGCGCATCCAGAGGATAGAAAGGAGATGGGCAAGAGAATGGAGGGAGTACAGGTATGTAACTCCAAAGTACATGAAGAAATTCGCACTCAACCCTCCATGCCCAAGACCTCCATTGGCACCTGGCCAAGAAGCAGATCCCACCAGCCTCAAGCGCGGTGAGGACTATCCTGATGAATGGGCCAAGCGCCAGGCCAAGTTGGCTAGACAAGCCAAAGAAGCAGTGAGGAAATTCAATGAAGACTCTGTTGCTGCTGCTGCTGAGGCCTCTGTCAAGCCGAAGAAATCTATGGCAAAGAAGCCTGCACGTAAGCCAAGTGCTTCACCTACAGTGCCCTCAAGGCCAAGTTCCTCAGCAATGCCCTCATGGCCAGAATCTTCAAAGCCCTCAAGGCCAATTCCTCATGCTGCTCCTGCTCCTCCAAAGTCCTCAGCTGCTCCGACAAAGTCCTCAGCACCTGTGCATCTTGCCACGTGCCAAAGGACTACAGGCATCTCCATTGCCTCTGGTGCCTCTACTAGTTCCTCAGCTGCACCAAATTCTTCAACAGGACCATCTCTGCTGAAGACAAAGGTCACTGTTGGACGAGGTCCTCGCCCTAGTCCTCAGAAGAAGCAGGTCGCCTTCCAAGTGCCATCTGAAGAAGACGAAGCTGATGATGAAGAACTTGCTGAGATCATCAGAGATAGGCAAGTCAGGGCCGCTAGAGCCAAAGGCACAAATGTGCCTCTGCTTTTGGATCCAAAGTTGATCCTCGACTACATTGATCTCTGGCACAAAGACGCAAACACTCCTATGCCTGATTTCAATTTGACTCCTGGCCAAAGTCACATGCTAACCCATTTCATCCAAGAAGAAAAATGGAAATATGAGAAGTCCAGGCAGATCAAGAAAGGACAGTATAGGAAGGAGAAGTTTCTGAAGAACAACGTTGTCTCTATGACAACTGATGAACTTCTAAAGATCCAGTGTAAAATCAAAGCCCTAAAAAATGACTTCAATGCTTACTATGCTGATTGGCAAGGAGCCAAAGTTAGGTTTGTTAAACTGACTGAGAAGTTCACCTCTAATGTTGCAGCCCCATCGCAACAAGAAATTCCTCAGGCTGAAGCATCTGCCCAGCAAACTGAAGAACATGCCAAAGACCGGCCGATGACTTTCAGTCTTTGAAGAAAATGTGAGTTCCAGGCTGATGATCGCATTCCACCACGAAGAAATTGCCAGGGCATCCACTAGCGGTGCGCCTGAAGAAAATGAAGAAGTCAGGGAAACTGCATCAGTTGTGCCTGAAGAAACTCAACCAGATTCCTCTGCTCCTCCTGCGCCTACCCCAACTCCAATTCTTCCATCTGCATCAGATGCTAAGAAGATCAAGGCTGCCGAACATGCTGCAGTGAAGAAAAGGAAAGCATCAGCCCCTTCAGATTCTTCAGCTCCAAAGAAAATGAAGAAATTGACAAGCTCATTTGCAAATCCAATTGATGTTGTTCCTGTTTCCTTCATGCCATCAAAGGAAATCGTTCCGTTTGATGAAGAATATGTGATCCCTAGTGGATCTGATGAAGAAAATCCTTCTGCTGCTTCGTCAGAGCAGATGGATGAAGAAATTGAAGTGGATGAGATCCCTTCAACACCTGTTGTTTCCTCGCCTATGCCTCAGCTGAAGAGGCTGGCGTTGAAGAAATGGAAGATGAAGATGTGGACATTGGATGCACCACTCCAGTGATGAATGATGATTTTTGGGAAAGTTAGCATCCCAACTCTCCACTCGCTCACACCTTTACAAAGAAATCCTCACCCCTCGCACCAACCGTTCAAATGGGCTCTGAAGAAACCCACCCCACCTCGTTTGTACATGAATAAATTCCAGCCACTAGTGCTGAAGAAACCATCGCTGAGCAAATTTGAAGACGCAGATCGTCTTGAAGAGGAACCGTAAATTCCTCAAATCAAGAACCTGAGATTGCAATTCCCGAGGTTGTGATGCAACTCATCGACACTCCTCCGCCCAAGCCAAAGGATCCATTCTTAAGGAAGCAAAAATTCAAGGCTGAAGATTTCTTGGCGAGCATGTATTCTTCAATCGACTACAACCCCTATGACTCTGCTCGCATAAGGAAGAGGCGTTTCTGGACGGCCAGCCAGGCTAATTTCTATTCCTCAGTGCTGTTCAACAAAGACAAAGTCTTCGATCATGCGCACATTCGTCACGTGGATATGGAATATCTACCGTGCTTCGAGCCAGTCCTCAGTGTTCTTCACGACGTTGTACTGTTAAATTTCTGCACTGACATATGTGATTGGGATGAAGAACTCATTCTTCAATTTTTTGCGACGTTGCACATCACAAGAGATTCTGAAGATGTGAATTCATGGGTGCTGGACTGGATGTCTGAGAACACTCACTACAAGGCACCAGCTACTGAATTGCTTCGTGCCTTACCACTCGATCCTCCCCTTGAAGCTACTCGTTGCGTCTACAATGAACCCGAGCTTACAAATCACTACATGCAAGTTCTGATGAAGCCTTTGAAGCCAGGTCAGGCCCCACGAACCAAATTCCTCGTGAAGGAATTACTATATGTGCCTCGGACTATCTATCGCATTTTGATGAAGACATTGAGTCCAATCAAGGGCCACGACTCGAATGAAGAAGACGTCGTTCGCATCATGAAGAATCTGCTTTTCAATATCATTTATGGCGTTCCCGTCAACTTCCATCATTTCTTCATGAGGACTCTGGCCAATATCGCTATGTCGCCATTTGAGCTGAAGCCTTATGCACCTTGGATTATGAGATTCATCAGAACAAGGTCTTCACTCAACTACAAAGTCGATACATCGAACCACCGCAGCTACTTGCCTCCAATTGAAGTCCTCAAACGGACATTCTCCTCAGCTGATGACAAGGGCAAGGTTGCTGTTATAGATGAAGGCATTCGTCCATTGGATGGTCAATTTCGCAAGGCTGCATCCTACTCCACCAATGATGACTCTGCCACTCATGACTCTGCCGCCAACACAACCAAGCAAAATCCTCAAGGCACAACACCTAGGGTGATGACTGGTCGTGAGCTTCTCCTCAGTCTTCATCAGAAAGTTGACCGCAATCATAAATGGGCCAAGTTTACAGTTTGATTCAATTCTTCACAACATGACCTCAACCCACAATGCGGTGAAGAAAAACCAATACTACCTCCATGAAACCTTCAACCGCATTCGGGCTGTTTTGTCTCATGTCTACAAATGAAGAAGATCTGAAGAAAATGGGTCTCAAGGAAGACTTTGACTGGTCTGCACCTCCACCGAAGAAATACAAGAAGGTCAAGGTTCCTTCCTTGGTGGCCAGCTCCTATTCTTCATCGTGCGACACCGATGAACATGAAGAGTTGGACAACACTGTGGCAGGCCCAACATCAACAAATGACCCCAACAACGCTGGCGCTCCTTCATCAACTTGATATTCTTCAGGGGTGTTAGTCCTCAGTTTCAACCCTTTTGGTCATTCGATGACAAAGGGGGAGAAATTTGAGTTAGTCTTCAAGCGGGTCTATTATATGGGCGTTTTTTGATAAGTTACAACTCTCGTTCTTCTGATGACTTTGCTGGATCGAGTTGTAAACTTAAACTCTATGGTGGTCTGATACTTTTGTTGTGTTCTTCTGCATGCTTATTCCTTGTTATATGTTAATGCATGCATGCTGAATTACATCAGTCACCATATTTCATCATGCATTTCAAATTCTTCATATTATAAGTCAAATGCGTGTATGAATTACAAGATATAGGGGGAGATCTCCATGATTCAACTCTTCAAGTGTGCATTGCTTCAAAAGAAAATTCCTCACTATGCACATCTTCAGGGGGAGTTCTTCTATATCTTGCAATCAAATTCCTCAACACCAGTATTTACACTTCATAAGTTTATCCCCGTTGAAAACTTAACCTATATTGTCATCAATCACCAAAAAGGGGGAGATTGTAAGTGCATCTAGTGCCCCTTAGTGATTTTGGTGTATTGAAGACTTATAGGTTAAGGGAATAATGCGTTAGTGAGTGTACACGGGTCTATAAGGAGTTTGATATTTACAGAGAAAGTCGACCCCTAAAAATGAAGTTCTTTGACTGAAGACTTTGGTATTCTGAAGACTTTCTGAATACTATGAAAGTGAAGAAATTGGTGTGACCTTGAAGACTTGGTATTCATTCGAGGAACTTGAAGCGTGAAGACTTTTGTTTTCGTAGTTTCATTTTCTCTTTCTTGAGTCATAGGAAACACCGTACTGTTAAAGGGGGTCGAGGAAATACTAAGGAAAAATTTCCATGTGATGCTCAACTCAAAATCCTAAACCTACAAATAACAACGAGTGAAGCCTATGTAAATCTCATACAGATTCGGTCATATTTTTCAAAGGATGTGAGACGAAGTTCTTCCGTCACGAGGAATTTGTTCTGACCGAGGAGTTAGGAATTCGCCAAAGGCGGATTGCCTACACAAGTGAGGAACATGATAGCCCCGAGGAATTAGACACTCAAAATTCGATTTGGTTGCATACGCGCCACCGTCGCATAAAATATCTTCCCACCTAACGGTCATATCATGGAAGGGCATTTATGTCTTATCATGTCGGGCTGCTCCCTAGGCTATAAATAGCCGCCTACAACCACTAGCTGGTTGGCTGCTCCGAGAGAAACTGACACTTGTCATTTGAGAGCATCCCATCCTCCGAGGACTTTGTGCAAAAATCATCAAGTGAGGAAAAACCCAAACCCAAACACCTACAAACCCCAAGTGATTGAGCATCACTAAAGAGATTGATCCTGCGTGGATCCGACGCTTGTTACCCCTGAAGACTGTGCTTCTTCCAGAGGTTAGGCGTCATGGTCTAAAGCATCCAAGATGAATTGTGGATTGCCGAGTGACCGAGTTTGTGAAGGTTCGGAAGTCACCTGAAGACTTATCATGAGTGATTGGGCGAGGTCTGTGTGACCTTAGCTCAAGGAGAATACGGTGAGGACTTGTTGTCCTAGACTGCGTGTTCAGGACTGGGTGTCCGGGACTGTGTGTCCTCGAGTTTAAATACTCAGCCACTCCAACCAGACGTACAACTGAGACAGCAGTTGGAACTAGTCTACCAAATCATTATCTTCACCGAGCTTACTGGTTATATTTCCTCAACTCTTTCATTTCCTCATTACTGTGTTGAGTGATTGTTCGTATCTGTGTTTGAAGACTTTGACTGAAGACTTTCCCAATTTCCCTAGTTCAATTTCTTCAATCAGTTTGTCTTCATCCTGTGGTATCCTGTGATTACGCTTTCTGTACTCTGTGCTTGTCTTCATTTCATCATGATGACCATGCTTGTGTTCTGTTATGTTTACTTATGAGTACTTATTCCATTGCAAGTAGTTCTTCGCTAAGTAATTTCCTCACCCGCATAAATTCCTCGTTGAAGAATTCATAAAATCGCCTATTCACCCCCCCCTCTAGTCGATATAACACACTTTCACCATTGTTTTCCTGCAACACATATAAGGTAGTTAGTCATCAGGTTAAGTAAGGGTTCGCATGCTATCAGTAAAATATGTTGATGGAAAATAAGCACATTGCAGATTCATCAGATTAATTCAAGCCGCATGGAAAACCCATTTATCCAAACCAAGCATGATTAAGAACTAGGAAATATAGCAGTTGTATATGTTTCTCATGTATTAAGTACAGCCAAATTCGATTTATTCCTCACATGCACAATAATATAAAATTCTACCCACGACAATTGGACATCGCAGTGTAGAATTGAACCAAGCAGTTAGCTAAACACCACAACAAATGAACCTAACGTTAACTGAGCACCACATTGCACAATATAACATACTCCTAATAGAAGATTGGATATTTAACCAAACCAAGCATGCTTAACAACTTGGGAATATAGAAATTGTATTTGTTTCTCATGTATTTAGTACAACCAAATTCGATTTATTTCTCACATGGTATACAATAACAGAATTCATCCACAACAATTGAACATCGCATTGTAGAATTGAACCAAACAGTTAACTAAACACCACAACAAATGAACCAAAGGTTAACTAAGCACCACATTGCACAATATAACATACTCGTAATAGAAGATCAGACAGTTAACGAAACCAAGCATGTTTAACAACTTGGAAATATTGCACCCTGAAGAATTGAACATCACATTTGCAGAATTGAACCAAGCAGTTAACTGAACACCACATTGCACGACATATAGAACATATAGACTATAGCAGAAGATTGCATGGTAAAAGTAGATAGCACAATTCACTAGAATTTGTTAAGGAAAGACAGTAGCTAGCAAACGATGGCCTCGAGAAAACGCTACGAACTGCCGTTTAAAGCAGCCAAGCTGCGGGCCGGGCTATGACGTCACAACGGTGGCCTCGACGGCGAGGTGCTCCTCCAAAATCTGGGGTCGGCACGAATGGCAGCCATCGCGACCTCATCTGCGCGTGCGGCCGCGATTTGCTTCTCCGCTGCCAAATGCTCCTTGAAATCCTGGCTATACTGCGTGCACCATGGCTTAGGGCGGCGCTTATTTGGTGGAGGGGTCAATTATTTGGGTGGAAGGTGTCGCGCTCGCGCCGGCGGTCGGGGCATGTGGGATGTGGAAGGAGGAGGAGGATGGGGGTTGGGTGTGGATTACCTGTCTGGATAGACGAGGCCGAGCAACGTGAAGGGTCGCCGGCGAGGAGGCGGCGGCGCTGCAAGCAAGGAGTGAAGGTTTCAACTTGAAATGGAAGGCGGAAAGAGGGGAAATGTGGCTTTTGGTAAGGGGGCGGGGGCGGGGAGGTAGATATTTCCACGGAAGCCGAAAATTTGGAATCGCTTCACCAAAAAATCTGGCGCAAAGTGTCATCAGACACGGTCCCTTATTCAAAACTGTGTACGATATGTGGACATCACAAACGATTCAGATAGCTTAACCCGTGTGTGATGAGTTTGAACGTCAAAAGTTTTGGTTCAAATTTCCATGGTTACAGTGGTCATCCACGTCATTGCATAATTTGGGTACACAAAGGAGACTACAGCACACCCACACTTCTTAATCGAGCAAGTTCAGCAATTAAACAGAGCTAGCTGACCTAAACATTACTATAAAAAATTAAAGACCGGCGCTCTTAATTAAACAAAACAAAGAGTACTACTATGGCCGGTGCTCGTCAATCTCCGCTGCCGCCTCCATGTCTAGCTCGCGCCTGACGGTCTCCTGGGGAAGGGGCTCCATGGCATCCATCGCACCATACTCGGCAAGCATCTCGCCATCCACGTCCGTGATATATTTGGAATAGGCCGCCATGAGTTGGGCGTGGGCGGACACGATCTGGGCTTTGGCGGGCTCCGTCGTCGCAAGCTATGCCGCGTAGGAACGGATGGCTGCTCGAACTCTCTCGGTGATTGCCATCTCTTCGGCCGTGGGTTGCCAACCGTTTTCGGAGAAGCTTCCTTCGATTTGTGCGGTGAGCGCCACGAGCTAGGCGTGGACGGCCTCGATATGGTGGTGGGCGGCCTCCATCAGGGCTAAGGCCGCCGCGAACGGACAGCAGACGCTGTTGTGCCGCTCTCGCCAGTTGCTATCCCCGAGGCACATGCTGCTGCCGCTGCCTGAGAAGCAACAGCGGCCGTTTGGGCTGCCTTGGCCGCCCGGACGCATATTGCGGTCGCCCTCACGAAGCTTGTTAGCACGCGCCTGGCGGCTGCGGTCGCGCTCTCGCCGGAGTGGGCCACCGAAGTTGTCCTCATGACGTGGGTCCACGTCCCCATCTTTCACCGGTGAAGATTGAACAGTGAAATGATATTTGGGGAGTGAGCTAGTGTGCGTGAGACGCCGGCTGTGGACTATAGCTGACACACCTTCTCGCGTAAGCCATAGGCGTACTATACACCGACGGTGCTCCAGGATATTTTGTGTTGCATCTCACACAGTTGTTGATAATAAACTTTGTGCGATCTACTTGATTTTTCATCTTGATTTGAATTACATAATGGGGTCACAGCGGCAATGGACGGTGTTTGAATTGCTAGACCTTTTATCTGGAGTGAACATGCAACTATATGTGTGTCGTCAAAAAAATTGGAATTATTTAGGGTTCATTTGGACGTGTTCATACATCAACTTGGTTTTGTAGGCATTTCAGGTGCATAATTCAAATTTGAACTACATGCACATGCTTCAGTGCATATAAACTGGTTGAAAATTCAAATCGGTGTCCTTGGTTGCATGCTTAGGTCCCATGCAAGAAATGGGAATGAATGTCAAACACCCAGCCACCGTCACTCGGCCGCAAACATTGAAATACTTGGTTTTTAAATTCTAGTAAATCCAAAACTCGTCTGAAATTCATGAAACTTGGCATGCTATCATGGAGCCGCATCAACATGCCGTGGTAAAAAATTTGTCCCATTTGGGGCAGGTTTGGGTATAAGCTTCTCACAAACCAGAGCTTCTCACGACAAGCATGATGGTTTAGTAGGGAACGCCCCACCTTTGGGGATGAAACGATATCTGTTGCCTCTTATTGCTTCCAAAAAATTCTCATGTCAACATAGAACAACAGGAGTGTTGTGTTATTTTTTGTGATTTTTCGGGGTTCGTTTGGACATTTTTATGCATTAAGTGAATTTTCAATGCATTTATGTGCATAATTCAAATTTGAACTACATGAACATGCTCAAGTGCATATAAATTGGTTGAAAAACCAAATCTGTGTCCTTCGGTGCATGCTTAGGTCCCATGCAAGAAATGAGAATGAATTCCAAACACCTTTCCACCATCACTAGGCCGCAAACATTGAGATACATGTCTTTTAAATTCTAGTAAATCCAAAACTCGTCTGAAATTCATGAAACTTGGCATTCTATCATGGAGCGGCATCAACATGCCGTGGTAAAAAATTTGTCCCATATAGGGCAAGTTTGGGTATAAGCTTCTCACAAACCAGAGCTTCTCACAACAAGCGTGATGGTTTCGGTAGGGAATGTGCCACCTTTGGGGATGAAACGATATCCGTTGCCTCTGATTGCTTTCAAAAAAATTCGAGTGTCAACATAAAACAACAGGAGTGTTGTGTGGAATTTTTCGCGGTTCGTTTGGACATTTGTATACATTAACTGGGTTTCCCAGGCATTTTATGCACATAATTCAAATTTGAACTACATGCACATTCTCCAGTGCATATAAACTGGTTGAAAAATCAAATATGTGTCCTCGGTTGCATGCTTAGGACCCATGGAAGAAATGGGAATGAATTTCAAACACCTTGCCACCGTCACTCGTCCACAAACATTGCGATACCTGGTTTTAAATTCCAGTAAATCCAAAACTCGTCTGAAATTCATGAAACTTGGCATGCTATCATGGAGCGGCATCAACATGGCATGGTAAATTTTTTGTCCCATTTGGGGCAGGTTTGGGTATAAGCTTCTCACAAACCAGAGCTTCTCACAACAAGCGTGATGGTTTCGGTAGGGAACGTGCTACCTTTGAGGACGAAACGATATCCGTTGCCTCTTATTGCTTTCAAATTTTTTCGAGTGTCAACATAGAACAACAGGAGGGTTGTGTTCAGTTTTGGAATTTTTCGGGGTTCGTTTGGACATTTTTATACATTAACTGGGTTTTCCAGGCATTTTATGCGCATAATTCAAATTTGAACTACATGCACGTTCTCCATTGCATATAAACCGATTGAAAAATCAAATATGTGTCCTTGGTTGCATGCTTAGGTCCCATGCAAGAAATGGAAATGAATTTCAAACACCCTGCCATCGTCACTCGGCCGGAAACAATGAGATACATGGCTTTTAAATTCTAGTAAATCCAAAACTCGTCTAAAATTCATGAAACTTGGCATGCTATCATGGAGCAACATCAACATGCCGTGGTAACAATTTTATCCCATTTGGGGCAGGTTTGGGTATAAGCTTCTCACAAACCTTAGCTTCTCACAACAAGCGTGATGGTTTCGGTAGGGAACCTGCCACCTTTGGGGATGAAATGGTATCCGTTGCCTCTTATTGCTTTCAAAAAATTTCTAGTCAACATAGAACAAAAGGAGTGTTGTGTTTACTTTTTGAACTTTTGGGGTTTGTTTGGACATTTTTATACATTAATCGGGTTTTCTAGGCATTTCATGTGCATAATTCAAATTTGAACTACATGCACAAGCTCCAGTCCATATAAATTGGTTAAAAAATCAAATATGTGTCCTTCGGGGCATGCTTAGGTCCCATGCAAAAAATGGAAATGAATTTCAAACACTAGGGCGCTGTCGATTGCCGGCAAAACATTGAGATACTTTGTTTTTAAATTCTAGTAAATCCAAAACTCGTCTGAAAATCATGAAACTTGGCATGCTATCATGGAATGGCACCCGACATGTTGTGGTATTTTTCGTGTCCATTTTGAGAGAAGGCGCACTCGAATAACAGCCAACAAAGGCATTTTGAAACAAATAGCTGCCACTGTAACATCTCAAACGTTTTGTATAATTTAAATTGTGTGTGTTCTGTTAACCATTCACGTGACGCCACGCCTCACTCTGTAAGTGCATCTAGTGCCCCTTAGTGATTTTGGTGTATTGAAGACTTATATGTTAAAGAACTAATGTGTTTATGAGTGTACACAGGACTATAAGTCTATGAGGAGTTTGATATTTACAGAGAAAGTTGACCCATAAAAATGAAGTTCTTCGACTGAAGACTTTCGATTTCTGAAGACTTTCTGAAGACTTTGAAAGTGAAGAAATTGGTGTGACCTTGAAGACTTGGTATTCATTTGAGGAACATGAAGCATGAAGACTTTTGTTTTCGTAGATTAATTTTCTCTTTCTTGAGTCATAGGAATCACCGTCTTTGTTAAAGGGGTCGAGGAAATACTAAGGGAAATTTCGGTGATGCTCAACTCAAAATCCTACACCTACTAATCCCTTCGAGTGAAGCCATTGAAATCTCATACTGATTCACCATATTCTTCAAAGGATGAGACGAAGTTCTTCCGGTCTCCGAGGAATTTGTTCTCGACCGAGGAGTTAGGAATTCGCCAAAGGCGGATTGCCTACACAGTGAGGAACAGGATAGCCCTGAGGAATTTGATACTCAAATTTCCGACTGTTGCTTTGCTATGCGCCAGCTGTCCCAAAATATCTACCCACCTAACGGTCATATCATTGAAGTGCATTTATGTCTTATCATGTCGGGCTGCTCCCTAGGCTATAAATAGCCGCCCCCTACAACCATTAGCTGGTTGGCTGCTCTGGGAGAAACTGACACTTGTCATTTGAGAGCATCTCGTCCTCCGAGGACTTTGAGCGAAAATCATCAAGTGAGGAAAAACCCAAACCCAAACACCTACAAACCCAAAGTGATTGAGCATCACTGAAGAGATTGATCCTGCGTGGATCCGACGCTTGTTACCTTTGAAGACTGTGCTTATTCCAGACGGTTAGGCGTCATGGTCTAGAGCATCCAAGAGAAATTGTGGATCGCCGAGTGACCGAGTTTGTGAAGGTTCGGAAGTCACCTGAAGACTTACCACGAGTGATTGGGCGAGGTCTGTGTGACCTTAGCTCAAGGAGAATACGGTGAGGACTGTGTGTCCTCAGGTTTAAATACCTAGCCGCTCCAACCAGATGTGCAACTGAGACAGCAGTTGGAACTGGTCTAGCAAATCATTGTCTTCACCAAGCCAACTGGTTCTATTTCCTCAACTCTTTTCATTTCCTCATAACTGTGTTGTGTGCTTATTCATATATGTGTTTGAAGACTTTGATTGAAGACTTTCACTATTTCCTCAGTTAAATTTCTTCAGTCTGTTTGTCTTCATCCTGTGCTATCCTGTGTTTACGCTTTCTGTACTCTGTGCTTGTCTTCATTTCATCATGATGACCATGCTTGTGTTCTGTTATGTTTACTTTTGAGTACTTATTCCGCTGCAAGTAGTTCTTCACTAAGGAATTTCCTCACCCACAAATTCCTCAGTGAAGAATTCATAAAAATCGCCTATTCACCCCCCTCTAGTCGATATAACGCACTTTCAATTGGTATCAGAGCAAGGTACTCCCTTGTTCTGTGTGATTTTGGTTTAACCGCCTGGAGTTTTAGTTATGTCGGCCACAGGAATGAAGACTGTGTCATGCCCCATCTTGGACGGTCACGAGTATCCCAAGTGGAAGGCCATGATGAAGAAGCGCCTCATGGCGATGAACATCGAAGCCGTGGATCACCTTGAGATTGGTCTAACCAATCATGCAAGACGGCGGAGCTGATGACATTCGCAAGTACACTCTTCTCAACCTCACGGGCGAAGGACGCCATCTCGCTCTGTCTGTCTCAAATTCAGTTCAGGAACATCATGCATCTCGATCATGCGAAGCTTATCTGGGACCGTCTCTCTGAGGTCTATGAAGGTCATCGAACCCGTCATGATCCTTGGTTTGAGTACTTCAAGGAATCTCTCAAAGTGATGACATTCGAACCAGAATCATCATCCTCTTCATCATGCCTAATGGCAAAAAGTGCTGAGGTAACTGAATGCTACCTATCCGAGTCTAGTGATGATGAATCTGGTGATGAATTTGGACCCAGTTATGTCAAACTTGCTTCCCTTTCCACTAAACAACAAAGAGCTTTGGAAAAAGTTCAATACATGCTAAATAGGAGCGATGATATGTTGGGTGAAGAAATGGATCACCAAAAGCTTTGGCCGAAAGTCTTGAGACTTCATACTAAGTATGACACCCTTCAAGATCAACATAATACTCTCTTATCTCGATCATGAGAAGCTTTCTTATGAATTTCTTCAAAGAAAGCAAGATCTTGAAAAGCTAAGAGCGAGTTATGAAGATCTTCAGAAGGAGCGCGATTCATTACTTTCTTAACAAATCAGCGGTTCTCAGGAAGAATTTGTTCCTCCATGTTTGAAATGCATTGAACATGAATCTGCTAATTCTTCACCTGAATGTTCAAATACTTCTAATGTTACAAATTCTTCACCCGCCTCTGCTGTCACTAATTCCTCATCTGAGGACATTGCTAGTATCACTGATGATGCAAATTTGAAGGAATTGTACATGACAGCATGTACAAAAGCCTCAAAGGGCATCGATTCTTTGTGATGTGCTTAAAAAGTAGATCCTCAACAGAACCCTAGGAAAGAGGGTGTTGCCTTTGAGAGGAAACTCAATCTTGATGGTACATATTGGAAGCCTGAGAAGTACCCCAAAACCTCATGGGTTGCTGCAAAGGGACCTCCAGTTGATCCATCCAATTTATCTGGCTTTACATGTGAATCTTCTCATTCTTTTGATGAGTCATTTGACTCCAATTATAAACTGTTCAAAAATCAGAATGGTGAAGTATTTGCTAGATATGTTGGCACTAACTGCAGGAACGGTTCCCTTATGAAGAAAATCTGGGTTCCCAAAAAGTGCCTTGAAAGTCTTCAGGTGAATGTCCTCATGACGCCACCTGTGAAGAATAGGAACCCCAGATCAAATTCTTCATATGGACCAAATTCTTCATATGGATCCAAGTCCTCATACGGACCAAATTCCTCACATGGATCAAATTCCTCAACAGGATCAAAGTCCTCATATGAATACCATCGTGCTAACAACTCTATTTCGCGGGGAAGAGCTAAGGGCTATGAATATGAGCATTATTCTTCTAACCATTATGTTCATAAGTCCTCGAAGAATTTCTCTGCTTATTCATATGCTTATCCTAGCTCCTCTTATGTGAAACAAAATGGATTGGCTTCTATGCCACCTTTCTCGTATGGAGCTCGCAGAGTGATGAACTCGTTGCCACCCCTTCAGATGTGGGTGGTGAAGAAAAAGAATTAATCTCTTCTGCAGGTCGTGTCTCCAGACGCATGCGTGAACGCTTGAAGAATTTGCCGAGACCGTAAAATTGCACGAAAGGATGCAAAGCTAATCATGAAGAAATGAACTTTCATTTCACACGTCCTCATACTGATTTATCTGTTCTATTACTTTATGAAATTGATCTGATGAATTGATGTCATATTCTTCACTGATGAAGTATATGAGTTCGTAAGCTGCACTAATTCATCTCGCAGGATGATCAACCCAAAGCCACCGAGTGAGTCCTCGATAGTGGATGTACAAATCACATGACCGGTGATAAGAATCTATTGATGGATGCTCCCTTATCTCCATCTCATCTCAAGCATATCATCTTCACGACAAAGGCAAAAGTCAGGTATTGGGTCTAGGTAAGGTTGCGATCACAAAGGATCGACACATGGACAAAGTCATGCTTGTCGAGTCCTTAGGATACAACCTCATGTCTGCCTCAATGCTTTGTGATCTTGATATGGTTGTTGTCTTTGGCAAGTATCGTTGTGTTGTGGTTATGGAAGCCGACAATTCCAAAGTCTTCAAGGCTTTAGGAGAGGAGACTTGTATATTGTTGATTTCTCTACAGACCACAACCAGCCGTGGTGCCTACTTGCAAAAGGTTCAGAAGGCTGGCTATGGCATCGACAACTTGGTCATGCAGGCATGAGGAATTTGCACACGCTTGCAAAGAAGAAGCATGTCATTGGCATTGAGAATCTCAAATTCCTCAAGGATCACTTATGCGAACTGTGAAGCTGGAAAGATGACAAAGGCTAAGCATCCAAATGAAGACTATCATGACTACTACTCGACCATTTGAATTGCTTCACATGGATCTCTTGATCCTAACCATTATTCTGCAGTTTCAAATGATGCATCTCAATATGGCTTTGTTATTGTTGATGATTACTCTCGATACACATGGGTACACATTGTCACTTACAAACATGAAGTGCAGGAAGTCTTCAAACGATTTTCCTTGAGGGCTTCAACCAACTTTGGTGTGAAGATCAAGCACATCAGAAGTAACAATGGAACTGAGTTCAAGAATTCTGGTCTTGATGACTATCTTGATGAACTTGGTATTACTCATGAGTTATTTGCTCCTTATACTCCTCGTGAGAATGGCGCCGTGGAGCGCAAGAACAGGACTCTTGGCCGAGATGGCTCACACTATGCTTGATGAATACAAAACGCCTCGTCAAGCTTACGGATTGATGCAATTGATCTGCGTGCCACATCATCAACATAGTATATCTTCACAAATTCTTCAAGAAGACTGCCTATGAACTCCTCACTGACAAGAAACCCAATGTGAGTTATTTCAAAGTCTTCAGTGCTAAATGCTGGATTAGAGATCCTCATCACAACTCAAAATTTGCACCGAAAGCACATGAAGGTTTTATGCTTGGTTACGGAAAGGACTCGCACACCTACAGAGTCTTCAACAACGTTCTTCACAAGGTTGTTGAAACTGTAGATGTGCGGTTCGGTGAAACTAGTGGCTCGCAAAGAGAGCACCTACCTTCTGTGATAGATGAACCAACACCTAAGGAAACTATCAAGTTCAAGGCTGCTGAGGATGTCATTCCTGCTAAAGAATATGCGGAAGAATTCATTCCAGAATGTGAAGAACGTCGAGCTAATGCACCTGAAGAAAATGCTGAAGAAAATGGTGCTGAAGAAAATGCTGATCAAATTCCTCGACGACAACCAGCTCATCCTCACGTTGCAAAAGAAGTGCAAGTTGAAAAGATCGTCGATGACATTGAAGCACAAACACTAATTAAAACACAAAACCACATCTAAACAGAAGCTAGATGGATTATTTATTCCTAAACATAACCACAAAGCAAGAAACTAAAATAAAATTGGGTTGCCTCCCAACAAGCGCTAACGTTTAACGCCCCTAGCTAGGCATGGTGATTTCAATGAGCTCACATAAAAATAAGAATTGAAACATAAAGAGAGCATCATGAAGAATATGACTAGCACATTTAAGTCTAACCCACTTCGTATGCATAGGGATTTTGTGAGCAAACAACTTATGGGAACAAGAATCAACTTGCATAGGAAGGCAAAACAAGCATAACATTAAAACTTTAAGCACATAGAGAGGAAACTTGATATTATTGCAATTCCTACTAGCATACATTCCTCCCTCATAATAATTTTCAGTAGCATCATGAATGAATTCAACAATATAACCAGCACCTAAAGCATTCTTTTCATGATCTACTTGCATAGAAATTATATTACTCTCCACATAAGCAAATTTCTTCTCATGAATAGTAGTGGGAGCAAACTCAATGAAATAACTATCATGTGATTGAAAATTAAGATCAAGATGACAAGTTTCATGGTTATCATTCTTCTTTAAAGCATACGTGTCATCACAATAATCATCATAGATAGGAAGCATGCTTTCATCATAGTAATTTTGCTCATCAAAGCTTGGGGGACAAGAAATATCATCTTCATCAAACATAGCTTCCCCAAACTTGTGGCTTTGCATATCATTAGCATCATGGATATTCAAGGAGTTCATACTAACAACATTGCAATCATGCTCATCATTCAAAGATTTAGTGCCAAACATTTTAATGCATTCTTCTTCTAACACTTTGGCACAATTTTCGTTTCCATCATACTCATGAAAGAAATTAAAAAGAGGAAGCGTATGAGACAAACTCAATTTCCATTTTTTTGGCAGTTTTTTTATAAACTAACTAGTGCTAAGACAAGAAACAAAGAGATTCGATTGCAAGATCTAAAGATATACCTTCAAGCACTCACCTCCCCGGCAACGGCGCCAGAAAAGAGCTTTATGTCTACTACGCAACCTTCTCCTTGTAGACGTTGTTGGGCCTCCAAGTGCAGAGGTTTGTAGGACAGTAGCAAATTTCCCTCAAGTGGATGACCTAAGGTTTATCAATCCGTGGGAGGCGAGGGATGAAGATGGTCTCTCTCAAGCAACCCTGCAACCAAATAAAAAAGAGTGTCTTGTGTCCCCAACACACCCAATACAATGGTAAATTGTATAGGTGCACTAGTTCGGCGAAGATATGGTGATACAGGTGCAATATGGATTGTAGATATAGGTTTTTATAATATGAAAATATAAAAACAGCAAGGTACCATTGTGAGAGAAGAGGACCTTATCCTCCTCTCGGGCTCTCATGGCGTCGCCTCATGGGCGACCGGCCGCCCGATCTCCTTCTCCAAATGACCCACCTCCTCCTTCCCTCCCCGCCACGGACGGAGCGGGCTGGGTGTCCCTAAGCGGCGGCGGTCCAAAGATGGCGGCGGGTCCTGAGCTGCTACGGGCGGATGGTCGGACGGCGGCGTCGCCCGTTGGTGGCGGGTAGCGGCGGCGTCTGGCGGCGCCGCTCGGCGCAGATCTAGGCCTTCGCCCCCATCTGCCCGGGCGGGCGGCGGGGTGAGCTCGCGGCGCGACTCAGGAGGCCGGGCATGGCAGCGGCGGCGGCTGGCGACGTGGATCCAATTGCTGCAGCATGGACGGCGGGGCTTTGCGGCCCGTTTGTCCGGCCGGGCGAGGTGGCCTGGTGTGTCCTGCTGCCGCGTCCGGCGGCGACGCGGACGGTCTGGGCGCATGTTGGCGGGGAGGTGGGTCCCTCTGCTTTCGGTAGTGGTGCATTGCTTCCGTCGTTGGCGTTTCTCTTCGGGTCTCTTGGCTTCGTGGTGGCGTTCGCAGTGAGGCGGCATGGGTGGTGGCACAACCGTGATGGCGTAAGGTGGTGGACGGTGAGCTGGTTGGTTGGCTTCGATCCGGTTGGGCGGTGGGGTTTGGAGTTGGGAGAAATCCTTGCCGGATCTTACGCTCCGGCGCGGTGACGCTGCTGGTGCCACCAGTCCTCCCTGGAGGGTGCCGGTGGTCTTCATTCCCCTCTACCCTCCGTGTGCCGGGGGAAACCCTAGGATACGTCCGGGCAGCAGCAGCGTCGGCGTAGTTTCCTTCCTGGAGGTGCTGCTTGGTACTCGGAGGATCGGAACCTAGGATCGTGGTGGGTAGATTTCAGAGGGCGCAGCGGTTGTAGGTCATTCGCGTATGTCGAGCTGCCAGTGTTGGCATTGTTTCTTTTTCTTTTTCTTTGGCTTGTTGTGCTGCTCGCCCCAGCGTCTGCTCTGTATCGGTGTTGGTGCTTTGGAATACAAAGCGGGGGGAAACCCTTTTTCGGTAAAACAGCAAGGTAGCAAGCGGTAAAAGTGAGCGTAAACGGTATTGCAATGCGTTGAAACGAGGCCTAGGGTTCATACTTTCACTAGTGCAAGTTATCCCAACAATAGTAGCATAATTGGATCACATAACTATCCCTCAACATGCAACAAAGAGTCACTCCAAAGTCACTAATAGCGGAAAACAAACGAAGAGATTATGGTAGGGTACGAAACCACCTCATCTTTCCAATCAATCCGTTGGGCTATTGCTATAAGTGTCACAAACAGCCCTAGAATTCATACTAGAATAACACCTTAAGACACAAATCAACCAAAACCCTAATGTCACCTAGATACTCCAATGTCACCTCAAGTATCCGTGGGTATGATTATACGATATGCATCACACAATCTCAGATTCATCTATTCAACCAACACATAGAACCTCAAAGAGTGCCGCAAAGTTTCTACCGGAGAATCACGACGAAAACGTGTGCCAACCCCTATGCATAGGTTCATGAGCGGAACCCGCAAGTTGATCACCAAAACATACATCAAGTGAAACACGTGATATCCCATTGTCACCACAGATATGCACGGCAAGACATACATCAAGTGTTCTCAAGTCATTAAAGACTCAATCCGATAAGATTACTTCAAAGGGAAAACTCAATCCATTACAAGAGAGTAGAGGGGGAGAAGAAACATAAGATCCAACTATAATAGCAAAGCTCGCGATACATCAAGATCATGCCAAATCAAGAACACCAGAGAGAAAGAGAGAGAGAGATCAAACACATAGCTACCGGTACATACCCTCAGCCCCGAGGGTGAACTACTCCCTCCTCGTCATGGAGAGCGCCGGGATGATGAAGATGGCCACCGATAAGGGTTCCCCCCTCCGGCAGGGTGCCGGAACAGGGCCCTGATTGGTTTTTGGTGGCTACAGAGGCTTGCGGCGTCGGAACTCCCGATCTATTCTGTTCCCTGAAGTTTTTAGGGTATATGGAGTTATATACGCGGAAGAAGTACGTCGGTGGACCTACGGGCTGTCCACGAGGTAGGGGGCGCGCCCTAGGGGGGTGGGCGCGCCCCCAACCCTCGTGGGCAGCCCGGTACTCCCCTGGTGCAGCTCCGGTACTCCGTGGGCTTCTTCTGGTCCAAAAATAGGTTCCATGGAGTTTCGGGTCAATTGGACTCCGTTTGATATTCCTTTTCTTCAAACATCAAATAGGCAAAAACAAAGAATTTCGGGCTGGGCCTCCGCTTAATAGGTTAGTCCCAAAAATAATATTAAAGTGGATAATAAAGCCCAATATTGTCCAAAACAGTAGATAATATAGCGTGGAGCAATCAAAAATTATAGATACGTTGGAGACGTATCAGGCATCCCCAAGCTTAATTCCTGCTCGTCCTCGAGTTGGTAAATGATAAAAAAGAATTTTTGATGCGGAGTGCTACTTGGCATAATTTCAATGTAATTCTTCTTAATTGTGGTATGAATATTCAGATCCGAAAGATTCAAGACAAAAGTTTAATATTGACATAAAAATAATAATACTTCAAGCATACTAACAAAGCAATTATGTCTTCTCAGAATAACATGGCCAAAGAAAGTTATCCCTACAAAATCATATAGTCTTGCTATGCTCTATTTTCACCACACAAAGTATTTAAATCATGCGCAACCCCGATGACAAGCCAAGCAATTGTTTCATACTTTTGACATTCTCAAAACCTTTTCAATCTTCACGCAATTCATGAGCGTGAGCCATGGATATAGCACTACATGTGGAATAGAATGGTGGTTGTGGAGAAGACAAAAGGAGAAGATAGTCCCACATCAACTAGGCGTATCAACGGGCTATGGAGTGTAGGGGATCGTAGCAGAAATTTAAATTTTTCTACGCATCACCAAGATCAATCTATGGAGTCATCTAGAAACGAGAGAGAGAGAGAGAGAGAGAGAGAGAGAGAGAGAGGAGTGAATCTAAAAACCCTTGTATATCGCGAGCGGAAGCGTTAGAGAGAACGGGGGTTATGGAGTCGCACTGCCGTGATCCAAATCACCGATGATCCTAGCGCCGAACGGACGGCACCTCCGCGTTCAACACACGCACGGAGCGGACACGCCCCTCCTTCTTGATCCAGCAAGGGAGAGGAGAAGTTGATGGAGATCCAGCAGAGACGACGGCGTGGTGGTGGAAGCAGTGATTCCAGCAGGCTTCGCCAAGCGCCATCGGAGGAGGAAGAGGTGTCACGGGAGGGAGAGGGAGGCGCCAGGGCTTAGGGTGCGGTTGCCCTCCCTCCCCTCCACTATATATAGGGGCTAGGGGGGTGCATGCCCCCTTGGAGATCCCATCTAAAGGGGGGGCGGCGGCCCCTCGGGGGGCAACAGCCCCCTAGGGTTTCCAACTGGGGCGATGCCCCTGTGGCTTACCCTAGGGTTTCCAACCCTAGGCACCTTGGGCCCTTGGGTGGGGCGCACCAGCCCACCAGGGGCTGGTTCCCACACCACTCCAGCCCATGGGGCCCTCCGGGATAGGTGGCCCCACCCGATGGACCCCCGGGACCCTTCCGGTGGTCCCAGACAATACTGGTGACCCTAAACTCTCCCGATGGTCAAATCGGACTTCCTATATATAAATCTTTACCTCCGGACCATTCCAGAACTCCTCGTGACGTCCGGGATCTCATCCGGGACTCCAAACAACTTTCGGTTAACCGCATACTAATATCTCTACAACTCTAGCATCACCAAATCTTAAGTGTGTAGACCCTACGGGTTCGGGAGACACGTAGACATGACCGAGACAACTCTCCGGTCAATAACCAACAGCGGGATCTGGATACCCATGTTGGCTCCCACATGCTCCACGATACTCTCATCAGATGAACCACGATGTCGAGGATTCAATCAATCCTCAGATACAATTCCCTTTGTCTATCGGTACGATACTTGCCCAAGATTCGATCGTCGGTATACCGATACCTTGTTCAATCTCGTTATGGCAAGTCTCTTTACTCGTTCCCGTAACACATCATCCCATGAACAACTCCTTGATCACATTGAGATCATTATGATGATGTCCTATCGAGTGGACCCAGAGATACCTCTCCTCATACGGAGTGACAAATCCCAGTCTCGATTCGTGCCAACCCAACAGATACTTTCGGGGATACCCGTAGTGTACCTTTATAGCCACCCAGTTACGTTGTGACATTTGGAACACCCAAAGTACCCTTACGGTATCCGGGAGTTGCACAATCTCATGGTCTAAGGAAAAGATACTTGACATTAGAAAAGCTTTAGCGCATTTAACTACACGATCTTGTGCTATGCTTAGGATTGGGTCTTGTCCATCACATCATTATCCTAATGATGTGATCCCGTTATCAATGACATCCTATGTCCATGGTTAGGAAACCGTAACCATCTATTGATCAACGAGCTAGTCAACTAGAGGCTCACTAGGGACATGTTGTGGTCTATGTATTCACACATGTATTACGATTTCCGGATAACACAATTATAGCATGAACGATAGACAATTATCATGAACAAGGAAATATAATAATAACCTTTTTATTATTGCCTCTAGGGCATATTTCCAACAGTCTCCCACTTGCACTAGAGTAATTAACCTAGTTACATTGTGATGAATCGAACACCCATAGAGTTCTAGTGTTGATCATGCTTTGCACGTGGAAGAGGTTTAGTCAACGGATTTGTGACATTCAGGTTCGTATGCACTTTACAAATCTCTATGTCTCCATCTTGAACATTTTCACGAATGGAGTTGAAGCGACGCTTGATATGCCTGGTCTTCTTGTGAAACCTGGGCTCCTTGGCAAGGGCAATAGCTCCAGTGTTGTCACAGAAGAGAGTCATCGGGCCCGACGCATTGGGAATAACTCCTAGGTCGGTAATGAACTCCTTCATCCAGATTGCTTCATGTGCTGCCTCCGAGGCTGCCTTGTACTCCGCTTCACATGTAGATCCCGCCACGACGCTTTGCTTGCAACTGCACCAACTGACTGCCCCACCATTCAAAATATACATGTATCCGGTTTGTGACTTGGAGTCATCCAGATCTGTGTCGAAGCTAGCATCAACATAACCCTTTACGACGAGCTCTTCGTCACCTCCATAAATGAGAAACATATCCTTAGTCCTTTTCAGGTACTTCAGGATATTCTTGACCGCTGTCTAGTGTTCCATGCCGGGATTACTTTGGTACCTGCTACCTCTTGAGAACTGCGTTGGATTTCCCCGAAGAGGAGAGGATGATGCAGTAAAGTAGCGTAAGTATTTCCCTCGCTTTTGAGAACCAAGGTATCAATCCAAAGAGGAGGCCACGCACAAGTCCCTCATACCGCACAAAACGATAGCTACTCGCAACCAACACGATTAGGGGTTGTCAATCCCTTCACGGTCACTTACGAGAGTGAGATCTGATAGAGATGATAAATAATATTTTTGGTATTTTTGGTATAGAGATGCAAAGTAAAAATAAAAGGCAAAGTAAAAACAAAGCAAGTATAAAAGTGATGGAGATTGATATGATGAAAATAGACGCGGGAGCCATAGGTTTCACTAGTGGCTTCTCTCAAGAGCATAAGTATTCTATGGTGGGTGAACAAATTACTGTTGAGCAATTGACAGAATTGAGCATAATTATGAGTATATCTAGGTATGACCATGTATATAGGCATCACGTCCGAGACAAGTAGATCAAACGATTCTCAAGATCTACTACTATTACTCCACTCATCGACCGCTATCCAGCATGCATCTAGAGTATTAAGTTAAAAACAGAGTAACGCCTTAAGCAAGATGACATGATGTAGAGGGATAAATTCATGCAATATGATAAAAAAACCATCTTGTTATCCTCGATGGCAACAATAGAATACGTGCCTTGCAACCCTTTCTGTAACTGGGTAAGGACACCGCAAGATCAAACCCAAAGCTAAGCACTTCTCCCATTGCAAGAACTACCAATCTAGTTGGCCAAACCAAACGGATAATTCGAAGAGACTTGCAAAGTTAAATCAATCATACATAAAAGAATTCAGAGAAGATTCAAATATTATTCATAGATAAGTTGGATCATAAACCCACAATTCATCGATCTCAACAAACACACCGCAAAAAGAAGATTACATCGAATAGATCTCCACGAGAGAGGGGATAACATTGTATTGAGATCCAAAAAGATGTAAGAAGCCATCTAGCTACTAACTATGGACCCGAAGGTCTGAGGTAAACTACTCACACTTCATCGGAGGGGCTATGGTGATGATGTAGAAGCCCTCCGTGATGACAGCCCTCTCCGGCGGAGCTCCGGAACAGGCCCCAAGAACGGATCTCGTGGATACAGAAAGTTGCAGTGGAATTAGGTTTTGGCTCCGTATTTGATCTGTTGGGGGTACGTAGGTATCTATAGGAGGAAGGAGTACGTCGGTGGAGCAACAGGGGGCCCACGAGGTGGGGGCGCGCCAAGGGGCGCCCACCCTCGTGACCGCCTCTTTGTTCCATGGAGTAGGGTCCAAGTCCCTGGATCACGCTCGGTGAGAAAATCACGTTCAGAAGGTTTCATTCCGCTTGGACTCCATTTGATATTCTCGCTTTCTTGAAACATCAAATAGGCAAAAAAAGCAATTAAATTTGGGCCTCCGGTTAATAGGTTAGTCCCAAAAATAATATAAAAGTGGAAAATAAAGCCCAATATAGTCCAAAACAGTAGATAAAGTAGCATGGAGCAATCAAAAATTATAGTTACGTTGGAGACGTATCAGGCATCCCCATGCTTAATTCCTGCTCGTCCTCGAGTAGGTAAATGATAAAAAAAGAATTTTTGATGCGGAGTGATACTTTGGCATAATTTCAATGTGAATCCTCTTAATTGTGGTATGAATATTCAGATCCGAAAAGATTCAAGACAAAAATTCATATTGACATAAAAATAATAATACTTCAAGCATACTAACTAAGCAATTATGTATTCTCAAAATAAGATGGTCAAAGAAAGTTATCCCTACAAAATCATATAGTCTGGCTATGTTCCATCTTCCCCACACAAAATATTTAAATCATGTACAACCCCAATGACAAGCCAAGCAATTGTTTCATACTTTAACATTTTCAAAAAAAATTCAATCTTCACGCAATACATGAGCGTGAGCCATGGATATAGCACTATATGTGGAATAGAATGGTGGTTGTGGAGAAGACAAAAGGAGGGAAGATAGTCTCACATCAACTAGGCGTATCAACGGGCTATGGAGATGCCCATCAATAGATATCAATGTGAGTGAGTAGGGATTGCCATGCAACAGAGATGCACTAGAGCTATAAGTATATCAAAGCTCAACAAAAGAAACTAAGTGGGTGTGCATCCAACTCGCTTGCTCCACGAAGACCTAGGGCATATGAGGAAGCCCATCATTGGAATATACAAGCCAAGTTCTATAATGAAAAATTCCCACTAGTATATGAAAGTGACAAAATGAGAAACTCTCTATCATGAAGATCTTGGTGCTACTTTGAAGCACAAGTGTGGTAAAAGGATAGTAGCATGGTCCCTTCTCTCTTTTTCTCTCATGTTTTTATTTTTTTATTTGGGCCTTTTCTCTTTTTTTTATGGCCTCTTTTCTTTATTTTTCGTCCGAGTCTCATCCCGACTTGTGGGGAATCATAGTCTCCATCATCCTTTCCTCACGGAACAATGCTCTAATAATGATGATCATCACACTTTTATTTTCTTACAACTCAACAATTACAACTCGATTCTTAGAACAAAATATGACTCTATATGAATGCCTCCGTGATGTGTACCGGGATATGCAATGATTCCTGAGTGACATGTATAAAAGAATTATGAAAGGTGGCTTTGCCACAAATACGATGTCAACTACATGATCATGCTAGCAATATGACAATGATGGAGCGTGTCATAATAAACGGAACGGTGGAAAGTTGCATGGCAATATATCTCGGAATGGCTATGGAAATGCCATAATAGGTAGGTATGGTGGCTGTTTTGAGGAAGATATATGGTGGGTGTATGATACCGCGAAAAGTAAAAGCGGTATTAGAGAGGCTGGCAATGGTGGAAGAATAGGAAAAGGTGCGTATAATCCATGGACTCATCATTAGTCATAAAGAACTCATATACTTATTGCAAAAATCTAGAAGTTATCAAAGCAAAGTATTACGCGCATGCTCCTAGGGGGATAGATTGGTAGGAAAAGACCATCGTCATTCCCCGACCGCCACTCATAAGGAAGACAGTCAATAAATAAATCATGCTCCAAGTTCATCACATAAAGGTTCACCATACGTGCATGCTACGGGAATCACAAACTTCAACACAAGTATTCTTTAAATTCACAACTACTCAACTAGCATGACTCTAATATCACCATCTTCATATCTCAAAACAATTATCAAGCATCAAACTTTTGTTAGTATTCAATGCACTCAAAAAGAAAGTCTCACATATCTTGAATACCAAGTATATTAACATGAAGCAAATTACCATGCTATTAACGACTCTCAAAATAATCTAAGTGAAGCATGAGAGATCAATAGTTTCTTTAAAACAAATCCACCACCGTGCTCTAAAAGATCTAAGTGAAGCACTAGAGCAAAAATTATCACGCTCAAAAGATATAAGTGAAGCACTATGAGCAAAACTATCAAATTTCAATCTATGTATGGCTCTCTCAAAAGGTGTGTACAGCAAGGATGATTGTGGTAAACTAACAAGCAAAGACGCAAATAATACAAGACGCTCCAAGCAAAACACTTATCATGTGGTGAATAAAAATATAGCTCCAAGTAAATTACCGATGGAAGTAGATTTAAAGAGGGGATGCCTTCCGGGGCATCCCCAAGCTTTGACTTTTTGGTGTCCTTAGATTATCTTGGGAGTGCCATGGGAATCCCCAAGCTTAGGCTCTTGCCACTCCTTGTTCCATAATCCATCAAAAGAATTTACCCAAAACTTGAAAACTTCACAACACAAAACTCAATAGAAATCTCGTGAGCTCCGTTAGAGAAAGAAAACAAAAGACTACTTTAAGGTACTGTAATGAACTCATTCTTTATTTATATTTGTGTTAAACCTACTGTATTCCAACTTATCTATGGATCATAAACTATTTTACTAGCCGTAGATTCATCATAATAAGCAAACAACACACGGAAAACAGAATCTGTCAAAAATAGAACAGTCTGTAGTAATCTGTAACTAACGCAAACTTCTGGAACTCAAAAAATATACCAGAATTAGAAGACCTAGAAAATTTGTTTATTGATCAGAAGAAATTGGAATCAGTATTTTATCACGTTCTGGTGATTTTTAATAATTCGGGCACTGAGCACAAAGTTTCTGGAAATTACAGCAAGATCAAATAACTATCATCCAAGAATATCCAATAGGTCTAGCTTGGCACAAACACTAATTAAAAAATAAAACCACATCTAAACAGTGGATATGTAACATCCCAAATTTTCAGTTTGGAATGTTATACATTAGGTCATCATGCATATCATATTTTCTCGCATTTTTCCGATCCTAGAAAATTTCACGCAACTCAAGGACCTTCGGAGAGAGTTGGAGATTTCATTGTTTTCATATTTGGGATTTCTCAAATTTTGAAAATAGGATCATTGGATTTATTTAATTATCTTCATAAAGTTTTTCCGATACAAAAATTTAAGAGAGGGAATAATATGACTTTCCTAACATTTAGGAAAAATGAAGATTTTACAAATAAATCAAATTTTGGTTTTGAAGATTTATTTGCTTTAGGTTAAAAAAAATGAGCATTTTAAAAAAATATGCATTTTGCCCGTTTTAAAGTTCATTTTGTTCGACTCATTTTTAGGAGTCGGGGAAAATTAATTTTATTTAATTTGGAGTTCGTTTGGTTTCATTTTATTTTGTTTAAGTTTTGTTTTAAAAAAAAACAATCGCCGCCGCCGGGCTAAGGGCCCAGCCACCGCCGCCTGCCCATCTCCCCTTCCTCAAGGCCATGGAGGAGTCCTTGCACGCCGTCGATCAGTGTCCGGCTCGGACTCGCCCGCCGGCTTGCCCCCTCCCCAAGGAACCGACCCCTCCTTATAACCCCGCCCCTCCTCTCCTCACTTTGAGCCGCCGCCGCCCTCCACCCGAGCCGCCGCCGCCACCAAGGCCGCCGCCGACGACGCCTCGCCGCCCTCGCCGACCCGCCACCCCGCCGACCCGCGGACCCCGCCGCCATCCCGCCGGAGCCCCGGAGCCCCGCCGGCGACCTCGCCGGAGGTAGCCGACCTCGCCGCCCCGTCCCGATCCGGTTTTGTTTTAAAACCGATCCGGTTTTCTCGCGTTGTTCGGTTTTTTTAAAAAAAATCTAGATGGTTTTTTTTCGGTTTTATTATTTTATGAACGCTCACCGACCCGCTCGCTTTAATGAACGTGTTCGTTGAATTAGTTCTGATTAACGAACGTCCGTCTTTTTAACCGCTCGTCGTTTTTCTTTTTAAACGGATTTAATCCGTTATTTTCGAATCGATTTCCGATCAAATTTTCAAATCTGTTTATTTTCTCGCTGCTTATCGAAATCAGGTGATTCAAGCGCCTGGAGTTTCGTTTCGAAACCACCGTTCCGACTAACCTACTTAAACGGAGTTTTGCTACTGTAAAATTTTGACCTAGTTTCAGATTGCTAAACCGAGTCGTTCTCTCTCGAGTTTCGACTTTCGATGCTTTATTTGATTCGATTCTTTTTGCAACCAGGGTTGTTAAGTTGAACTCTCTGGTTAGATCGTTTATTCGAGTTTTCCCTGTGCATTAGATGAGTGCTTATTGTATGCTTGTTGTTTGTCTGCGTTAGATCACCCGGAGTGCGCCGCTTGTTACTTCGAATCTCTAGGTCTCGCGGATCATCGCAAGAAGGCAAGTAACACTTTGATCATACCTTTTCTACTACCGGTTTTTATGCATTAGATCAAACCCTCAACCACTTGCATGTTTAGGATCTAATTAAATTGTGGGATTGGGAAGTAGATTGAGGTAGTACCTATTACATTACTTATGAAACCTTCGGAGTCACTTCTACGTTTGCTTATTATACCATGCTATGCTAGTAGACGTGGATTGGGTGAGTGAATATCCATGACAGATGTGAGATTGTTAATTAATGGTTTATCTAAGGTGGCAACCTAAACACACATCTGGGTGGATTGAGGCACTGGTTTCTATCGAGACTTGCCTGTATTTCTTCGGACCGCCACCCGTGCTCTAAGGGATCATAAGATTATTCAAACTGAAACTTCCGTGTGCAGCCACAAGCCAATTATGGGCTCTGGCGTAGTTGACTAAGTTGTGCGAACTCTTACGGGTAGGCTAGCTGATGTAGGGGATGTAGGTTGGTACGGTCTACCCACATGTAAGGTGCTAGCGCTTCTGAAAGACTATGTCTCGGTCATCCGTTTCTCAAACACCATGTAGTGCGAGAACCAAGCGGAGGCGATCGAGTCTTGTGGGGAAAAGTGCTCAAACCTCTGAAGAGTGTATAAACTAATCATAATTAGCCGTGTCCCCGGTTATGGACGTTTTGAGTATCTGGTAATTGAATATCATGTGAATCTCAACATGTTACTTCTAATAAAAATTATTGGGTTTTGATGAGTACTTTTAATTGGGATTGAGGATGGTCAACCATTCTCAATGTTTAACAACCACCATGATAGTTAAACAAAATTATTCCTTTGTTGTAGGGAAAAACTAGCTTTATGCAAAAATGTAATCAGAGCCTTACCACCAGCCATATATGCAGGTAGTATAGGCTTATTCCTTCATTGCTCTTTATGTGTTACATTGCCAAAGCATATTCCATGTCTTGACCCGTTTTCGGGCTGCAACTTTCATGTTGCGACTTTTCGCATAACGAGTAAGGTGTTAGGTCGTGGTTCTATACTCAGTGATGCCGATGGAGTTGATGGACTCACTTATCTTCCAAGCCTTCCGCTGTTATTATTAGATGGCCTTAAGCCATAATATTGTAATAAGTTCCCTTGTGGACAACGATGTAATAAGTGTGTGATTGCTACTCGCTATAAATCCTTCAAATCTTGTGTGGTGTCAGCATTACTGATCCAGGGATGACACTGAGCACAGAGACTTGATCCATTCGGGTCTGGTCGCTACAGAGATGGTATCAGAGCACACGCTGACTGTAGGACACGACCACTAAGTTAAAGCCATAGATCACTACTCTCTTCCCATTTTCTAACTCCTCATCTTTTCTACTCTTTAGGATGACGGACGCGAAGATCAAGTACACCCAACCAGATGAAGGCACACCTTTTGGATTTCACTTGAAGGAAGTTACCAAGTACACGAACATTGGACTACCCAGCTTCACCGGAACTTTCAACGCCACTCTGCACGAAGAGGAGCGCTGGAAGATTCAAGCTCACGTTCCAGAAGGACATTACCCCAATCACCAAGCCTATAGATAGTGTTTTGATTGCACCAACTTGGAGACCGGGAAAGAGCATGTCAGCTCACATCACCATGGGAAGCAGTGGAGAAGTTTATCAAGAAGACCTCAAGGACACTATCTACAAGAGATGTCGACGCCGAGATGACCACAGGGACATAGTCAGCACCAACAAGGATAGGTCCATTGCAGCTTTCATCCAGAGTTAAATCAGCACATTCGACGCCAGGAGAACCAAATGTGCAATGATATGTTGGAGTTGCAGAATGCAAAGGGAAGGATCATCGAACTGGAAGGAGAACTAAAGACTACACGCAAGGACTACATGGACGAGATCGTAGCTCTGGCAAGACACAATAACGATCTTAAGTACGAGATCGAAGAACTCAAGAAGAAGTTGGCGCTCAGGAATGAAGACCATTATGTCGACTGTCCAAGCGACTACATCAATATCGACGACACCGATACGGATCCAAGTGAACCCGACTTTGAAGACGAAGTCGAGCGGACATCATGGAGTCTTCCACGGTTCAAATTAGTAGAAGTCCCCCACATATTAGTAGTATTCCTCCATGTAAACATTATAGTACCCGCACTTTTGCGATAGTTAGATCGTTGTAAGCCCTTGTTTGATTGAATGAAGTGATTTTGTGTGCATTTGCTCATGTGCATTTGGGTAGTGATTTCCCCTCAGACCTCAATCTATTCTAAATTCTCGTCTTTTCTAAACCCATCAGATGCCTCCGAGACGCGACCCCGGGTTCGTTTTCCCGCCAGAGATCACCCAATTGATCCAAGAGAATACCCTGATTCAAACATTGGTGCGTAACTGAGGCAACAACAACAACAACAACAACAACCCACCGCCACCACCACTGCGGATCACCGACTCGCTTCCTTAGACTGAATCCGCGTGTATTCCAAAGAGCACCGAGCCGATTGTGGCAGATGATTGGCTCCGCAAGATAGGAAGGGAGTTGACCACCGCAGGATGCACAGATGGTGAAAGAGTGAAGTTTGCGACATCAGCTTGAAGGACCCGCAACGGCATGGTGGGAGAATTTTTGACCACTTACCCCGTAGACACCATCACATGGGATCGGTTTGACAAGCTTTTCAAGACCGCCCATGTTTCCGCAGGAGCTATGGCCATGAAGAAGCGTGAGTTTCAACTTACGCCAAGGAGGAAGGACTGTTGGCGAAGATGTGGATGATTTTAGTAAGTTAGCACGTTATGCCCCGGATGACGTTACTCTGACGCTGCTAAGCGGGAGAAGTTTCTAGAAGGACTGAATGATGAGTTGACATGCCGTTGATGGTAGCAAGTTTCAACAACTACCAGGAGTTAGTAGACCGAGCCCTCATGATTGAAGGAAAGCAAGAAGAATTGAGAACTGCAAGCGGAAGTATGGACAGGGAAGTATAACTCGGAGCCCAAGCAGAAACCTCGTTATACCCCTAAATCAGAATTCAGTTTGACATACCCATGGAGGAGGTAATTCGCACAACCATAATGGCACTAAGAATGGGAACGGGAATGGAGGAAGCAATGGAATGAGAACCGCACCAACCCGTCAACACCAACCAAAGTAGACCTGAGTCATATCACTTGCTTTAAGTGCCGCAAGATCGGGCATTATGCCAATGACTGTCGAGAAGGCGAATGGAAATGGCAATGGAAGCTCGGAAAGAAGCCCAACCCTTTCAACAGGGGACGGGTGAACCACATTGATGTGGAGGAGGTTGAAGATCAGCCCGATGCAAGAATTGGTAAGTTTTTGGTTAAGTCCTTTCTGCAGCTTGTTCTTTTTGATACTGGTGCATCGCATTCATACATATCAAGGGATTTGTGAATAAGTACAAATTACCGACCCAAGCCCTTAGGTCACCCATGCTAGTAACCTCACCCGAGCAGTAGTACATGGCTAGTAAATGGTGTGATCGACTACCATTAAGGATTGGACACTATGTTTTCCCTCGCACCTAATAGTTCTGGAATCCCAAGGATTGGATGTGATATTAGGAATGGATTGGTTATCAAGGTATGGAGGAAACATAGATTGCTCCACTAAGTCAATTTTGCTCACCACACCAGAAGGAAGAAGGATCAAGTATGTATCACGGCACGAGCCGAGGGGAGCACAAGTAAATTGCTTATAAGGAGTGGTGCAGGAAGAAGTACCAGTGGTGAAGGATTTTCCTGATGTATTTCCGGAAGAGTTGCTGTGAATGCCACCGGATAGAGACATTGAGTTTTTGATCGAGCTGTTGCGAGGAACAGGCCCGATATCGAAACGACCGCATGCAGGATGCCCGCATGTGATTTAGCGGAAATCAAGAAGCAGATTAAGGAACTATTGGATAAAGGTTTTATACGCCCAAGTTCTTCACCTTGGGGATCACCCGTTTGTTAGTGGAGAAGAAGGATGGATCTTTAAGAATGGTTGTTGATTATCGTGGATTGAATGAAGTAACAATCAAGAACAAGTACCCACTACCTATGATAAATGATCTGTTTGATCGCCACAAGGAGCTAAGGTGTTTTCCAAGATCGATTTGCGATCGTGGTACCATCGATTGAAGATACGGGAGCAGGACATACCTAAGACAACGTTTACCACGAGATATGGATCAGACGAGTATACCGTTATGTCATTTGACTGACTAACGCATCAGCCTATTTCATGAACCGATGAACAAAGTATTTATGGAGTTTTTGGATAAGTTCGTCGTGGTGTTCATTGATGACATTTTGATTTTCTCGAAGAATGAAGAGGAACATAAGGAACATTTGAGATTGGTTTTGGAGAAACCGAGGGAACACCAGGTTGTATGCCAAGTTCAAAGAAGTGTGAGTTTTGGCTAAAGGAAGTTGGATTTCTCGGACATGTTATATCCGGAGAAGGAATAGCAGTTGACCCCACAAAGGTTGAGACCGTAACCAAATGGGAAGCACCAACGACAGTTGGAGAGATTCGGAGTTTCCTTGGACTCGCAGGATACTACCAAGATTCATTGAGAATTTCTCAAGGATTGCCAAGCCTATGACTGAATTGTTGAAGAAGGATAACAAATTCTTATGGACCGAGGACTGTGAGGCAAGTTTTCAGGAGTTGAAGAAAAGATTGGTTACCTCACGGTTTTGATATTGCTGCACGAGCAAGGATTATGAGGTGTATTGCGACGCTTCACGTCGAGGACTTGGAGCAGTGCTTATGCAGGAAGGAAGAGTTGTTTCGTATGCTTCACGACAACTTAAGCCCCATGAGTTGAATTATGCCACACATGATTTGGAATTAGCAGCCGTTGTGCATGCCTTAAAGACATGGAGACATTTTCTCATTGGAAATCATTGCGAAGTATATACGGATCACAAGAGTTTGAAGTACATCTTCACACGTATGAATTGAATCTCGAGACAAAGGAGATGGTTAGAGCTTATCAAGGATTATGATATGAGATTGCATTATCACCCGGAAAGGCTAATGTCGAAAGCGCATTGAGCCGTAAGAGCCACGTCAATACCCTAATGATGGGAGGGATACCCAATGAGTTAGCCGAGGACCTTCGAGAGCTATGTTTGGAAATAGTTCCGAGAGGCTATGTAGCAGCATTGGAGATTCGATCAACACCGATGGACAAAATCAGAGAAGCCCAAAAGGCGGATAAGGAAGTTGCCTCTATAAAGGAGAAAATGAGCAAAGGAAAAGCTAAAGGATTTCGTGAGGATGAGCACGATACCCTATGGTTTGAAGACCGTGTTTATGTGCCCAATAACCCGAGAGATCGTGAAGTTGATTTTACAAGAAGCTCATTATTCACCCTATTCGATTCACCCAGAAATACCAAGATGTATTTGGATTTGAAGAATACTTTACGGTGGACCGGATTGAAGAAGGATATTGCGGAGTATGTAGCAGTTTGCGATGTATGTCGAGAAAGTAAAGGCGAGCATCGAAGCCGCCAGGATTGTTACAACCATTGCCGATACCCGAATGGAAGTGGGATAAACTAGGCATGGATTTCATCACAGGTTTGCCAAAGACTCGTTCAGGTTGCACGAGACATTGGGAACTAGACTGGAGTTCAGTACAGCTTTCCACCCACAGACCGATGGATAGACTGAGAGAGTCAATCAGATTTTGGAGGATATGCTGAGAGCTTGTGTACTAGATTATGGATCTAGTTGGGATGATAATTTGCCGTATGCGGAATTTTCCTACAACAACAGTTACCAAACCAGTTTGAAGATGGCACCTTCGAGGCTCAGTATGGAAGAAGGTGCAGGACACCGTTGTCATGGGACTAAACCGAGATCGCCATTGTTTGGACCAGATTTGATTAAGGAGTCTGAGCAGAAGGTTAAACTGATTCGAGAGAGGCTCAAGGTAGCCCAATCCAGACAAAAGAGCTATGCCGATTCAAAGCGCAAAGCGATTGAGTATGAAGTTGGAGACAGAGCATATCTTAGAGTATCCCCGCCGAGGAGTTAAGCGTTTTGGAGTTAAAGGAAAATTAGCCCCACGCTTCGTTGGACCATATAAGATTTTGCAACGCATGGGAGAAGTTGCTTATAAGTTGGAATTGCGGAAGGACTGTCAGAGTCCATGATGTATTCCATGTTTCTCGATTGAAGAAATGTCACCCCGAGATAGCAGAGGTACCGTTAAAAGACACGGTGCCACCGAAGCAATTCAGTTGAAGGATGACTTAACATATGAGGAAAACCGGTTAAGATTCTCGATTATGCTAGCAGAGTTACCGAGCAAGGTTATCAAGTTTTGCAAAGTTCGGTGGAGCCACCACATCAAGATGAAGCCACACAGGAAAGAGAGGAAGTTTTGCTCAAGGACCACCCTCACCTATTTTCTAGCCAACCCGAATCTCGAGGGCGAGATTCATCTTAAGGGGGTAGTGAAGGAAATATGCCCTAGAGGCAATAATAAAGTTATTATTTATTTCCTTATATCATGATAAATGTTTATTATTCATGCTAGAATTGTATTAACCGGAAACATAATACATGTGTGAATATATAGACAAACAAGTATGTCACTAGTATGCCTCTACTTGACTAGCTTGTTAATCAAAGATGGTTATGTTTCCTAACCATGAACAAGGAGTTGTTATTTGATTAACAAGGTCACATCATTAGTAGAATGATCTGATTGACATGACCCATTCCGTTAGCTTAACACTTGATCGTTTAGTATGTTAATGCTTTCTTCATGACCCATACATGTTCCTCGTAACTATGAGATTATGCAACTCCGTTTACCGGAGGAACACTTTGGGTACTACCAAACGTCACAACGTGAATCGGGTGATTATAAAGGAGTACTACAGGTGTCTCCAAAGGTACTTGTTGGGTTGGCGATTTCGAGATTAGGTTTTGTCACTCCGATTGCTCGGAGAGGTATCTCTGTGCCTTCTCGGTAATGCACATCACTTAAAGCCTTGCAAGCATTACAACTAATGAGTTAGTTGTGAGATGATGTATTACGAACGAGTAAAGAGACTTACCGTAACGAGATTGAACTAGGTATTGGATACCGACGATCGAATCTCGGGTAAGTAACATACCGATGACAAAGGGAACAACGTATGTCGTTATGCGGTTTGACCGATAAAAGATCTTCAGAGAATATGTAGGAACCAATATGGGCATCCAGGTTCCGCTATTGGTTATTGACCGAGAATGGTTCTAGGTCATGTCTACATAGTTCTCGAACCCGTAGGGTCCGCACGCTTAACGCTTCGATGACAGTTCATAATGAGTTTATAAATATTGATGCACGAAGGTTGTTCGAGTCCCGGATGTGATCACGGACATGACGAGGAGTCTCGAAATGGTCGAGACATAAAGATTGATATATTGGAAGCCTACATTTGGACATCGGAAAGGTTCCGAGTGAAATCGGAATTTACTGAGTACCGGAGGTTACCGGAACCCCGGGAACTACATGGGCCCATAGTGGGCCTTGGAGGAAAGGAGAAGGCAGCCCTAGGTGTCCGCGCCCCCCTTCCCCTAGTCCTATTAGGACTAGGAAAGGTGGGCCGCCCCCTCTCTCTCTTCCTCCCAGGAATCCTAATCCAACTAGGATTGAGGGGAGTCCTACTCCCGAGGGAGTAGGACTCCTTGGTGCGCCTCCCCTTGGGCCGCCACCTCCCCTTGGCTCCTTTATATGGGGGCAGGGGCACCCCAAGACACACAAGTTGATCTACGGATCTTTCCTTAGCCGTGCGGTGCCCCTTCCACCATATTCCACTTCGGTCATATCGTCAGAGAGCTTAGGCGAAGCCTGCGCCGGAGAAGTCATATCGTCATGAGCTTAGGCGAAGCCCTGCGTCGGTGGAGCATCAACATCGCCACCACGCCGTCGTCGTGAAACTCATCCCGACACTTTGCCGGATCGGAGTCCGGGATCGCCATCGAGCTGAACGTGTGCGTAACTCGGAGGTGCCGTCACGTTCGGTGCTTGGATCGGTCGGATCGTGAAGACGCACGACTACATCAACCGCGTTGTTATAACGCTTCCGCTTTCGGTCTCACGAGTGCGTGGACGGACACTCTCCCTTCTCGTTGCTATGCCGTCACCATGGTCTTGCGTGATCGTAGGGAAATTTTTGAAATTACTACGTTCCCCAACAAAGGGCATCCGAGCCTGGGTTTTATGCGTTGATGTCATATGCACGAGTAGAACACAAGTGAGTTGTGGACGATACAAGTCATACCGCCTACCAGCATGTCATACTTTGGTTCAGCGGTATTGTTGGACGAGACGATCCGGACCAACCTTACGCCAGACGCTTACGCGAGACCGTTCCCTCGACGTGCTTTGCACATAGATGGCTTATGGAAGACTGCTCTCCAACTTTAGTTGAACTGAAAAGGCTACGCCGGTCCTTGAGAAGGTTAAACGGAGTCTATTTGACAAACTATCGTTGTGGTTTTGATGCGTAGGTAAGAACGGTTCTTGCTCAGCCCGTAGCAGCCACGTAAAACTTGCAACAACAAAGTAGAGGACGCCTAACTTGTTTTTGCAGGCATGTTGTGATGTGATATGGTCAAGACATGATGCTAAATTTTATTGTATGAGATGATCATGTTTTGTAACCGAAGTTATCGGCAATCGGCAGGAGCCATATGGTTGCCGCTTTATTGTATGCAATGCAATCGCGATGTAATGCTTTACTTTATTACTAAGCGGTAGTGATAGTCGTGGAAGCATAAGATTGGCGAGACGACAACGATGCTACGATGGAGATCAAGGTGTCGCTACCGGTGACGATGGTGATCATGACGATGCTTGGCGATGGAGATCACAAGCACAAGATGATGATGACCATATCATATCACTTATATTGATTGCATGTGATGTTTATCCTTTATGCATCTTATCTTGCTTTGTTTGACGGTAGCATTATAAGATGATCTCTCACTAAAATTATCAAGAAGTGTTCTCTCGAGTATGCACCGTTGCCAAAGTTCAGTAGTACCCGGACACCACGTGATGATCGGGTGTGATAAGTTCTCGTCCATCTACAACGGGTGCAAAACAGTTGCACACGCCGAATACTCAGGTTAAACTTGACGAGCCTAGCATATAATGAGATATGGCCTCGAACACGGAGACCGAAAGGTCGAACGTGAATCATATAGTAGATATGATCAACATAGTGATGTTCACCGTTGAAACTACTCCGTCTCACGTGATGATCGGACACGGTTTAGTTGATATGGATCACGTGATCACTTAGATGACTAGAGAGATGTCTGTCTAAGTGGGAGTTTTTAATATGATTAATTGAACTTTAATTTATCATGAACTTAGTCCCGGTAGTATTTTGCAAATTATGTTGTAGATCAATAGCTCGCGTTGTTGCTTCCCTATGTTTTTATATGTGTTCCTAGAGAAAATTGTATTGAAAGATGTTAGTAGCAATGATGCGGATTGGATCCGTGATCCGAGGTTTATCCTCATTGCTGCGCAGTAAGAATTATGTCCTTAATGCACCGCTAGGTGACAGACCTATTGCAGGAGCAGATGCGACGTTATGAACTTTTGGCTAGCTCAATATGAGCAGAATCTGGGCGTTATGAACGTTTGGCTAGCTCAATATGATGACTACTTGATAGTTTAGTGCACCATGCTTAACGGCTTAGAATCGGGATTTCAAAGACGTTTTGAACGTCATGGACCATATGAGATGTTCCAGGAATTGAAGTTAATATTTCAAGCAAATACCCGAGTTGAGAGATATGAAGTCTCCAACAAGTTCTATAGCTAAAAGATGGAGGAGAATCGCTCAACTAGTGAGCATGTGCTTCAGATTGTCCGAGTACTTCAATCGCTTGAATCAAGTGGGAGTTAATCTTCCAGATAGGATAGTGATTGACAGAATTCTCTAGTCACCATCACTAAGTTAGTAGAACTTCGTGATGAACTATAGTATGCAAGGGATGACGAAAAAGATTCTCGAGCTCTTCGCGGTGCTAAAATCAGCGAAGGTAGAAATCAAAGAAAAACATCAAGTGTTGATGGTTGACAAGACCACTAGTCTCAAGGAAAATGGCAAAGGGAAGAAGGGGAACTTCAAAAGGAACGGCAAGCAAGTTGCTGCTCGAGTGAAGAAGCCCAAGTCTAGACCTAAGCACGAGACCGAGTACTTTTGCTGCAATGGAACTGGTCACTGGAAGCGGAACTACCCCTGAATATTTGGTGGATAAGAAGGATGGCAAAGTGAACAAAGGTATATTTGATATACAAATTATTGATGTGTATTTTACTAGTGTTCGTAGCAGCCCCTCGGTATTTGATACTGGTTCAGTTGCTAAGAGTAGTAACTCGAAACAGGAGTTGCAGGATGAACATAAACTAGTTGAAGGGGAAGTGACGATGAGTGTTGGAAGTAGTTCCAAGATTGATATGATCATCATCGCACACTCCCTATACTTTCGGGATTAGTGTGGAACCTAAATAAGTGTTATTTGGTGTTGAGCATAAATATGATTTGATCATGTTTATTGCAATACGATTATTCATTTAAGTAAGAGAATAAATTGTTGTTCTGCTTACATGAATAAAACCTTATATGGTTACACACCCAATGAAAATGGTTCATTGGATCTCGATCATAGTGATACACATATTCATAATATTGAAACCAAAAGATGCAAAGTTAATAATGATAGTGCAACTTATTTGTGGCACAGCCGTTTAGGTCATATTGGTGTAAAACGCATGAAGAAAAATCCATGCTGATGGACTTTTGGAATCACTTGATTTTGAATCATTTGATGCTTGCGAACCGTGCCTTTTGGGCAAGATGACTAAAACTCCGCTTCTCGGAACAATGGAACAAGCTCTCGACTTATTGGAAATAATACATACCGATGTATGCGATTCAATGAGTGTTGATGCTCGTGGCAAGTATCGTTATTTTCTGACCTTCACAGATGATTTGAGCAGATATGCGTATATCTTCTTGATGAAACATAAGTCTGAAAAGTTCAAAGAATTTCAGAGTGAAGTAGAAAATCATCGTAACAAGAAAATAAAGTTTCTGCGATCTGATCGTGGAGATGAATATTTGAGTTACGAGTTTGGTCTTCAATTAAAACAAAGTGGAATAGTTTTCACAGCTCACGCCACCGAACACCACAACGTTATGGTGTGTCCGAACATCGTAACCGTATTTTATTTTGATATGGTGCGATCAATGATGTCTCTTACCGATTTACCAATATCGCTTTTGGGGTTATGCATTAGAGACAACTGCATTCACGTTTAATAGGGCACCATCTAAATCCGCTGAGGCGACACCGTATGAACTATGGTTTAACAAAGAAACCTAAGTCGTCGCTTTCTTAAAGTTTGGAGTTGTGATGCTTATGTGAAAAAGTTTTCACCGATAAGCTCGAACCCAAATCGGAGAAGTGCGTCTTCATAGAATACCCAAAGGTAACTATTGGGTACACCTTCTATCACAAGATCCGAAGGCAAGTTATTCGTTGCTAAGGTGGATCCTTTCTAGATAAGAGGTTTCTCTCGAAAGAAGTGAGTGGGAGGAAAGTAGAACTTGATGAGGTAATTGTACCTTCTCCCTTATTGGAAAGTAGTTCATCACAGAAATCAGTTCCAGTGATTCCTACACCAATTAGTGAGAAGTTAATGATGATGATCATGAAACTTCAGATCAAGTTGCTACCAAACCTCGTAGGTCTTCCAGAGTGAAATCCGCACTGTGAGTGGTACGGTAATCGTGTTCGGAAGTCATGTTACTAGACCATGATGAACCTACGGACTATGAGGAAGCGATGATGAGCCCAGATTCAGCGAAATGGCTTGAGGCCATGAAATGCGAGATAGGATCCATGTATGAGAACAAAGTATGGACTTTGATTGACTTGCTCAATGATCAGCAAGCCATGTTAAATAAATGGATCTTCAAGAGGAAGACGGACATTGATAGTAGTGTTATCTACAAAGCTCGACTTGTCACAAAAAGGTTTTCGACAAGTTCAAGGTGTTGACTACAATGAGATTTTCTCAAACTGTAGCGATTCTTAAGTCTGTCCGAATCATGTTAGCAATTGCCACATTTTATGAAATCTGGCAAATGGGTGTCAAAACTACATTCTTTGATGGATTTATTAAAGAAGAGTTGTATATGATGCAACCAGAAGGTTTTTTCAATCCTAAAGGAGCTAACAAAATATGCAAGCTCCAACGATCCATCTATGGACCGGTGCAAGCATCTCGAGTTGGAATAAACGCTTTGATAGTGTGATCAAAGCATATGGTTTTACATGCACTTTTGGAGAAGCCTTGTATTTACAAGAAAGTGAGTGGGAGCATTACAACATTTACGATAAGTATATGTGAATGACATATTGTTAATCGGAAATAATGTAGAATTATTCGCAAAGCATAAAGGAGTATTTGAAAGGAGTTTCTTCAAAGAAGGACCTCGGTGAAGCTGCTTACATATTGAGCATCAAGATCTATAGAGATAGATCAAGACGCTCGATAAGTTTTTCAATAAGTACATACCTTGTCAAGATTTTGAAGTAGTTCAAAATGGAACAAATAAAGAAAAGTTCTTGCCTGTGTTGCAAAACGTATGAAATTGAGTAAGACTCAAATCCCCACCACGGCAGAAAATATAAAAGAGAATGAAAGTCATTCCCTATGCCTCACCATAGGTTCTATGAAGTATGCTATGCTATGTACCAGACCTATTGTGTACCTTGCTCTGAATTTGGCAAGGAGTACAATAGTGATCTAGGAGTAGATCATCGGACATTGGTCAAGAACATCCTTAGTGAGGACTAAGGAAATATTTCTCGATTATGGAGGTGATAAAAGAGCCCGTCAGAAAGAGTTACATCGATGCAAGCTTTTTACACAGATCCAGATGACTTTAAGACTCAATCTGGATACATATTGTAAGTGGGAGCAATTAGCTAGAGTAGCCCGTGCGAGCATTGTAGACATGGAATATTTGCAAAATACATACGGCTCTGAATGTGATGCACCCGTTGACTAAGCTTCTCTCACGAGCAAAACATGATCATCCCTTAGTACTCTTTGGGTGTTAATCACATAGCGATGTGAACTAGATTATTGACTCTAGTAAACCCTTCGGGTGTTGGTCACATGACGATGTGAACTATCGGTGTTAATCACATACATATGTGAATATTAGTGTTGAATCACATGATGATGTGAACTAGATTATTGACTCTAGTGCAAGTGGGAGACTGAAGGAAATATGCCCTAGAGGCAATAATAAAGTTATTATTTATTTCCTTATATCATGATAAATGTTTATTATTCATGCTAGAATTGTATTAACCGGAAACATAATACATGTGTGAATATATAGACAAACAAAGATGTCACTAGTATGCCTCTACTTGACTAGCTTGTTAATCAAAGATGGTTATGTTTCCTAACCATGAACAAGGAGTTGTTATTTGATTAACAAGGTCACATCATTAGTAGAATGATCTGATTGACATGACCCATTCCGTTAGCTTAACACTTGATCGCTTAGTATGTTAATGCTTTCTTCATGACCCATACATGTTCCTCGTAACTATGAGATTATGCAACTCCGTTTACGGAGGAACACTTTGGGTACTACCAAACGCCACAACGTAATCGGGTGATTATAAAGGAGTACTACAGGTGTCTCCAAAGGTACTTGTTGGGTTGGCGATTTCGAGATTAGGTTTTGTCACTCCGATTGTCGGAGAGGTATCTCCGTGCCTTCTCGGTAATGCACATCACTTAAAGCCTTGCAAGCATTACAACTAATGAGTTAGTTGTGAGATGATGTATTACGGAACGAGTAAAGAGACTTACCGGTAACGAGATTGAACTAGGTATTGGATACCGACGATCGAATCTCGGGTAAGTAACATACCGATGACAAAGGGAACAACGTATGTCGTTATGCGGTTTGACCGATAAAAGATCTTCAGAGAATATGTAGGAACCAATATGGGCATCCAGGTTCCGCTATTGGTTATTGACCGAGAATGGTTCTAGGTCATGTCTACATAGTTCTCGAACCCGTAGGGTCCGCACGCTTAACGCTTCGATGACAGTTCATAATGAGTTTATAAATATTGATGCACCGAAGGTTGTTCGGAGTCCCGGATGTGATCACGGACATGACGAGGAGTCTCGAAATGGTCGAGACATAAAGATTGATATATTGGAAGCCTACATTTGGACATCGGAAAGGTTCCGAGTGAAATCGGGAATTTACCGGAGTACGGGAGGTTACCGAACCCCCGGGAACTACATGGGCCCATAGTGGGCCTTGGAGGAAAGGAGAAGGGCAGCCCTAGGTGGTCGCTTCCCCCCCCTTCCCCTAGTCCTATTAGGACTAGGAAAGGTGGGCCGCCCCTCTCTCTCTCCCCTCCGGAATCCTAATCCAACTAGATTGAGGGGAGTCCTACTCCCGGAGGGAGTAGGACTCCCTTGGTGCGCCTCCCCCCTTGGGCCGGCCACCTCCCCCTTGGCTCCTTTATATACGGGGGCAGGGGGCACCCCAAGACACACAAGTTGATCTACGGATCTTTCCTTAGCCGTGCAGCGGTGCCCCTTCCACCATATTCCACTTCGTCATATCGTCAGAGAGCTTAGGCGAAGCCTGCCGGAGAAGTCATATCGTCATGAGCTTAGGCGAAGCCTCGCGTCGGTGGAGCATCAACATCGCCACCACGCCGTCAGGCCGACGTAAACTCATCCCCGACACTTTGCTGGATCGGAGTCCGGGATCGCCATCGAAATGAACGTGTGCGTAACTTCGGAGGTGCCGTGACGTTCGGTGCTTGGATCGGTCGGATCGTGAAGACGCATTTACTACATCAACCGCGTTGTTATAACGCTTCGCTTTCGGTCTCACGAGTGCGTGGACGGACACTCTCCCTTCTCGTTGCTATGCCGTCACCATGGTCTTGCGTGATCGTAGGGAAAATTTTTGAAATTACTACGTTCCCCAACAGGTAGGTTTGTAACATCCCAAATTTTCAGTTTGGAATGTTATACATTAGGTCATCATGCATATCATATTTTCTCGCATTTTTCCGATCCTAGAAAATTTCACGCAACTCAAGGACCTTCGGAGAGAGTTGGAGATTTCATTATTTTCATATTTGGGATTTCTCAAATTTTGAAAATAGGATCATTGGATTTATTTAATTATCTTCATAAAGTTGTTCCGATACAAAAATTTAAGAGAGGGAATAATATGACTTTCCTAACATTTAGGAAAAATGAAGATTTTACAAATAAATCAAATTTTGGTTTTGAAGATTTATTTGCTTTAGGTAAAAAAAAGAGCATTTTAAAAAAATATGCATTTTGCCCGTTTTAAAGTTCATTTTGTTCGACTCATTTTTAGGAGCCGGGGAAAATTAATTTTATTTAATTTGGAGTTCGTTTGGTTTGATTTTATTTTGTTTAAGTTTTGTTTTAAAAAACAATCGCCGCCTCGCCCATCTCCCCTTCCTCAAGGCCGCTGGAGGAGTCCTGCCACACGGGCCGACCGTGTCCGCTCGGACTCACTGGCTTGCCCTCTCCCAAGGAACCGACCCCCTCCTTATAACCCCGCCGCCTCCTCTCCTCACCCCGAGCCGCCGCCGCCTCCACCCGAGCCGCCGCCAAGGCCGCTGCCGACGACGCCTCGCCGCCTCGCCGCCACCTCGCCGACCTCACGGGACCCGCCGCCATCCCACGGAGCCTCTGAGCTCGCCGGCGACCTCGCCGAGGTAGCCGACCTCGCCGCCCGATCCGGTTTTGTTTTAAAACCGATCCGGTTTTCTCGCGTTGTTCGTTTTTTTTAAAAAATCTAGATGGTTTTTTTTTCGGTTTTATTATTTTATGAACGCCATCAACCCGCTCGCTTTAATGAACGTGTTCGTTGAATTAGTTCTGCTAACGAACGTCCGCCTTTTAACCGCTCGTCGTTTTTCTTTTAAACGGATTTAATCCGTTATTTTCTCGAATTCGATTTCGATCAAATTTTCAAATCTGTTTATTTTCTCGCTGCTTATCGGAATCAGTGATTCAAGCGCTCGAGTTTCGCTTTCAAACCACCGTTCCGACTAACCTACTTAAACGGAGTTTTGCTATCGTAAAATTTTGACCTAGTTTCAGATTGCTAAACCGAGTCGTTTTCTCGAAGTTTCGACTTTCGATGCTTTATTTGATTCGATTCTTTTGCAACTGTGGTTGTTAAGTTGAACTCTCCGGTTAGATCGCTTATTCGAAGTTTTCCTGTGCATTAGATGAGTACTTATTGTATGCTTGTTGTTTGTCTGCGTTAGATCACCCGTGAGTGCGCCGCTTGTTACTTCAATCTCTAGGTCTCATGGATCATCGAAGGCAAGTAACACTTTGATCATACCTTTTCTACTACCCAGCTTTTTATGCATTAGATCAAACCTCAACCACTTGCATGTTTAGGATCTAATTAAATTGTGGGATTGGGAAGTAGATTGAGGTAGTACCTATTACCGTTACTTATGAAACCTTCGGAGTCACTTCTACGCTTGCTTATTATACCATGCTATGCTAGTAGACGTGGATTGGGTGAGTGAATATCCATGACAGATGTGAGATTGTTAATTAATGGTTTATCTAAGGTGGCAACCTAAACACACATCCGGGTGGATTGAGGCACTGGTTTCTATCAGACTTGCCTGTATTTCTTCGGACCGCCACCTGTGCTCTAAGGGATCATAAGATTATTCAAACTGAAACTTCCGTGTGCAGCCACAAGCCAATTATGGGCTCGCGTAGTTGACTAAGTTGTGCGAACTCTACGGGTAGGCTAGCTGATGTAGGGGATGTAGGTTGGTACGGTTCACCCACATGTAAGGTGCTAGCGCTCGAAAGACTATGTCTCGGCCATCCGCTTTCTCAAACACCATGTAGTGCGAGAACCAAGCGGAGGCGATCGAGTCTTGTGGGGAAAAGTGCGCAAACCTCTGCAGAGTGTATAAACTAATCATGATTAGCCGTGTCCCCGTTATGGACGTTTTGAGTATCTGGTAATTGAATATCATGTGAATCTCAACATGTTACTTCTAATAAAAGTTATTGGGTTTTGATGAGTACTTTTTAATTGGGATTGAGGATGTCATCAACCATTCTCAATGTTTAACAACCACCATGATAGTTAAACAAAATTATTCCTTTGTTGTAGGGAAAAACTAGCTTTATGCAAAAATGTAATCAGAGAGCCTTACCACCAGCCATATATGCAGGTAGTATAGGCTTATTCCTTCATTGCTCTTTTATGTGTTACATTGCCAAAGATATTCCATGTGTCAATTCGCTGGCTGCAACTTTCACGCTATGCACTTTTCGCATAACGAGTAAGGTGTTAGGTCGTGGTTCTATACTCAAGTGATGCCGATGGAGTTGATGGACTCACTTATCTTCCAAGCCTTCCGCTGTTATTATTAGATGGCCTTAAGCCATAATATTGTAATAAGTTCCCTTGTGGACAACGATGTAATAAGTGTGTGATTGCTACTCTGCTATAAATCCTTCGGCACTGTGGTGGTGTCAAGACATTCGATCCAGGGATGACACTGAGCACAGAGACTTGATCCATTCGGGTCTGGTCGCTACAGGATAGATGGATTATTTATTACTAAGCAGCAAGGAAAAATATTGGGTTGTCTCCCAACAAGCGCTTTTCTTTAAAGCCTTTTTAGCTAGGCATTAAGATTTCAATGATGCTCACGTGAAAGACAAGAATTGAAGCATAAAGAGAGGATCATAAAACATGTGACAAACACACTTAAGTCTAACATACTTCCTATGCATAGGCATATTATAGGCAAACAAATTATCGTAGCAAGCAAAATCTAGCATATGCAAGGAAACGGAAAGGAACAATAGCAATCTCAACATAACGTGAGGTAATTTAGTAACATGAAAAATTCTATAACCATATTTTCCTCTCTCATAATAATTACATGTAGGATCATAAGAAAATTCAACAATATAGCTATCACATAACATATTCTCAACACGATCCACATGCATGCGAAGTTGACACTCTTCCAAAATAGTGGGATTATCATTAACTAAAGTCATGATTTCTCCAAGCCCACTTTTATCAAAAATTTCATAAGATTGAATGTTATCCAAATATGTGGGATCTAAAGTTGATACTCTTCCGAACCCACTTTCAATATTATTGCAAACAATATTATCAATCTCATATTCATCTTGGGGCTTAAATAAATTTTCAAGATCATAAGAAGAATCACCCAAATCATGATCATTGCAACAAGTAGTAGACATAGCAAAACTAGCATCCCCAAGCTTAGGGTTTTGCATCTTATTAGCACAATTGACATCAAAAGAATTTATAATAGAATCATTGCAATCAAGCTTTTTATTCAAAGATTTATCGTGAGTCACTTCACGGACTTCAAGCAAAACCTTATAAAGATAACCTAGTGCATCCAAATCACTAGGAATTGGTTCATCATAATTGGATCTCTTAAAAAGATTGGCAAGTGAATAGGATCCATAAATCTTAGCTTCTCTATTTAGCAATAAATACTCGACTATTTTAACCAAACGAGCAAACGAGCCAAGTAAGACAGCAAGGCAAACGAGAAGAGAGGGCGAATAAAACGGCAAGGGTGAAGTGGGGGAGAGGAAAACGAGAGGCAAATGGAAAATAATGTAATGCTAGAGATAGGGATTGTAATGGGTACTTGGTATGGTTGACTTCCTCTTGCGTGAGCCTCCCCGGCAACGATGCCAGAAATTCTTCTTGCTACCTCTTGAGCACTGCGTTGGATTTCGCCGAAGAAGAGAGGATGATGCAGTAAAGTAGCATAAGTATTTACCTCGGTTTTTGAGAACCAAGGTATCAATCCAGTAGGAGGCCACGCACAAGTCCTTCGTACCTGCACAAAATGATAGCTACTCGCAACCAACGCGATTAGGGGTTGTCAATCCCTTCACGGTCACTTACGAGAGTGAGATCTGATAGAGATGATAAATAATATTTTTGGTATTTTTGGTATAGAGATGCAAAGTAAAAAATAAAAGGCAAAGTAAAAACAAAGCAAGTATAAAAGTGATGGAGATTGATATGATGAAAATAGACCCGGGAGCCATAGGTTTCACTAGTGGCTTCTCTCAAGAGCATAAGTATTCTACGGTGGGTGAACAAATTACTGTTGAGCAATTGACATAATTGAGCATAAGTATGAGTATATCTAGGTACGATCATGTATATAGGCATCACGTCTGAGACAAGTAGATCGAAACGATTCTGCAGCTACTACTATTACTCCACTCATCGACCGCTATCCAGCATGCATCTAGAGTATTGAGTTAAAAACAGAGTAACGCCTTAAGCAATATGACATGATGTAGAGGGATAAATTCATGCAATATGATAAAAACCCCATCTTGTTATCCTCGATGGCAACAATACAATACGTGCCTTTATGCACCCTTTACATCGGGTAAGGACACCGCAAGATCGGGCCCAAAGCTAAGCACTTCTCCCATTGCAAGAACTACCAATCTAGTTGGCCAAACCAAACGGATAATTCGAAGAGACTTGCAAAGTTAACTCAATCATACATAAAAGAATTCAGAGAAGATTCAAATATTATTCATAGATAAGTTGGATCATAAACTCACAATTCATCGATCTCAACAAACACACCGCAAAAAGAAGATTACACCGAATAGATCTCCACGAGAGAGGGGGAGAACATTGTATTGAGATCCAAAAAGAGAGAAGAAGCCATCTAGCTACTAACTATGGACCCGAAGGTCTGAGGTAAACTACTCACACTTCATCGTAGGGGCTATGGTGATGATGTAGAAGCCCTCCGTGATGACGGCCCTCTCCGGGGGAGCTCCGGAATAGGCCCCAAGATGGGATCTCGTGGATACAGAAAGTTGCGGCGGTGGAATTAGGTTTTTGGCTCCGTATTTGATCTGTCGGGGGTACGTAGGTATATATAGGAGGAAGGAGTACGTCGGTGGAGCAATAGGGGGCCCACGAGGCAGGGGGCACGCCCCCCTGGGCGCGCCCCCCACCCTCGTGACCGCCTCTTTTGTTCCTTGGAGTAGGGTCCAAGTCCCCTAGATCACGTTCGGTGAGAAAATCACGTTCCCGAAGGTCCATTCCGTTTGGACTCCGTTTGATATTCTGTTTGTTCGAAACACTGAAATAGGCAAAAAAATAGCAATTCTGGGCTGGGCCTCCGGTTAATAGGTTGGTCCCAAAAATAATATAAAAGTGGAAAATAAAGCCCAATATAGTCCAAAACAGTAGATAAAGTAGCATGGAGCAATCAAAAATTATAGATACGTTGGAGACGTATGAGTACCTTCCCACCAAACTTACGGCAAGGTTTACATCAGGTCTGGTACACAGCATGGCATACATAATAGACCCTATGGCCGAGGCATAGGAGATGACACTCATCTTTTCTCTATCTTCTGCCGTGGTTGGGCATTGAGCCGTGCTCAATCTCACACCTTGTAATACAGGCAAGAACCCCTTCTTGGACTGATCCATATTGAACTTCTTCAATATCTTGTCAAGGTATGTGCTTTGTGAAAGACCAATGAGGCGTCTCGATCTATCTCTATAGATCTTGATGCCTAATATGTAAGCAGCTTATCCAAGGTCCTTCATTGAAAAACACTTATTCAAGTAGGCCTTTATGCTTTCCAAGAATTCTATATCATTTCCCATCAATAGTATGTCATCTACATATAATATGAGAAATGCTACAGAGCTCCCACTCACTTTCTTGTAAACACAGACTTCTCCATAAGTCTGCGTAAACCCAAACGCTTTGATCATCTCATCAAAGCGAATGTTCCAACTCCGAGATGCTTGCACCAGCCCATAGATTGAGCGTTGGAGCTTGCATACCTTGTCAGCATTCTTAGGATCGACAAAACCTTCTGGGTGCATCATATACAATTCTTCCTTAAGGAAACCATTAAGGAATGCCGTTTTGACGTCCATTTGCCATATCTCATAATCATAGAATGCGGTAATTACTAACATGATTCGGATGGACTTCAGCTTCGCTACGGGTGAGAAAGTCTCATCGTAGTCAACCCCTTGAACTTGTCAATAACCCTTAGCGACAAGCCGAGCCTTATAGATGGTCACATTACCATATGCGTTTGTCTTCTTCTTAATGATCCATTTATTTTCTATGGCTCGCCGATCACCGGGCAAGTCAGTCAAAGTCCATACTTCGTTTTCATACATGGATCCTATCTCGGATTTCATGGCTTCAAGCCATTTGTCGGAATCCGGGCCCACCATCACCTCTTCATAGTTCGAAGGTTCACCATTATCTAACAACATGATTTCCAGGACAGGGTTACCGTACCACTCTGGTGCGGAACGTGTCCTTGTGGACTTACAAAGTTCAGTAGTAACTTGATCTGAAGTTCCTGGATCATCATCATTAACTTCCTCTCTAGTCGGTGCAGGCACCACAGAAACATTTTCTTGAGCTGCGCTACTCTCCGGTTCAAGAGGCAATACTTCATCAAGTTCTACTTTCCTCCCACTTACTTCTTTCGAGAGAAACTCTTTCTCTAGAAAGGATCCATTCTTGGCAACAAAGATCTTGCCTTCGGATCTGAGGTAGAAGTTATACCCAATAGTTTCCTTAGGGTATCCTATGAAGACGCATTTTTCTGATTTGCGTTCGAGCTTTTCAGGTTGAAGTTTCTTGACATAAGCATCGCATCCCCAAACTTTCAGAAACGACAACTTAGGTTTCTTCCCAAACCACAATTCATACGATGTCGTCTCAACGGATTTCGATGGAGCCCTATTTAAAGTGAATGCGGCAGTCTCTATAGCATAACCCCAAAATGATAGCGATAGATCGGTAAGAGACATCATAGATCGCACCATATCCAATAGAGTGCGATTACGACATTCGGACACGCCATTCCGCTGAGGTGTTCCACGCAGCGTGAGTTGTGAAACAATTCCACATTTCCTTAAGTGTGTGCCAAATTCGTGACTCAAATATTCTCCCCCACGATCTGATCGTAAGAACTTGATTTTCCTGTAACGTTGATTCTCAACCTCACTCTGAAATTCCTTGAACTTTTCAAAGGTCTCAGACTTGTGTTTCATTAAGTAGACATACCCATATCTACTTAAGCCATCAGTGAGGGTGAGAACATAACGATAACCACCGCGAGCCTCAACGCTCATTGGACCGCACACATCAGTATGCATGATTTCCAATAAGTTGGTTGCTCGCTCCATTGTTCCGGAGAACGGAGTCTTGGTCATTTTGCCCATGAGGCATGGTTCGCACGTGTCAAATGATTCATAATCAAGAGACTCCAAAAGTCCATCTCGCATGGAGTTTCTTCATGCTTGACACCAATGTGACCATGGCGGCAGTGCCACAAGTATGTGGGACTATCATTATCAACGTTACATCTTTTGGCATTCACACTATGAATATGTGTAACATCACGTTCAAGATTCAATAAGAATAAACCATTGACCAGCGGGGTATGACCATAAAACATGTCTCTCATATAAATAGAACAACCATTATTCTCATATTTAAATGAGTAGCCATCTCGCATTAAACGAGATCGAGATACAATGTTCATGCTCAAAGCTGGTACTAAATAACAATTATTGAGGTTTAAAACTAATCCCGTAGGTAAATGTAGAGTTAGCGTGCCGACGGCGATCACATCGACCTTGGAACCATTCCCGACGCGCATCGTCACCTCGTCCTTCGCTAGCCTTCGCTTATTCTCGCAGCCTCTGCTTTTGAGTTACAAATATGAGCAAATCACGCAGATCAAATACCTGTGAGCTACTACGAGCCCTGGTTAGGTACACATCAATAACATGTATATCACATATACCTTTGGTATTGCCGGCCTTCTTATCCGCTAAGTACTTGGGGCAGTTCCGCTTCCAATGACCGTTTCCCTTGCAATAAAAGCACTCAGTCTCAGGCTTGGGTCCATGCTTTGGCTTCTTCCTGGCAACTGGCTTACCGGCCGTGGCAACTCCCTTGTCGTCCTTCTTGAAGTTCTTCTTACCCTTGCATTTCTTGAACTTAGTGGTTTTATTCACCATCAACACTTGATGTTCCTTTTTTATCTCCACCTCCGCTAATTTCAGCATTGATTATACCTCAGGAATGGTCTTTTCCATCCCCTGCATATTGAAGTTCATCACAAAGCTCTTGTAGCTAGGTGGGAGCGATCAAGGGTTCTCACAACTAATCGCATCATCCGGGAGATTAACCGCAACCCAGACATTTTGAGTATGTGCTTGTCGACGTAACTATTCTCCTCCATCTTACAATGTAGAACTTGGTTTGAGACTTCATATCTCTCGACCGGGCATGAGCTTGGATAACCATTTTCAGCTCTTGGAACATCTCATATGCTCCGTGCTACTCAAAACGCTTTTGGAGCCCCGGTTCTAAGTCAGAAGCATGCCGACCGAACCAGGAAGTAATCATCACTACGCCGATCGCCAGCGTGCTCATAACATCTTGAGTTGCTTTGGGAAAACAGGTGCTTCACCTAGCGGTGCATCAAGGACATATGCTTTGTTGGCAGCTATGAGGATAATCTCGTGTTACGGAACCAGTCCGTGTAGTTGCTGCCATCGCCTTTCAGCCTTGGTTTTCTAGGAACGCTGCTGAAGTTGAGGGCAACATTAGCATGGGCCATTTGATCTACAAGACATATTGCAAAGTTTTAGACTATGTTCATGGTAATTAAGTTCATCTAATCAAATTATTTAATGAACTCCCACTCAGATAAACATCCCACTAGTCATCTAAGTGATACATGATCCGAGTCAACTAGGCCGTGCCCGATCATCACGTGAGACGGACTAGTCATCATCGGTGAACATCTTCATGTTGATCGTATCTTCTATACGACTCATGTTCGACCTTCGGTCTTCCGTGTTCCGAGGCCATGTATGTACATGCTAGGCTCGCCAAGTCAACCTAAGTGTATTGCGTGTAAATCTAGCTTACACTCGTTGTATGCGTAACATTAGAACCTATCACACCCGATCATCACGTGGTGCTTCGTAACAACGGACCTTAGCAACGGTGCACGCTTAGGGGAACACAATTCTTGATATTTTAATGAGGGATCATCTTATTTATGCTACCGTCGTTCTAAGCAAATAAGATGTAAAAACATGATAAACATCACATGCAATCAAATAGTGACATGATATGGCCAATATCATTTTGCTCGTTTTGATCTCCATCTTCGGGGCGCCATGATCATCATCGCCACCGGCTTGACACCATGATCTCCATCATCATATCCTTGTCATCGTGTCTTCATGAAGTTGTCTCGGCCAACTATTACTTCTACTACTATGGCTAACGGTTTAGCAATAAAGTAAAGTAATTACATGACGCTTATGTTGACACGCAGGTCATAAATAAATTAAGACAACTCCTATATTCTCGCCGGTTGTCATACTCATCGACATGCAAGTCGTGATCCCTATTACAAGAACATGATCAATCTCATACATCACATATATCATTCGTCACATCCTTTTGGCCATATCACATCACATGTCATATGCTGCAAAAACAAGTTAGACATCCTCTAATTGTTGTTGCAAATTTTTTACGTGGCTGCTATAGGTTTCTTAGCAAGAACGTTTCTTACCTACGCCAAAACCACAACGTGATATGCCAATTTCTATTTACCCTTCATAAGGACCTTTTTCATCGAATCCAATCCGACTAAAGTAGGAGAGACAGACACCCGCTAGCCACCTTATGCAACTAGTGCATGTCAGTCGGTGGAACCTGTCTCATGTAAGTGTACGTGTAAGGTCGGTCCGGGCCGCTTCATCCCACGATGCCGCCGGATCAAGATAAGACTAGTAACGGCAAGTAAATTGACAAAATCGACGCCCACAACAACTTGTGTTCTACTCGTGCATAGAAACTACGCATAGACCTAGCTCATGATGCCACTGTTGGGGATCGTAGCAGAAATTTAAATTTTTTACGCATCACCAAGATCAATCTATGGAGTCAACTAGCAACGAGAGAGAGGAGTGCATCTACATACCCTTGTAGATCGCGAGCGAAGCGTTCAAGAGAACGGGGTTGATGGAGTCATACTGCCGTGATCCAAATCACCGACGATCCAAGCGCCGAACGGACGGCACCTCCGCTGCTCAACACACGACGACGGAGCGGAGACGCCTCCTCCTTCTTGATCCAGCAAGGAGAGAAGAAGTTGATGGAGATCCAGCAGACGACGGCGTGGTGGTGGAAGCAATGGATTCCAGCAGGGCTTCGCCAAGCGCCATCGGAGGAGGAAGAGGTGTCACAGAGGGAGAGGGAGGCGCCAGGCTTAGGTGCACGCCTCCTCCCTTCCACTATATATAGGGGCTAGGGGGCACATGCGCCCTTGGAGATCCCATCTAGGGGGGGGGGGCCTCGGGGGGCAACGACCCCCTTAGGGTTTCCAACCAGGCGATGCCCTCGGGCGGCGGCCCCCTTAGGGTGTCCAACCCTAGGCGCCTTGGGCCCTTGGGTGGGGCGCACCAGCCCACCAGGGGCTGGTTCCCCCGCCACTTCAGCCCATGGGGCCCTCCGGATAGGTGGCCCCACTCGATGGACCCCGACCTTCCGATGGTCCCGGTACAATACCGGTGACCCCCAAAACTCTCCCGGTGGCCGAAACTGGACTTCCTATATATAAATCTTTACCTCCGGACCATTCAGGAACTTCTCGTGACGTCCGGGATCTCATCCGGGACTCCGAATAACTTTCGGTTAACCGCATACTAATATCTCTACAACTCTAGCGTCACCGAACCTTAAGTGTAGACTTACGGGTTCGGGAGACACGAGACATGACCGAGACAACTCTCGGTCAATAACCAACAGCGGATATGGATACCCATGTTGGCTCCCACATGCTCCAAGATAATCTCATCGTATGAAACACGTTGTAGAGTATTCAATTAATCCCGTATACAATTCCCTTTGTCTATCCGTACGATACTTGCAAGTGATTCGATCGTCGGTATACCGATACCTTGTTCAATCTCGTTACAGCAAGTCTCTTTACTCGCTCCTCAGAACACATCATCCCGTGAACAACTCCTTGATCACATTGAGCTCATTATGATGATGTCCTACCGAGTGGGCCCAGAGATAGCTCTCCGTCATACGGAGTGACAAATCCCAGTCTCGATCCGTGCCAACCCAACATATACTTTCGGGGATACCAGAGTGTACCTTTATAGCCACCCGATTACGTTGCTAGGACGCTTTGGCACACCCAAAGTACCCTTTACGGTATCCGGGAGTTGCGTAATCTCATGGTCTAAGTAAAGGATACTTGACATTAGAAAAGCTTTAGCGCATTTAACTACACGATCTTGTGCTATGCTTAGGATTGGTCTTGTCCATCACATCATTCTCCTAATGATGTGATCCCGTTATCAACGACATCCAATGTCCATGGTCAGGAAACCTTAACCATCTATTGATCAATGAGCTAGTCAACTAGAGGCTCACTAGGGACATGTTGTGGTCTATGTATTCACACATGTATTACAATTTCCGGATAACACAATTATAGCATGAACAATAGACAATTATCATGAACAAGGAAATATAATAATAACCTTTTTATTATTGCCTCTAGGGCATATTTCCAACATGGAGATGCCCATCAATAGATATCAATGTGAGTGAGTAGAGATTGCCATGCAACGGATGCACTAGAGCTATAAGTATATGAAAGCTTAACAAAAGAAACTAAGTGGGTGTTCATCCAACTCGCTTGCTCAGGAAGACCTAGGGAATTTTGAGGAAGCCCATCATTGGAATATACAAGCCAAGTTCTATAATGTAAAATTCCCACTAGTATATGAAAGTGATATCATAGGAGACTTTCTATCATGAAGATCATGGTGCTACTTTGAAGCACAAGTGTGGTAAAAGGATAGTAGCATTGCCCCTTCTCTCTTCTTCTCTCATTTTTTTTATTTTTTATTTTTTTATTTGGGCCTTTTATCTTCTTCTTTTTATGGCCTCTTTTTTTCTCTTCTTTTTTTTTATTTTTCGTCCGGAGTCTCATCCCGACTTGTGGGGGAATCATAGTCTCCATCATCCTTTTCCTCACTTGGGACAATGCCCTAAAAATGATGATCGTCACACTTTTATTTTCTTACAACTCAACAATTACAACTCGATAATTAGAACAAAATATGACTCTATATGAATGCCTCCGATGGTGTACCGGGATATGCAATGAATCAAGAGTGACATGTATGAAAGAATTATGAACGGTGGCTTTGCCACAAAATACGATGTCAACTACATGATCATGCAAAGCAATATGACAAAGATGGAGCGTGTCATAATAAACGGAACGGTGGAAAGTTGCATGGCAATATATATTGGAATAGCTATGGAAATGCCATGATAGGTAGGTATGGTGGCTGTTTTGAGGAAGGTATATGGTAGGTGTATGATACCGGCGAAAAGTGCGCGGTATTAGAGAGGCTAGCAATGGTGGAAGGATGAGAAAAGTGCGTATAATCCATGGACTCAACATTAGTCATAAAGAACTCATATACTTATTGCAAAGATCTACAAGTTATCAAAGCAAAGTATTACGCGCATGCTCCTAGGGGGGTAGATTGGTAGGAGAAGACCATCGCTCGTCCCCAACCGCCACTCATAAGGAAGACAATCAATAAATAAATCATGCTCTGACTTCATCACATAACGGTTCACCATAATGCGCATGCTACGGGAATCACAAACTTTAACACAAGTATTCCTCAAATTCACAACTACTCAACTATCATGACTCTAATATCACCATCTTCATATCTCAAAACAATTATCAAGCATCAAACTTTTCTTAGTATTCAACGCACTCAAAAGAAAGTTTTACAAATCTTGAATACCAAGCATATTATTACTATTAAGAAAATTACCATGCTATTTAAGACTCTCAAAATAATCTAAGTGAAGCATGAGAGATCAATAGTTTCTATAAAACAAATCCACCACCGTGTTTCTAAAAGATATAAGTGAAGCACTAGAGCAAACAACAAACTACTTCAAAAGATATGAGTGAAAATCAATGAGTAGTTGTATAATTATGCAACTATGTGAAGACTCTCCCATTTAATAATTTCAGATCGTAGTATTTTATTCAAAAAGCAAGCAAAGCTAAATAAAACGACATTTCAAGGATAGCACACATCATGTGAAGAAGCAAAAACTTAGGATCAACTGATACTAACCGATAGTTGTCGAAGAAGAAAGGTGGGATGCCTACCGGGGCATCCCCAAGCTTAGATGCTTGAGACTTCTTGAAATATTATCTTGGGGTGCCTTGGGAATCCCCAAGCTTGAGATTTTGTGTCTCCTTAATTCCTTTCATATCACAGTTTCCTAAATCTCGAAAGCTTCATCCACACCAAACTCAACAAGAATTCGTGAGATAAGTTAGTATAAACCAATGCAAAAACCTTGTCATACTATACTGTAGCAAATCACTAAAATTATTATTCAACATTGCATACAAAATGCCTCTGCATATTTAATACTCCTATCCTCAAATAGAATCATTAAACAAGCAAACATATGCAAACAATGCAAACATAACAGCAATCTGCCAAAACAGTACAGTCTGTAAAGAATGCAAGATTCATCATACTTCCCTAACTCCAAAAATTATGAAAGAAAATTCCCACTGTAGTAAATTTATCATAGCTTAATATGCAAAAGGTTTCATCATTTTATCACATTCTGAATTTTCTAGGGAATTTTTGCAACAGCGGTAAACTTTCTGTTTTGAAACAGCAACATGTATACTTGCAAAATAAGCATGGTAAAGGCTGTCCTTGACATTTTTATTGAAACTAGAGATGCAAAACACTATTATAAATAACAGCAAGCAAATAATAACAAAATAAAATGACGCTCCAAGCAAAACACATATCATGTGGTGAATAAAAATATAGCTCCAAGTAAAGTTACCGATGAACGAAGACGAAAGAGGGGATGCCTTCTAGGGCATCCCCAAGCTTAGATGCTTGGTTATCCTTGAATATTACCTTGGGGTGCCTTGGGAATCCCCAAGCTTAGGATCTTGCCACTCCTTATTCCATAGTCCATCAAATCTTTACCCAAAACTTGAAAACTTCACAACACAAAACTTAACAGAAAACTCGTGAGCTCCGTTAACAAAAGAAAACAAAACACCACTTCATGGTACCGTAATGAACTCATTATTTATTTGTATTGGTGTTAAACCTACTGTATTACAACTTCTCTATGGTTTATAAACTATTTTACTAGCCATAGAGTCATCAAAATAAGCAAACAACACACTAAAAAAAGAAACTGTCAAAAACAGAACAGTCTGTTGTAATCTGTAACTAATGCAAACTTCTGGAACTCCAAAAATTCTAAAATAAATTGGTGGACTTGAGGAATTTGTCTAGTAATCATCTGCAAAAATAATCAACTAAATATCGCTCTCCAGTAAAAAGTTGAAGCTAATCTCGTGAGCGCTAAATTTTCTATTTTTTACAGCATGATCATAAAGACTTAACCCAAGTCTTCCCGAAGGTTCTACTTGGCACAAACACTAATTAAAACACAAAACCACATCTAAACAGAAGCTATATGGATTATTTATTTCTAATCATAACCACAAAGCAAGAAACTAAAATAAAATTGGGTTGCCTCCCAACAAGCGCTAACGTTTAACGCCCCTAGCTAGGCATGGTGATTTCAATGATGCTCACATAAAAATAAGAATTGAAACATAAAGAGAGCATCATGAAGAATATGACTAGCACATTTAAGTCTAACCCACTTCCTATGCATAGGGGTTTTGTGAGAAAACAACTTATGGGAACAAGAATCAACTTGCATAGGAAGGCAAAACAAGCATAACATTAAAACTTTAAGCACATAGAGAGGAAACTTGATATTATTGCAATTCTTACAAGCATACATTACTCCCTCATAATAATTTTCAGTAGCATCATGAATGAATTCAACAATATAACCATCACCTTAAGAATTATTTTCATGATCTACTTGCATAGAAATTTTATTACTCTCCACATAAGCAAATTTCTTCTCATGAATAGTAGTGGGAGCAAACTCAACAAAATAACTATCATGTGATTGAAAATTAAAATCAAGATGACAAGTTTCATGGTTATAATTCTTCTTTAAAGCATACGTTTCATCACAATAATCATCATAGATAGGAGGCATGCTTTCATCATAGTAATTTTGCTCATCAAAGCTTGGGGGACAAGAAATATCATCTTCATCAAACATAGCTTCCCCAAGCTTGTGGCTTTGCATATCATTAGCATCATGGATATTCAAGGAGTTCATACTAACAACATTTCAATCATGTTCATCGTTCAAAGATTTAGTGCCAAACATTTTAATGCATTCTTCTTCTAACACTTTTGGCACAATTCTCCTTTCCATCATACTCACGAAATATATTAAAAAGATGAAGCGTATGAGACAAACTCAATTCCATTTTTTGGTAGTTTTCTTTTATAAACTAACTAGTGCTAAAACAAGAAACAAAAAGATTCGATTGCAAGATCTAAAGATATACCTTCAAGCACTCACCTCCCCGGCAACGGCGCTTTAAAAGAGCTTGATGTCTACTACGCAACCTTCTCCTTGTAGACGTTGTTGGGCCTCCAAGTGCAGAGGTTTGTAGGACAATAGCAAATTTCCCTCAAGTGGATGACCTAAGGTTTATCAATCCGTGGGAGGCGTAGGATGAAGATGGTCTCTCTCAAGCAACCCTGCCACCAAATAACAAAGAGTCTCTTGTGTCCCCAACACACTCAATACAATGGTAAATTGTATAGGTGCACTAGTTCGGCGAAGAGATGGTGATACAAGTGCAATATGGATGGTAGATATAGCTTTTTGTAATCTGAAAATATAAAAACAGCAAGGTAGCAAGCGGTAAAAGTGAGCGTAAACGGTATTGCAATGCATTGAAACAAGGCCTAGGGTTCATACTTTCACTAGTGCAAGTTCTCTCAACAATAATAGCATAATTGGATCACATAACTATCCCTCAACATGCAACAAAGAGTCACTCCAAAGTCACTAATAGCGGAAAACAAACGATGAGATTATGGTAGGGTACGAAACCACCTCAAAGTTATTCTTTCCAATCATTCCGTTGGGCTATTCCTATAAGTGTCACAAACAGCCCTAGAGTTCGTACTAGAATAACACCTTAAGACACAAATCAACCAAAACCCCAATGTCACCTAGATACTCCAATGTAACCTCAAGTATCCGTGGGTATGATTATACGATATGCATCACACAATCTCAGATTCATCTATTCAACCAACACATAGAACCTCAAAGAGTGCCCCAAAGTTTCTACCGGAGAATCGCGACGAAAACGTGTGCCAACCCCAATGCATAGGTTCATGAGCGAAAACCGTAAGTTGATCACCAAAACATACATCAAGTGAAACACGTGATATCCCGTTGTCACCACAGATACGCACGGCAAGACATACATCAAGTGTTCTCAAGTCATTAAAGACTCAATCTGATAAGATTACTTCAAAGGGAAAACTCAATCTATTACAAGAGAGTAGAGGGGGAGAAGAAACATAAGATCCAACTATAATAGCAAAGCTCGCGATACATCAAGATCGCGCCAAATCAAGAACATGAGAGAGAGAGAGAGATCAAACACATAGCTACTGGTACATACCCTCAGCCCCGAGGGTGAACTACTCCCTCCTCGTCATGGAGAGCGCCGGGATGATGAAGATGGCCACCGGTGTGGGTTCCTCCGGCAGGTGCCTAACAGGGTCCCGATTGGTTTTTGGTGGTTACAGAGGCTTGCGGCGGCGGAACTCCCGATCTGTTCTGTTCACCGAAGTTTTTAGGGTATATGGAGATATATAGGCGGAAGAAGTACGTCGGTGGACCTCCGGGCTGTCCATGAGGCAGGGGGCGCGCCCTAGGGGGTGGGCGCGCAACCCACCCTCGTGGGCAGCCCGGGATCCCCTGGTGCAACTCCGACACTCCGTGGGCTTCTTCTGGTCAAAAAATAAGTTCCGTGGAGTTTCAGGTCAATTGGACTCCGTTTGATATTCCTTTTCTTCGTAACACTGGAATAGGCAAAAAACTGCAATTCTGGGCTGGGCCTCCGGTTAATAGGTTAGTCCCAAAATAATATAAAAGTGGATAATAAAGCCCAATGTTGTCCAAAACAGTAGATAATATAGCATGGAGCAATCAAAAATTATAGATATGTTGGAGATGTATCATTGGTCCTCGAAGATACAAGAACAGCGTATCATTGTCTACTGCTGAAGCTGAGTACATTGCTGCTGGTTCTTGCTGTGTTCAATTGCTATGGATGAAGCAAACTCTCAAGGACTACGGCGTCAACGTGAAGAATGTGCCTCTCTTCTATGAAAATGAGAGTGCCATCAAGATTGCTCACAACCTAGTTCAGCACTCAAAGACAAAGCACATTCAGATTCGTCATCATTTTCTTCGTGATCATGTGTTGAAGGGCGACATTTCTGTTGAGCATGTGAAGACTGAAGAACAGCTAGCCGATATCTTCACAAAGCCCTTGGATGAGAAGAGATTTAGCAAGTTGTGGTGTGATTTAAATATCTTAGAATCTTCGAATGTTCTTTGAAAAGGACACTCATCCTAACACTTATGCAAAATTGATGACTTAGATGTGCAACACATGAAGAAACGTTTTTCTTCAATCAATGAAGAATAACACTCTAAGTGTGAAGAAATTAACGAAGAATTTGATTCTCAGAACCCTACGACAATTGTACACGGTGTCTGAAATCATCCTTCTTATACCGTGGGTCACGCCATCACCAAAAGTTGAAAATCTTCAATTTGAGTTTTTCCTCAGTTGTTCATTTTCTTCAACTTTGCATTGTCTTCATTGTTTCCGTCGTTTTTCTTCATTGGCTATATATATATGTATGAGTTTATGTCCTCTACATCATTCACTTATGGCTAATTTTTCAATTTGGTTTTTCTGCTAAGTGAATGTGATCGGACCCTTCCCCCTCTATGCTAAACTCAACCCATTCTATTCACAAATTCTTCATGTGCGTTCTATTTGAAACTTGTTCAAAATCTTCACTGTGTCCTTGTCAGCTGAAGAATTTGTGAACGAAACGTTAAAACTTATCTTATCTAAATTTTCGGCTTGGCCGCTCAAACCGTTCCGCATCCCACGAAATACTTATCTATTCACCCACGATCTCACACGATCTCCACTTCTCAGTACGTGGGTGACACATGTCAAGTTTAATGAGAAGGGTCAGGCACGCTCATTCCAAATTCTTCAAAGTAACAGTTTTTCACCGTGGCTATGAATACCCCCTCCCCTTCCTCACTTCCTTTACTCCGCTCGACCTCTCTCCAGCTTGAGCTTCTCAAACCCTAGCGCCGCCGCTACTTCGTCGTCGCCGGTGAGGAAGAGATTCACTGCCTCGACCTCGTCGCCGTCGTACTCGCGCCGGCTGCGGATTTCTTCACTCCGCCGTCGTCGTAGCTGTCTTCCTCCGCCAAGTTAGGGCGTGGAAGATCTGCATTGACGAACTTCACATCTCTACCTCACAGTTCGTCGTGTTCTTCGTCCAGGGTAATTAAAAGTTACTTTTACTGCCCTCTTTGATTCAAATGACTTCTACGAAATCCTCGAAGGTGTTTATTCTTCAAGTTCTTTACACACTAAACACCTCATATGTCATCTGATCTTGATTCGTTTCTCTAAGCAATAATTTTTTCTTCAAGATTCCTCAATTGTATGGATTTTTTATCTATACAACTCTGGAACCTAAGACAAAGAACGCTTAGTGAAATTCTTCAAGACTCGTCTGGTCAAATTCCTCAAATTTGTTCTTTTTACAAAACCTTCCGAGAACGCAAATGACCTCTCCAAATTTCTCGCAACTAAACACTGAACACAGGTACTCATGTTCGCTGCTGAATCACTAGGATCTCATCAACTTAACTCATTTGCAGCGTTCCTCGAAGAAAAGTTGCATACTTCTTCAGAGAATTCCATTGTTCAAATTCCTCATCTGAAGAAAATGGCTGATGGAAAGAAGCCACAAAAGGGAGGAAAAAGGCCTGAAATCAATACTGCATTTGAAATCCCTGAGGACATCTATGCTGGGTACTGCACACCCCCTGAGGAAGACAAAAATCAGCGCAAGGTGCACATTCAGAAGATAGAGAGGAGATGGGCAAGAGAGTGGAGGGAGTACATATATGTTACTCCCAAATACATGAAGAAATTCGCTCTCAATCTTGCATGCTCAATACCTCCATTGGCACCTGGCCAAGAAGCTGATCCCACCAGCCTCAAGCGCGGTGAGGATTATCCTGATGAATGGGCCAAGCGCCAGGCCAAGTTGGCCAAACAGGCAAAATAAGCAAAGGAGGAAATTCAATGAAGACTCTGCTGCTGCCGCTGCCACCGAGGCCTCTGTCAAGCCAAAGAAATCCATGGCAAAGAAGCTCGCGACAAGTCAAGTGCTTCTTCTTCAATGCCCTCAGGCCGAAGTTCTCAAAGAATGCCCTCACGGCCAGAATCCTCAAAGCCCTCACGGCCAATTCCTCATACTGCTCCCGCTCCAAAGTCCTCAGCTCCCCCTCCAAAGTCCTCAGCTGCTCCGATCAAATCCTCGGCACCTGGGCATCTTGCCACGTGCCAAAGGACGACAGGCATCTCTATTGCCTCAGGAGCTTCTGCTAGTTCCTCAGCTGCACCAAATTCTTCAACGGGACCCTCTCTGTTGAAGACAAAGGCCACTGTTGGACGAGGTTCTCGCCCAAGTCCTCACAAGAATGTGTCGCCTTCCAAGTGTCGTTCGATGAAGACGGTTGATAATGAGGAACTTGTCAAATCATCGAGATAGGCAAGTCAGGGCCGCTTAGAGCCAAGGGCACAAATGTGCCATCGCTTTTGGATCCATAGCTGATCCTTGACTACATTGACCTCTGGCACAAGGACCCAAACACTCCTATGCCTGATTTCAAGTTGACTCCTGGCCAAAGTCATATGCTGACTGCCTTCATCCAAGAAGAAAACTGGAAATATGAGAAGGCCAGACAGATCAAGAAAGCACAGTACAGGAAGGAGAAATTCCTGAAGAACAACGTTATCTCTATGACAACTGGTGAACTTGTGAAGATCCAGTCTGAAATCAAAGTCCTCAGCGATGATTTCAATGCTTACTATGCTGATTGGCAAGGAGCCAAGGTCAGTTTGTAAACCGACCGAAAAATTCATTCCAAATGTTGCAGCTCCATCGCAACAAGAAATTCCTCAAAGCTAAAGCATCCGCCACCGATCGAAGAACATGCCAACACCAATCGATGACATTCAAAGGCTGCCAAGAAAATGTGAGTTCCAGGCTGATGACCGCATTCCACATCGATGAAATTGCCAGGCATCCACTAGTGGTGCGCTCAAGAAAATGAAGAGGTCGTGGCAATCGCATCGGGCCAGCTCAAGAAAATCAACCACATTTCTCTGCTCCTCCTGCGCCTACCCCAACTCCAATCCTTCCATCTGCTTCAGATGTGAAGAAGGCCAAGGCTGCAGAACGTGCTGTTGTGAAGAAAAGGAAAGCATCAAATTCATCAGATTCTTCAGCTCCGAAGAAGATGAAGAAATTGACCAGGTCATTTGAAAATCCAATTGATGTTGTTCCTGTTTCCACCATGCCATCAAAGGAAATCGTCCCTTTTAATGAAGAATACGTGATCCCTAGCGGATCTGATGAAGAAAATCCTTCTGCTGCTACGTCGCCGAGCAGATGGATGAAGAAATTGAAGTGGATGAAATCCCTTCAACTCCAAATGCTTCCTCGCCTATGCCTCGCCATCGCTGAAAAGGCCGGCGTTGAAGAAATGGAAGATGAAGATGTGGACATTGGCTGTACCACACCCGTGTTAAATGATGACTTTTGGGAAAGTCAGCACCCCAACTCTCAACTCTTCACACCATTGCAACAAATTCCTCAGTCCCCAGCAACTACAGTTCAAAAGGGATCTGAAGAACTTCATGCCACACCGTCTGTCCATGAAGAAATCCCAGCCACTAGTGCTGAAGAAAATGTAAATGAAGAATTGAAGACCCATGCTGTCACTGGAGAACAAGCTGAATTTCCTCAGCCTGAAGAACTTGAGATTGCGATTCCTGAGGTGATAATGCAATTGACTGACACTCCTCAGCCCAAGCCAAAGGATCCATTCTCAAAGAAGCAGAAATTCAAGGCTGATGATTTCTTCGGCGAGCACGTGTTCTTCACAGACTACAATCCCTATGATTCTGCTCGTCTAAGAAGGAAGCGCTTCTAGACCGCCAGCCAGGCCAACTTCTATTCTTCACTGCTTTTCAACAAGGACAGAGTCTTCGACCACGAGCATATTCCTCATGTGGACATGGAATCACTGCCATGCTTCACACATGTCCTCGGTGTGCTTCATGACACTGGCCTCCTCAACTTTTGCACAGACATCGTTGATTGGAATGAAGAACTCATTCTTCAATTCTACGCAACACTGCACATCACTGGAGATGCTGATGATGTGAACTCCTGGGTTTTGGACTGGATGACCGAAAACACTCACTACAAAGCACCGGCCTCTGAATTACTTCACGCCCTGCCCATCAGTCCTCCACCTGAAGGAGCTCGTTGCTTGTACCAAGAGCCTGAGCTCACTGCTCATTATATGCAAGTTCTTATGAAGCCATTGAAGCCCGGTCAAGCCTCAAGGACCAAATTCCTCGTGAAGGAATTGTAGTATGTACCAAGGATACCTATCGCATTCTCGACGAAGACTATGAGTCCAATCAAAGGCCACGACTCATCCGATGAGGAAATTGTTAGCATCATGAAGAATCTGGTATTCAACATCATTCATGGCATTCTGTCAATTATCATGATTTCTTCATGAGGACTCGCAAATGTTGCACTTTCTCCGCTTTGAGTCAAGCCTTATGCTCCCCGGATCATGAGATTCCTCGTAACAAGGTCTTCACTCAACTACAAGACTGACTTTCAGAATCACCTCAGCTACTTGCCCCCGATTGAAGTCCTCAAGCAGACCTATTCCTCAGCTGACGAAAAGGGCAAGACACCAGCTGTTATAGATGAAGGCATTCGTCCATTGGATGGTCAATTTCGCAAGGCTGCATCTTATTCCACCAATGATGACTCTGCCACTCAAGATTCAGCTGCCCATGCCTCCAAGCCAAATCCTCAAGCTATCGCTTCCTCGTGATGATCGACCGTGAGCTTCTCGCTAAGTCTTCACCAGAAGGTGGATCGAAACCATAAATGGGTTAAGCGCCGCTTTGGTTCAATTCTTCACAACATGACTGCTACACATAATGCAGTGAAGAAAAACCATTACTACCTCCATGAAGTCTTCGGTCTCACCTGGCTGTTCTGTCTCACATCTATAGCGAAGAAGAACTGAAGAATATGGGTCTCAAGGAAGACTTTGACTGGTCTGCACCTCCACCGAAGAAATACAAGAAGTTCAAGGTTCCTTCCTTGGTGGCCAGCTCCTATTCTTCATCGCGCGACACCGATGAGCATGAAGACTTGGACGACACTGCGGGAGGCCCAACAACAACAAACGACCCCAACAACGCTGGCGCTCCTCCATCAACTTGATATTATTCAGGGGCGTTAGTCCTCATTTTTGATCCTTTTGGTCATTCGATGACAAAGGGGGAGAAATTTGAGTTAGTCTTCAAGCGGGTCTATCTTATATGGGTGTTTTTTTTTGCTAAGTTACAACTCTCGTTCTTCTGATGACTTTGCTGGATCGAGTTGTAAACTTAACCTCTATGGTGACCTGATACTTTTGTTGTAGTTTTTCTGCATGCTTATTCCTCATTAATGTTTATGCACGCATGCTGAATTACATCATTCACCATATTTTTTCATGCATTTCAAATTCTTCATATTATATGTCAAATGCGTGTATGAATTACAAGATATAGGGGGAGATCTCCATGATTCTACTCTTCAAGTGTGCATTGCTTCAAAAGAAAATTCCTCACTATGCACATCTTCAGGGGGAGTTCTTCTATATCTTGCAATCAAATTCCACAATATCGATTTACACTTCATATGTTTATCCCCGTTGAAAACTTAACCTATATTGTCATCAATCACCAAAAGGGGGAGATTGTAAGTGCATCTAGTGCCCCTTAGTGATTTTGGTGTATTGAAGACTTATAGGTTAAGGAACTAATGTGTTTATGAGTGTACACGGGACTATAAGTCTATGAGGAGTTTGATATTTACAGAGAAAGTCGACCCCTAAAAATGAAGTTCTTCGACTGAAGACTTTGGATTTCGGAAGACTTCCTGAAGACTTTGAAAGTGAAGAAATTGGTGTGACCTTGAAGACTTGGTATTCATTTGAGGAACATGAAGCGTGAAGACTTTTGTTTTCGTGTTTCATTTTCTCTTTCTTGAGTCATAGGAATCACCGTACTGTTAAAGGGGGTCGAGGAAATACTAAGGAAAAACTTCCATGTGATGCTCAACTCAAAATCCTACACCTACCAATCCCTTCGAGTGAAGCCATTGGAAATATCATCTGATTCACCATATTCTTCAAAGGATGTAGACGAAGTTCTTCCGGTCTCTGAGGAATTTGTTCTGACCGAGGAGTTAGGAATTCGCCAAAGGCGGATTGCCTACACAGTGAGGAACATGATAGCCCTGAGGAATTTGATACTCAAATTTCTGATCGTTACTGTGCTATGCGCCAGCTGTCCCAAAATATCTACCCACCTAACGGTCATATCATTGAAGGGCATTTATGTCTTATCATGTCCGACTGCTCCCTAGGCTATAAATAGCTGCCCCCTACAACCACTAGCTGGTTGGCTACTCCGAGAGAAACTGACACTTGTCATTTGAGAGCATCCCATCCTTCGAGGACTTTGAGCGAAAATCATCAAGTGAGGAAAAACCCAAACCCAAACACCTACAAACCCAAAGTGATTGAGCATCATCAAGAGATTGATCATGCGTGGATCCGACGCTTGTTACCTTTGAAGACTGTGCTTCTTCCAAACGGTTAGGCGTCATGGTCTAGAGCATCCAAGAGAAATTGTGGATCGCCGAGTGACCGAGTTTGTGAAGGTTCGGAAGTCACCTGAAGACTTAACACGAGTGATTGGGCGAGGTCTGTGTGAACTTAGCTCAAGGAGAATACGGTGAGGACTATGTGTCCTCAGGTTTAAATACCTAGACGCTCCAACCAGATGTACAACTTAGACAGCAGTTGGAACTGGTCTACCAAATCATTGTCTTCACCAAGCCAACTAGTTCTATTTCCTCAACTCTTTCATTTTGTCATAACTGTGTTGTGTGCTTATTCATATCTGTGTTTGAATACTTTGACTGAAGACTTTCACTATTTCCTCAGTTCAATTTCTTCACCGCTTTGTCTTCATCCTGTGCTATCCTCGTGTTTATGCTTTCAGACTCTATGCTTGTCTTCATTTCATCATGATGACCATGCTTGTGTTTTGTTATGTTTACTTTTGAGTACTTATTCCGCTGCAAGTAGTTCTTCACTAAGGAATTTCCTCACCCACAAATTCCTCAGTGAAGAATTCATAAAAATCGCCTATTCACCCCCCTCTAGTCGATATAACGCACTTTTACACTCTTTTAATGGCTAGGAGGTGCCATGCTGACAAGTGCTTGAGTGCTTGACCAAACGGAAGGCGTGCGAGCTGTACTCCAATTCGGAGGCTCAACGGGGAAGCATCCGAGTTGTACGCCGCGCAGGCTCACCGGGAAGCGAGTCCTTTGACTTCCATGGCCGCGCGCCTTGCTCGCATCCTCTCCATTAATGGCGCCCAAGCTGCAGTTTAATTCGGTTTTTAAATATAAAATACTCATCGCAAACGTTTTATTTAGAACACTCGTATGCAAACCGACAGCTTCCCCAGGAAGCCAAGGGAAAATGTGCCGAGCAGGATTTGTGCAGCTCTTGATCGCAAACGTTTTAGATAGAACACCCGTATGCAAAGTGAGAGCAGCGCAGGATTTGTGCATCCCTTCAACGCAAACAGTTGTTTTGGATGACCCATGTGCAACCACGTACAAACAATTTGGTAAGATTTGCATCTGTCATATTGGGTATGTTACCATTTATCAAACTGGAAAGATTTATATTTGTTGATCTAGTAACGTTGCCTTTTGTCAATCCTTGTAACACTGCGATTTGTCAAAATATGCAGCTAGAAATCATTAGCACTATCTAAATTTTACAACTAAAATTCAGTAATTAAGCATAGATTTCATTCATAGATTAAGCAGTCATTCTTAATTTATACAAACAGTTCAACTCGAAAGCTGAACCGACCAAACTTTTCCCCAATTGTTACCAACCACGTACTGAAATAACTAGTTCAACTATATATACTAACTAATTTTAAGTATGTTGTACGGTTCGACCACACATCTATAGTCAGATGAACTGAACAAAATAGCCCCTAAATACTACTACGACAACGGAGGGGCTTTGTGCTACTTCCGGCAGCCTCTCCTCTATCGAGCACACTCAGTGAGAGGCATAGGAGGTGGAGGAGCCTACCGACGACCCGGAGAAATGCAATACGGTGTCTGCCGCTTTTGCACGTTCAGCGACGCTCGCCAGCTCGAACGCCCACTACCGCTCCAGACGATCCCTCTCGAAGCGGCCGGACTGCTCGTAGATCTCCTGATTCCTCGCCTCTGCGTCAGCGTGTGCTGCGGCCACGGCTGCGGTAAGGCTCTTTGCATGCTTGGCGAGGCGCTCCTCCTCCTCCCGCAGGAACTCGATGTAGCGCGCAAGGTCGCCGACGACGACGCAGCCTCACCTCCGCCACCCTCCTTCGGGCTGCGGTGGCGAGCGGTGATGATCCCGGCCGACGACGGTGAAATTTGGCGGCCTGGCCGATGATGGGGTGGCGACCACGACCACCACCTCCCGCCGGTCGCGGTGATGAGCGGGTGATGGCCATGGTGGCGGCGGTAGAGTGGAGGCCATGAAGGCCACCTCCGCCGGGCGGCGGCGAGCGGGAGATGGCCTGCTTTCGACAATGGTGTGGCGGCAAGCTGCGGCAGCGATTCTTGAAGCAGGCGATGGCGGCGGAGCGTGTGGTGGGTGTTCCACGCACCCCAACAGGGACGCCACGAGCACTACACTACACCTGGGACTTGCGACGATGACGGACCGGTGCCATTGGCGATTGTGGGAGAAGCAGACGAGATAAGCTACAAGGAGGGAGGGGAAAATGCGATGCAAGACTAGCCGGCCGTGAGGGTTTTTATAGCAGGCTGGTAAGCATTGGGATTTTGGAGGATTTCACCGAGTCGGGCGGGAAGCTTGCGTCGGAACCTGCGAGTTGCGCGGGAACGGGCTCACCGACGATTAATTGGTGCCACCGTTTGGCTAAAATAACGCTTCTGCACAAGTAAGCTTATACTGTAGAAGCCGCTCACGGCGGGGTGACAAGACGTGCAAGAGGAGGACGAAAGGACACGTACACATACGGTTAATACAAAAAAATACATTTGTGATTTAGTTACCCCTATACCCCCCTCCTGGTTTATAAGTAGGATTTAACTATTAAAATATGAATGCATGTCCTTATAAGTGTGTGTGTATATATATATACTAGTTGACCCGTTGCGCCAAATGGCGCAGAGACCCGCTAAAGCCATATTGTCAATGAAAATAGTTACATTTAGCAAGGACATATTCGATATTGGTAGTAGAAAGCCCATCTGTTAAATCATGCGATATCAAAAATGTGTTTATAAAGCAGAAAATCTGAGTTAAAAAAATCATATGTGTATAATATGTATAGAGCAGTTAAGGAAGCATTTTTTTAGATAAAAATATGGTTATCACACTGAGAAATCTGAGGTTAAAAAAACATATTTATGTAAGATGTATAGACCAGTTAAGGATGGGTCTATGATGATTTAGGTCTTGGAAGACCTGAGATGAAAAGCATAGTAAAGTAAGAAAATTTGAAACACTGCTAATCACGTGTTGTGTTTACCAATAAGGGCTTTATTTTACAATTCAAAAGTGAAAATGTAAATACATATGGTTAATGTGGATGCAACAAAAGAGTTTTTCTAAGAACAAAAGACTTGGACATTGAGAAACTTAGTGAGGTTCAGCAACACAATACAAAGGCATGCAACACTCTCAGTCAATTTGAATCTAGAACAGTGCATTGTACAAAAGGTATAACGATCTCCAGGATCTGCAAAACCTGATCGTCCAGACCACTTCATCTGAGTTGAAACACTATCAATCAAGCTTCATAAGATCTGTTCAACAACTCATGAAAAAAGAGAAGATGATGAAACATGTGTTCTGTAAACACATGTCTTTCAAAAGAGTTCCCTGAAAACCTTGTTTCACATCACTCTGGTGATGGCGACCAGACTAAGCTGACACTCCCATGGTTGCATACATCAACCATGCCCTCCTCGAGTCGGATCTATTCATTCTTAATACCATTTACAATCACATCTACATACAGGAAAACATGAGTATAATCAGAAAATGAAGAGACTGGCTAAGGGTCACCGAAACAGAGAAGAGGCATGCCTAAAGCATATTCATGATAATGTAAAAACAAATAGTAAGCTCGACAAAACAAGTGGTAGTCTATAACACCATTACATAGGCAAAGGAACATTAGTTTGCCAGCATTGTTCAGGGATGCAGGGATAAGTGGAACATGACAATAATATACGTACATTCACAGCCAAAGGTAGACCACCCAAATAACGGGAACATGACAAAGATAAGATGATCAGTAAATGAACTAACACAACAGCCCACATAGAAAGATAAACATATTTGTAGCTAGAAACAATGGCATGCAGGGGAAAAGAAGAGCAAACCTTGAGCAGCAGCAAAGAAATGCAGGAACACAACAAATCGTCCAACCTGCCAAACAAATTTAGGCAGAAGTGTTAGAATAAAAGAATAACAGTGCACACATACATCGGATCCTTTCATCAATCCATTACAATGTGCAGAAAACATGAATCGTATAAAAGGATGCAATTAACAGGCCCTGCTGTGGTCCAACGGAAAGTCCATGCAAAAGATCTTTAGTTATAGGACAGCAGAGCAGCCGCATTTCTAATCCAGTTTGCACAGAAACATGGCTCTTTAGTACCATTCTTTTTTACTACATCAACCTGCCTATTTGTACAGAAACATGGCTATTCAGTACCGTCCTTTTTTACTACATCAAACTGCTTATTTTCTTTCTTACCGGCACATTGGTCTGCTCATCTGAGAAGCAAACAAAGAAGCAAAGTAACAGTGCATTACCAGAGCTAAGAAGCGGAAACAAGCCAGGAAAGCAGGCTATCCAGAGGAACACCAAAATCGAGCAGCAGGCAAATGAACTGAGGAAAAAATGGACAGATCATCGCACAGACATTTTATCAAACATGTTCCATGCAAATGAACGGCGTGCAGACTAACGCGAATGATGCGAGGGCGGACACAAGACACGGGACAGCACAAGAAGAAATTAACCTAGGCATGCAACAAGCAAGAGGAAGAACACACAAGTAGGGCGCAGGGAGAGGAGAAAGGACAGGCAAGCAGTAAGAAAATATCAATGTAAATAAATACAAACATGTAGTAAGATGCATTGCAATAGTCGTATTACTTGAATTTCTTACCCGGCCAGCAAAATCAGATCAATCATGCATAGCACACAGAAGAGACAAAACTTTAACCATAGTTGGTGCTTAACCAGAGTGATTTTACCTTACAAAGTAAGGACTTGATTTCTGCTAGAAATGTTCAGAATATAAATTTAAATAGATGTACTATTACTACCCATCATTATCACCACTGATAGTTGCAAACTACATGTATACTATTTCAAATATAGAATAACTAACGTGAACCAATCTCCGGGGCAGAAGCCATTACTCACATTTGTTCGTTCTTGTCAGCAATATTGTCAGATTTCCGTTGATTGTTTTACCAAAGATTCATATCAAATTTGACCAAAACACATTTGAAACTTCATAGAGAGAGATCATAGGGGAGGAAAGAATGACTGGGAGCAGGTCACCTAGGCAAGAAAGATCACGATCGCCAAATTCGTGGATGCTAAACAATTTAGAAATGGTGCCTGAAATGGAAAAGATAGTAAATTTGAGAATCATTATGAGAACACAAAATTAGCTACATTAGTGATCTAGATAGGCATGGAACAATGCGTGACATTTCATCTATTGAACTAAAATGGCAGGCAAAGGAATAAGCATAATGTTGGTTCCTATCTCTACCTGATCAGAACATATTTCTAGTGACCTCGTTGAACTACTACTTGAGTAATTTATAATCTAATAGCCATGTGTGGTGTAATCCACCAACCTACAAAATCATTGGTTATGGAATGTTCTGAACTCACCTCAGCTTTCCAAAAGCTGACTGATCATGAGTCATAAGAGATAATCTATTTTGAATGTGCCTATGTCAAGTGTTCGAGGGGCCAATAGATGCTTCCATTTATCTGTTAGGGCTGAAAAAAAAGTACATGTACAGTTAACTTCAAATTATATGAAGTTGCACTCTCACATCTTTGAAAGCATTCTGGAAAATTAAGAGTACATAACATTATAAGATTGCATTAAAAATTTAATAACCGCAACTATAAACAAATTTCAGAAAGACTCCAAGTCCAATTTTTTCTTTTTTAGTTAGCCAGATGATTTAGTAACCGCAACTATAAAAATTTAATAACCGCAACTACCAAATAGATGGTTTGGATCTCTTTTTTCTTTTTCAATTAGCCAGATGATTTTCTGAAACTGGTTAATTTGGATCATACTATTTGCATGATAGTGGAGTGCTTATCATGTAACAGACATACTGTTCTTTTGATAAGCTCTTATTTTTCTACCCATTTATAATAGGGACATGCTACTACTTAGTTGCGCCTTTGTTTGCCGCTGATACTACGAACTATACTTTATGTGGGTGTACTTTATGCGTATATACACGATGTATATAACATGAACCTGGCAAAAAAATACAAGGGATTACCTAAATAGTTGCAGTACACCTATTTATCTAACTGAAATTAAGTCTACCATTTTCTGCTCCTCCAGAATCATATGTATGAGAAAACATTGATACCCACTACTTTATACTGATAAAGTGCATGCTCCAGGACAAGGTCGCACACCATGCCATGCCGACAACTCTTACCTCTTCTCGAATCAACATCTTGATTTTGAGATGCAACATATAAACAGGTTTTTATCTTACAACAGAAGGGAATCCTTGCAATCTGCTAGATACAGCAAGGTACTTTGTATGACGTGCCTGAGCCATCAATTTGATATTACTTTTCTTCCTGAAACCAACATAGACAACACCAACTGATTTTCCAGCATGCAGTAGCTTCCCCTCAACTTCTACTTCTCCCTGGAAAAATAAAAGAATTAGTTTACAGCATGTCAAATAACTATTAAAATAACATAAGAGTGAAATGACAAAGGTATGTTCAAAATTAATCAAGCCTTATGATAATATTCTAGCAAGAAACTGGCCAAAGCTGACCTTTGGGGGGCAAAAATTAAAACCAAACAACCTGAAAAGCTCGTTTGGATTCTTCAGAGTAATATATAGACAACATGACAATAACTCTGATCCTAAACTAATTCTAGGAACCTCTTAGAGCAATATCTGGACAACATGACAATAATTCTGATCCTAAAATAGTCCTGGAAACATTTTGTACCCAACAAGCTCCAATTTGTACTTAGCGCATCAAAGGAAACAAAAAAAGAATAACACCTAGTCGTGTAAATGCAGGGGCGCTGAATTCAACCATCTTTTCTACTTAGTACACGCTTACATTTCTATAATATTTAAATTACTGGAAGGTAAGAAGTAGTGGTCCTTTTATCTTGCCAATTGAGATATTAGCATACCAACTTCCAGTGATGCTTCTGAAACACCAAATTCCTTGTAAAAAAAGCATCATGTCGCAATAAAATCTAGATGATGGCAACCTTCACAAAATGCAGATGGTACCTGCCTAAACTTGATACCATCAACCAGATATAATTTCGATACCAGGGTCAAAACTTAAAAAAACAAGAGAGGAGTAAGCCCTTGCCTAGCCAAATTACCTTGAGGGATAGAGCATAACAACCCCTGCAAAATTACGAAGAAAAAAAAGATTTTCGTTCCTGTCAAACAAGAGCGGAAATCAAAAGGAAATTAAAAAAAGGTCCTTCTTCTCCGCTAATCTGAGAGGGATAAACAGAGGGTAAAATGACTCACCGAACCTATCTTTCCCTAATTTGTCTGTCAAGACCTTGGTTGTAGCAAAGGTATTTGTTCCTGTTCCCCACGGACCATGGTGCAACCATAGCAAGGCCATGAGCAATTGAGCATGAACAGGAAGATGTAAATCAGCACCAAATCAGGTAATACTGGAGGATGTTGGGTCTGCACTCCACATTTTACAATTCATAAGTGCACTCTTTTTTTGTTCAAACAAAAAGTAATTAAGTATTAAGTCCGGGCCTGGCCCCTCTAATGAAAAATTCCATACAATAGCTAACCTAATATCCATACTCCAATCGTGAAGTTTGAATATAAAATCAAACAGAGGTAACAATCTCACTTTACCTGTAAATGGAATGCAACTACGAAGATAATTTCCGTGGAGCAAATCGTTCCATCTTTGGGACAATTAACATCATGTATCTTAGCCCAGAAATTCATCTCGAAATCTTTCATCAATAGAAGAAACAAGTTTAAATATCCTTGATCTTGACATGCCTGCAAATCAGAAGAACATCAATGATATATGGAGATGCATAAATACCAAGCTCAGGAGGAGATTATTGTGTGATGGTAAGAGAGAGAGAGAGAGAGAGAGAGAGAGAGAGGGGAGCCGAGGGGAGCTCACCTTGGCATCAGCCATTGCTTGATGCTCGTGCCGCTCCCCAAAATCTGCCCATGGTCGTCTGTCCACGCCGCCGTACACATAGTGCTAGGCGGAGCCATGAACCTTCTCCCAGCGCATCTCCTCGTACCGCACCATGTGCTCGTTGCTGCCCTCCAGCGCGGACGTGACCCTCGGCGCACGACCCATCAAGGCCGAGCTCTTGTACCATCACCGTTGTTGGCTGCGCTGGCCGCGGGGTTCCTCCTGTACGGAGATGCTTTGGCTGAGTTGCTCCGGGCCTTGCAGTGCGCTTCGCCGCCGGCGTGCTCAGGGTGGAGCATGTGAGGACGGAGGAGGAGGGGCTTGGGGTGGACCAAGGAGGAGGGGGAGGACAGATGCAGGAGGGCGCGGCTAGGGTTCGTGGCCTCGTGGGGTGGCGGCTGAGACGAGAGAGGGAGGGCCGGAGGGGTGCGGGCGTGCAACTGTGGGGGAATTGGGGGATTGGGGGGCCAATGGGCTTTCCACAAGGCTTAACCAATCAGACCCCCACACCCACGAACCCAGCCAATATATGACGACCCCACCGACGAAGCAGCCCACGGGTCATGCACATGTGAAAGACACAACGTGGTGAAACGTGCAGTAAATATCCAACGGTGAAGGGGAGGCGTGGTGGGAATTTTACCTTGATCTGACGGCTAGCGAGGCCCAAATCGGGGGAGCATCGTGAAGGTGAGTTGGCTAGCCTCTTTTTTGTTTTATAAATGTTGTTGTTTTGTATGCAATCCCATCGCACAACACACGTCTTATTAGCAGCAACCGTCTGTGTTATTATTGGTCTTCGCACACATTTCTGATTACAGACATGTTTACCGCGTATCACACACATCTTGTTATATTGAACCGTTTTTGTTCTCTTGTCTCAACACAAACAGTTCATCCGTGTGAACCGCATGCCGTATATCGCACACACCTTGAATCTGGCTGACCGTTTCTTTTGTGTTGCCTGATCACAAACAGTTCATCCGAGTGAACCGTATGTTGTATATCGCACACACCTTCATCTGGCTGCCCGTTTCTTTTTTTCCTCCGTGACGCATAGCGGTTAAGTGGATCGAACCGTATGCCCCGTGACGCATTACACACAACTAAAACCTGAACCGTGTTTGATACATCCGTCATCGCAAACGTTTATACATCTCTGATGGTTTTCATACACCACTGTTTGCGATTATTGCATCGCACGCATTTTCTCGAAGGATCTCTGATCGTAGTGTCGCGTTAGCAACATCCTACAATAGTATAGACTTTAACCGGAGAACCCCCACTGTGCAGACCCTCATGGTCAGAGGTAGGCGATACTAGAATAGGCGAGCATTGCGGCGGTATGCCATATATGTCCTAAGCAAGAAATATTATATGGAAAATGACTATTAAAATCTGAATTTAGCCACGATAAATGCGCATGTGAACTCAAGAAGCTAGTTGAGAAATACTCGGATAATGCTGTTAAGTGAAGGATCAACCATGGAACTAAAGGTACTCACATCTAACCGAAGGCTCTCCTCGTTGTTCGTGATAGCAATGCCAAGTTGTTCAGATAAGAACTGAAACTCCAGCCGCTCACTGAAAGCCAGGGCATTGCCTCCTCGGTGGAAGCTACTGTTAGAAGCGTTTCCACATAGGTTAAGAAAGTTCTTGAGATCATGTGAATGTTCATCATCACCTTGACCACCATTGCTAGGATGAGCAGCAAATAACAGAGCAGAGAACGATGATTGCGCTGCTGAAAACTGCTGCTGCTCACATTTAGGAAAATGAGGCAGGGAAGGCAAACTACTGGTTTGCCGGCATACTTTGGAGTTCGTCGACGACGATGAGTACATGCTTGCACAGAATGTGGAAGAGCTCGATGAGATTTGGTCTGGTAAGTCAGCATACGAGACGCGGGAAACATCATCTGCCGAACTGTAATTATCAGATTTAGAATTGAATATTTGATGAACTGAAGGTTGTGGAGCATTACAGGTGTGAGCCATGCTGTCAGGAGTAATGATATGTTTCACAGGAAGTACACTCTGTGTGCTCATTGTGCCTTAGAAAATGAGCAGTGAGATGGAAAGCTTTGCTCCAATCCAATCCTGCAGAGTAAATATTCATTCAAGCACTACACAAATTTCAAGGCCTGTCAAACTATGTATTTCAATATGTAAATGAAAAATTGTTCAGAAATATGGGTGCAAGAAAACAAAGCATTGTTTGACTTGGGAGTAATCTGTCAATAGAATGATCTATATTGACCTCAGAAATATGCTGAAAGAGTGTACATAAGGGACAAAAGAATATTCCGAGATGATTTAGACCCTTCAACAATAGCCGCTCATATTTCAGAGGAAATGATGGTTTGCTTCCTATGATTGCTACGGTCATTTATGGAACTTCTTTTCACAAATCATGAAATCAAACTCATGTGTAAGGAGAAAAGATAGACACTCCTAAGTTTTCATTTACTCTGGATATTAGTTGTGTTCCAAGTGAAACTTTATAAACCTTGGCCAAGTTTATTTATATAAAAAAAATAACATCTACAATACCACAATACCATCCCTTGAATATATTTACACATAAGAATTTTATCGTAGATGTCCATATTGTTACTTGGTCAAACCTTATAAATTTTGTATAAACCCACTTCCAAACTTGACTAGTCTCCCTTGGCTAGGGAATAGTTGAATTCTGTTTCGAGGGAAGAGTTGAGCTACAAAAACTTGATGATAATTGTTTCGCATAAGCAGGACAAAAAATGGGTAGAAAGAAAGGAGCAAACTGAAACAAGACATGAAATGGAAAAAATAACGGGGATAGAGCGCAGGTGAGCCATTAACATTCCAAATCAACAAGAACACGAAGCAAAGTAGGACTGGACCGGAGCCAAGGAATCCATGGGAAGGCAGATGGAAGCTTCATTGATCACCTGATTTTTTAAGAGGCAACTGGAAGAGGATGACATTCAGAGCCAAGTCAGCCGCCAATCCTCCTCTAACTTCCTCCTATGATCCCTCTGTCTTCTCTTTCTCTGTGTTCGTCCAGAAGCTCCCTGTCTCTCTCTCTCTCACTATAAATTAGGCCTGTCTCCTACCTTTCTAGTGCACCATCTTAATTGGACGCTTGATTGCCTTGGCTTCCCTCTCACAACTCTCTGAACTTAGTTAACAATATGCAGTTGCTTTCTCTTGTCTTTGCTGCTGCTATCCTCTTTCTTACTTGTGGTACTGTCCAAGGTTTGTTTATCTGTCGCCATATTTTACTTTTAGTCATGCATGCAGGCCGGAGGCATGGTGCCAGGATTATTTTTTTGGGATAACTAATTGTACTGGCACTTTTGTAGGTTTATTTTACAGGGAAAAAAGGAGAGCAATGCTTTCTAAGCTGATGTCATTTACGAGTTGAATTTTTATCCTAGCAATATTCATACCAAGTTTTGTTGATACTTATTTTGGGACGGAGAGAGTAGTACTTAACTTCTGAACAAAGCGACATGTTGACCTGATCATACGATGCATCACAGCTAGCTAGCACCACCAGTCATTAGATGAGGAAATTAAGGAGGAAGCACATGGAGTAGTCGCTTGTGTTTTGAGACCACTTGTAGTCGACCAACTTATTATTACAACTAGTAGCTAGGATTATTGAACTGGTGTAGCAAGGCCATGTGCAAAACGTAAGCACCGGGTGATATACAAGCAGGAGACCGAAATTTGAGCTATCTCTGAGGGCATCTCCGACACTCGTATTATCATCATCGTTGATAAATATGCCATGTAGACTATTTTGATGATGTGGCACAAATTAATAGTAGAGAGAGAAGGAAGCCGTATCATCCTGAACCAACGCGCTCATAGTGGGCACAAGCTACAAGGTAAATTAGCAACACAGATCTTGATGTTGAGACTGCTCGTAGCAAGAAGTATTGTATACTAGTATTATGTATATTGTTTTGCATGACACAAGTACTGGAACATTTATTACGACACTTTAGCTACTTGTAAATTGCCTGAATTTTAAATTTTGATTACTTGATTTCTTGGCCGTTGATTTTTACTCTGAGATTCGTACAATGTTTTTTCTCCTCGCTTATCTTGTTTATTGTACTGGTTCTTTTACTGACCCCATATTTAGTAGAAGCACCTTAACTGTGTGATCCAACCCCCCACTCTCCCAGTTTGTTTATTTTATGTTTTTCCTATATTATGTATTTTTGTATTTTTGTTTTTCTTTTTTAGCTAGTTTTTGTTCTTTTTTTGGGTATTATTGGAATGTTGGGTGAGTGTAAATGTATACACATAAATACTACTCTCTCCGTCTAGGTGTGTAAGTCACCTTACGAACATCAAATAATCCCAAAACACTTAGTCACGGTATATTAACTCTCTCTTTGTTCCTTGTTTCGTGACATATCAACCAATAGGAGATGTGGGCCGTGCATGCTTTTAATGACTTGAGACTAACAAACATGACATGCAGTGGTTAGTTCATTACATGTAATGCTATTAATTATCAAAAAGACATTGAGTTCTCTCGTTTTCCCCTCCGTCTTGGTCGCGGTGCACAACCTAAGATGACTTAGGCCCTTCCCAGTGCTCCAAGGTGTACCGGTGCTAAGGGTGCCACATAGGCAAAAAAGTGATGTGGCAGAGCAATTATAGAGGAAAGAGAGTATTATGGTGACCCCAGGAGGAAACGGTGCTAAGCGCGTGGACCTATGCAAAATGAGTATTAACCAATGCATGAAGGTATTTTGATGTTAAAACATTAAATGAGGAAGGTTTAGCTACAAATGTTAAGCACCAATGCATTGGGGAGAGTGGTTTCTAAGCTCTTTAATGCCTTTAGCACCCCACCTTAGCACCAATGCATTGGAAGAGGCCTTATTGTAGGACCTTGAAGTATGTCTAGAGGGGGGTGATTAGACTACTTGACCAATAAAAACTTAACCTTTTCCCAATTTTAGAGTTTGGCAGATTTTAGCTATTTTAGGACAAGTCAAGCAATCATCACACAATTCAAGCAAGCATGCAAAGAGTGTATAGGCAGCGGAAATTAAAGCATGCAACTTGCAAGAAAGTAAAGGGAAGGGTTTGGAGGATTCAAACGCAATTGGAGACACGGATGTTTTTTGCGTGGTTCTGATAGGTGGTGCTATCGTACATCCACGTTGATGGAGACTTCAACCCACGAAGGGTAATCTGCCATGAGTCCACGGAGGCTCCACCCACGAAGGGTCCACGAAGAAGCAACCTTGTCTATCCCACCATGGCCGTCCACCCACGAAGGACTTGCCTCACTAGCGGTAGATCTTCACGAAGTAGGCGATCTCCTTGCCCTTACAAACTCCTTGGTTCAACTCCACAATCTTGTCGGAGGCTCCCAAGTGACACCTAGCCAATCTAGGAGACACCACTCTCCAAGAAGTAACAAATGGTGCGTTGATGATGAACTCCTTGCTCTTGTGCTTCAAATGATAGTCTCCCAACACTCAACTCTCTCTCATAGGATTTGGATCTGGTGGAAAGAGGGTTTGAGTGGAAAGCAACTTGGGGAAGGCTAGAGATCAAGATTCATATGGTAGGAATGGAATATCTTGGCCTCAACACATGAGTAGGTGGTTCTCTCTCAGAAATGGTAAGTTGGAAGTGTAGGTTCGTTCTGATGGCTCTCTTCACGAATGAAGAGGAGGTGGAGAGGTATATATAGCCTCCACACAAAATCTAACCGTTACACACAATTTACCAAACTCGGTGGGACCGAATAGTTAAACTTCTGGACCGATTTAGTAAACCTAGTAACCGTTAGTGATTTTGATTGGGGTGACATGCATCTCGGTGAGGCCGATTCGGTTAGGGTTAGGGCATAACGTAATCTCGGTGAGACCGATTACACAAACTCGGTGAGACCGATCTGGTAATAAGCTTTCCAGAGAGTTGGTCAGGTAAACTCGATGGGACCGATTTGCTCTTTTCGGTGAGACCGAAATGTTACAAAAAGGAAACAGAGAGTTTACATTGCAATCTCGGTGGGACCGATAGCTCACTTGGTTAGACCGAAAGCGTTACAAAGGGAAGCAGAGATTGCAACCCCATCTCGGTGAGACCGAGATCCCTATCGGTAAGACCGATTTGCTTAGGGTTTGTGGCAGTGGCTATGACTTTTGGAATCGGTGGCGCCGGATAGAAAGAATCGGTGTGACCGAATTTGGCTCTAGGTTTAGGTCATTTGTGGATGTGGGAAAGTAGTTAAGGGTTTTGGAGCATATCACTAAGCACATGAAGCAAGAGGCTCATTAAGCAACACCTCATCCCTTCTTGATAGTATTGGCTTTTCCTATAGACTCAATGTGATCTTGGATCACTAAAATGTAAAATGAAGAGTCTTGAGCTTTTGAGCTTGAGCCAATCCTTTGTCCTTAGTATTTTGAGGGATCCACTTTCATCATCCATGCCATGCTATTCGTTGAGCTTTCCTGAAATAATAGTCTTGGAATAGTATTAGCTCAATGAGCTATATGTTGTTATGAATTACCAAAACCACCTAGGGATAGTTGCACTTTCACTTATACACCTAGACGTAGGGAGTATGAAATATGTGCGAAACTATATATTATATGATTATTGTGTGCATACTATAAAAAGTGCAATTTTAGAACGAAGTTGTTTGCAAGTTTTTATTCTTTTTTCATTATCTTTCTTCTTTAAAGGGTAATACTATTGCTACTAATTCATTGTTTCTTATTTTGATTTCTTTCAAGGGTAAAACCATTGTCATTAATTCATTCCTTTTAAAGGACTATTTTGCACAAAATCTACTATTATATGTTTATTCTTGCATATTTTAAAAAAATGCATTTTTGTGAATATTGTGTGCCAATTTTGTCACTGTTTATTTTAATTTTTAACTTCTTTCTTCTTAAAGGGTAATACCAATGCCACTATTTTATTCTTACTTAGAAAACTTTATTATTTTGATTTTGTTTAAGTTTGTATTTCATTTTATTTCTACTTTAAGGATAATACCAACGCCACCAATTCATTCCTTCTTAGGAATCCCTTTTTTGTGAGATTCCACTATTATATGTTTATTCTTGCATATTATAACAAAGCGCATTTCATGTGTAAATTGTGTGCAAATTTTGGCATTATTTTGATTTTTTATAGTTTTTTCTTCACTTTGTTTCTTCTAAAAGGGTAGTATCAATGCAACTAATTTAATCTTCTTTAGAAAACTTCACTATGATTTATTTTATTTTCTTTCTTCTGGAAGGGTAATATCAATGCCACCAATTCTTTCTTTCTTAGAAGACTTTATTATTTTGATTTTTTTAGTTTTATTTCATTTCTTTCTTCTGAAAGGGTAATACCAATTCCACTAATTTATTCTTCCTTCGGAAACTTCATTATTTTGATTAATTAGTTTTTATTTTATCTTCTTCCTTGTGAAAGTGTAATAACAATTCCACTAATTTATTCTTTCTTAGAAAACTCATTATTTTGATTGTGTTTATGTTTCTCATTTTCTTTCTTCTTTAAGGGTAATATAAATGCCTCCTTAATCATTCCTGCTTAGAAATATTCTTTTATGAAAATTCCACTATTATATGCTTATTCTTGCATATTACAAAAATGCGTAATTGTTATAAAAATTGTGTGCAAATTTTGTTATTTTTTCTTTTTCTTTCTTCTCAATTGGTAATACCAATGACACTAATTAATGTTGTCATTTTTTTATTTTTCTTCTTCTTAAAGGGTAATATCGGTGCCACTAATTCATTCTTTCTTTGATAAACTTCTTTATTTTGATTTTGATTTTGGTTTAGTTTTACTTTCTTTCTTTTAAGGGTAGTATCAATGCTACTAATTCATTCCTTATTTGAAAGCTTCTTTTTCCTAAAATTTCACTATTACATTCTTGTTCTTGCATATTATAAAAATCCCATGTGTTTGTGTAAATTTTGTCATTATTTACTTTTTTCATTATCTTTCTTCTTATCGTCGCCGCAAGTCTCTGTTTCAAAGCGATCCCATTTGGAGCCGTGTACCGGAGTTCTGTCGGAGGGGGAAACCATTGTGGTTGCCATCTTCATCAACCTTGTTTCCTCCATGATGGTGTGTGAGTAATTCCTTCAGGACCTACGGGTCCATAATAGTAGCTAGATGGGTCTCTCTCTCTCTCTCCCTCTCTCTCTCTCTCTCTCGGACCTTCAATACCATGTTCTCTTTTAAGATCAATCCTATGTAATTCTTGTGGTGTGTTTGTTGGGATCCAATGGATTGTGGATTTATGATTAGATTTTTCATTGATTTATATTGAATCTCTTGAAATTTCTTTGTGCAAGTTAAATAGCTATGTATGCTTTCGAATTTATTTGTCTTTTCTAGCCAAGATGGATGTGTAGTTCATCAAAGAGAGTGGTGCATAGTAGTGGGTTCAATGTTGTGGTGATTTCTATATCATGGTCATAGAAAAGGACAAGACACGTATCTGTATTGTTGCCCCTAAGGATAAACGGCGGGGTTTAATCTTATTGCTAGATTTATTTATGTCTACATTATGTCATCTTGCTTATTGTGTTACTATGTTTTTGCAAACTTAATACTTTGACATGCATGCTGGATAGGGGTCTTTGGGTGGAGTAATAGTAGTAGATGCAATTGGATTAACGGTCTACTTATCAGGGACATAATGCCTATGTGAGATTGTGCCATGAATGTTCATAGCTATAAATTGTCACTATTATGTCAATTGCCCAACAGTAATTTATCTACCATGCAATTACCTGCTTTCGAGAGAGATGTCACTAGTGAACCTATGCCCCCGGTCCATTCTCGATTAATACAAAGCTCCTATAGAATTTGCTCTTTTTATTTTCCTTTGCTTTTTGTCATTTTGCCATTATCACTATCTATTTGCTTTTAATCTTGCAACTAGCAAGACAAGGGGCCTGACAACCCCCTTGCCAAGTTGGGTGCACACATTTGTATTGTGTTTGTCTGCAAGTGTTGTTTACATTGTTAGCTTGGTAACTCTTACTGGTTCGATAAACCTTGGTTTTTAATTAAGGGAAATACTTTCTAATGTTGTGCTACATCACCTTTCCTCTTCAGGGAATCCAACAACTCCTACGGGAGTAGCGCACTTTCGGTGACATGGACGCCAGGTGTTGAGTGTTCCCTTGAGTCCGGTGATGAGTGATATGTCTCCGTCGTATCTACTTTTACTAATGCTTTTCCTCTTGTTTTGGACTCTAATTTGCATGATTTGAATGAAACTAACTCGGCCTGACGCTGTTTTCAGCAGAACTACCATGGTGTTGTTTTTATGCAGAAATAAAAGTTCTTGGAATGGCATGGAACTTTTTGGAGATTTTTTATGGGATAAAATAAAAATACTGGAGCCAAGAACCACCGGAGGGGGGGGGGGCTGGGTGAGCACAACCCACCAGGGCGCGCCCAGGTGGGTTGTGCCCACCTGGTGGCCCCGCAGACCCGGACTCCAACTTTATAAAATCCTATTTTCCGAGAAAAAATCAGCGAAGGAGAATTATCGCGTTTCACGAGATGGAGCCGTCACCGCCTCCTGTTCTTCATTGTGAGGCCAGATCTGGAGTCCGTTTGGGGCTCCGGAGAGGGGGATCTTCAATCTTCGTCATCACCAACCTTCCTCCATCGCCAATTCCGTGATGCTCCCCACCGGGAGTGAGTAATTCCTTCGTAGGCTCGTTGGTCGGTGAGGAGTTGGATGAGATTCACCATGTAATCTAGTTAGATTTGTTAGGGCTTGATCCCTAGTATCCATTATGTTCTGAGATTGATGTTGCTATGACTTTGCCATGCTTAATGCTTGTCACTTTGGGCCCGAGTGCCATGATTTCAGATCTGAACCGTTTATGTTATCACCATTATATCTACTAGTTGAATGCCCGTGCATTGCCACGGGAATACAAAATATGATGTGAAAAGATTAGTCGACAATGAATATTTTATATGAGTGCTTTATATGGGGTATATTTCGATAACAGAACATGAACATGGTCTTATTTGTTAGCCCACACATTGTAGACTCTGATAAGAATTTTCATTTGTTGAAAGTTTATTTTAAGAGAACATGATGACATTTGTAAATAGTGGAGCACAAATCGATGTGGCGCAATTAGCTGGTGCGACTGCTGATATTTAGAGGAAGACAAAGCCTACTTACATGCTAGGTCTCTCCATGGATTTCATTGAGAGTGGCCTGGTCCAAGTACTTATATTTTTTTAAAGGCCCACACGAAACTCCAAAAGTGTGTTCAGCATGTAAGAAATTTGATGTTCTAAAACAAAGTAAGAATTTTTTTTGCAAGGAACATGGGGAGCTTTATTGCTTTAATAACATCCGATTACAATCTGCTCGAAGGCTGCTAATAAGGAAGCTAGGGCACTTATCCAGCCAGTGATCGACAATCGACAAGGTGTAGGCTTTCTTAGCACAAAGATCGGCCAAACGATTACCATCCCTCGGGATGTGCCTAATAGAAAAAGAGATAAAACTTTCCGAATTCTCCCCAATATCATCTAAGATAGGCGCAATAACTGAAAGTGAGTTGTTGCGCGATAACCAGAGGTTCAACACCTCTAAGAAATCTACCTCCATCAAAACGTGTGAGAATCCATGAAGTTGGGCGAAGATAACACCTTCACGAAGAGCCAATGCTTCGGCAATCAGAGGATCAGTTACTCCATGGAAGGGTTTACTCCAAGCTCCTAGGAAGGAGAGGTGAGAGCGAGCTACTCCGCCTCCTCCTGTGCAATGAGCTTCGGTATTTGTTGCTCAATCCGTGTTGATTTTAACCTAGCCAACATCCGGCGGCCGCCATTGCACCCCCATGATGCCACGCGCAGGTTTAGGAAGATCAAGTAGTAGTAGATCATCGCGGACGGCTTTCACAGCTTGGAAAGGATCGAATGAAACCTTGTCATGGGTCCATCGATTCCTGTCTGTCCATATTGCATGCATTATAGTCACAATCTTGCACCTATCTTGGACTAAAATGATGTCATCCATCAGTATATCTTTTGCCCACGTTGCCGGATGTAGATTGGGTAGTTTAAGACCTAAAAGGTCTTTTGCTACTGCCCAATACTGCCTGGCGTGTGAGCAATTAACTAGCGCATGCTGCAGGTCTTCTACAACCGCTTTGCAAAGATCACATCTCGCCATAGTCCTGATATGGCGGTGCAGGAGAGTGGCATAGTCCGGCAAGATGCCGTGAATGATTCGCCACCAGAAGTCCGGCAAGAAATTTGATAGCCCTCACATACCGTCTAAATACCTCAGTTCTGTAATATGCTATAATATACAGTATACACCAATATATGGAAAAAATTATACAGCCTGGCGACCAAAAGCAATTCTACAGCGGCGAGTCTCACTCACTTTCTCCTCACCACTCACCCCTTTCCCCTTCAGCTAGCCACCCACCGAGTTCCCCTGTGCAGCCGCCGGCGCGTCATGGCGCGCATCCGCACACCGTGCGATGGTGCGAGGCACCCATCCCGGCCCAACTTCCCACCCCCGCCTCCGAACCATCCGTACTGCCTGGCTGCGCCGTCGCGAGCCTCCCACACCCGTCCCCGAAACTCCCTGCTGTCCGGCGAGATCCGGGGGGCAGCGCTCTCGCGGGGGCGCGCGTAGTCTCCACCGCGCGGCGCCTCCTATCCCGGCAACTGGCGCGCGCCGTGCAGCGCGAGGAGACTCTGGAACAAGCCGTGCTGGCCCTGATGGGCGGACATCGACGGGAGAATCATACAGATTTATGCAAGGTAACCTGACATAAAAGTCAGCACTCTCCAATGGTGACAATCAGGTCTGCATCTTTTGGCAAATGAACTCAGTAGAACGCGCTATAGTGGTATTGGCCAATGTTCCTCATTCACCAGTCACTACAACGCTCTTGCTGAATAGCTTGAGGGTTGATGTTTCTAATCCTGTACATGGCACTTTGGAATCACCTTCTGCAATGAATTTTGTGGCCTGAAACTAATGTTTAAGAACGTGTTAGAATCTAAGGACACCTGCGTGCTAAATCTTATCACAGAGCTACAGAAAAAAGTAGATGAATAGATTATATTCCTTTTGTTCATATCGAAGTATCTATTGGCTTGAAAGACTCATCCTTTAATGGTAGAGATACGAGGAGCTCACTGATGGCAAACTCAGCTCAAATTTGGTTTGTTCATAAATTATCAGATACATAGTTCCTTATCCATGTATTTCTAACAAGAGATTCTATGCAACTGAAGTTTAAGTCAGTATTTTTATTGCTATATGATATTAGATGCCTCAGGTTTTTACCATATTTAAAAAGCACTTATGCCTTAGAAAGAAATACGACACCTTAGTATTTTTCTTCTTCTTTAGGAGGTCACTGTCCAAGCATCTTCCTCCTGCATATGTTTGAAATTTCACACTGTCCCTTGTTATTTCCAACTTAAACAGGTGCATCTTTGATCAAGTATAGGACAGGCAGATTCGGAAAAGGAATAGTCATGGTTTCTGAAGACTGACCATGCTCCCTCGAGTACTACACAGCATCAAACTCAGGTCAGTGTGCATTAAGATCTACAATAGTTATGTGGTTGTAATGCAGAATTGAACATACTTTACCTTGAGTTGCTATAATTTGATCCGCGACTTCATGTGCTAAGGACTTCCTTGTAGACTATGTTCTTCATGGTCGTTAATAAGGGCTCAGATCTTTTTCGCTTCTTTAAATTCTTGCTTTCGTCCTTGCCCTTGCCCTTACCATTGTCGTTGTCCTTGATGGCGAGAATCTTAATGTTCCTCTTCGCGGTGGCTCTAGATAATGCGACGTAGAGCTGACCGTGAGAGAAAATCGGGTCTGGTAGGTACACCCCGACAATCGGGATGGTCTGCCCTTGCGCCTTGTTGATTGTCATGGCAAAGCTGAGCCTAATAGGGAACTGCTTCCTCTTGAACTTGAAAGGGAATATATCGTCATCAGATGGGCAAAGAGGTATTCGAGGAAGGAACACCCTCCTAGCAGCATGTTGTCCTAGCACGATTTCTGTGTCGATGGCGTTCCTCTGGAAACCCCCGACCACAAGCCTTGTGCCGTTACACAACCCATTAGCTGGATCAATGTTTCTCAACAGTATAACGGGGCAATTTATCTTTTGTTTGAGCGCATGCGGAGGCAGACCGTTGAGTCAGGTTGTTCAGGAACTCGGGGGCATAGTAGCCGTGTGGATCATCCTCTGCACTATCAAAACTATGGCAGATCTTCTCTTCGCCCTGGAAGCGCTCTATCATGCGTGTGTTTATCTTATCAACATTGTCATTCTTGGTGGAGAGGATCGCTCGAGATGTCATGTAATTTGGATCAGCCATGTTGTGGTGTAGAGCAGGAAATACATGTTCGGTTAGCTTCTCTAGGTCAACGTCGTCTCTTGTTGGCGGCACACAAATATCCTCGGCGAGCCTTATGTTGCCTTCCTCGTCGGTTTCCTCGGTGCCGTTGCCTACCCTTAGCAAGTAATCTGCGAACCACAGGTCATTATGCGCCCTCATGTTGGTGACGAGCCTTAGCTGGCGCATGCCCTTCCAAAGGTACGAACTTCGTAGGGTCGCATCGACTATCTAACCCCGTGACCCCTTCCTGACGACCGGAAGCACTTGCCTGAAGTCCCCACCGAACACGATAGTCTTTGCCCCGAATGGTCGGTCCTATCGTCCCATGGTGTCCCGCGTGCTATTGTCCAGTGCCTCAACCGCTTGCCGCTTCGTCATGGTGGCCTCGTCCCATAGGATGAGCGAAGCCATGTGTAGGAGCTTTGCTGTCCCACTTTGCTTGGTGAATCTGCACGACCCCCCATCTTCAATGCTGAGTGGGATCTTGAACCTCGAGTGGGTTGTCCTTCCTCCAGGCATGATGGAAGCTGCAACGCCAGACGTCGCGCCGTAGCCACCGCGATCTTGCCCTCGCCTCAAACCTTTGCGAGCAGTGCCTTGTATAGGAAGGTCTTCCCGGTGCCTCCTGGCCCATCGATAAAGAATACACCCCTATCACCGGCATCGACTGTTACCAGTATCTCATCGTATGCAAGCCTCCGCTCATGGTTTAGCAAGGACGCTAAAGCAGCGTCGTTCGCGTCAACCTTGATTGTGGACTCCTCGGTGACTTCTCTGGCCTCACCTCCAGTAGTGTCATAGGTCTCGTCGATGTCCGGAAGAGGGAACAACACTATGTCTTTGCCCATGGATTGTAGCATGCCCCTGATGTCAAGCAACGCCATCTGCTCCATTGCCTTTGAGCACGTGTGTGATCGGCGGTAGTCATCAGATATCGCCTCTAGGTGCCTATGACATAAACCGCGCACATCACCTGGCTCGCAGAATACCAAGATTGTTGCAAAGAGCCTCCTGAATGAGGTTGGCATCGCGAACTCTGTTGACTCTGTAAGACACTCGTCAAGCGTGTTGTCGGCCTCGATGAGGCCCAATCTCTCGGTAGCCTCACGAAAGCTATCACATAGCACACCGTCCACGGTCCGCAGGTCCTCGAAGGATGTCTTGCCTGGTACGTGGTTGAGCAGCACTCGCAGAAAGTACCCCCTCTGCTGGATGGGCTGACACGATTCGACCTACTTGGTGCTGCCTTTCTCTCGGCCTCCAGTACTTCTGTCTCTGCCATGTGAAACTTCCCGGGAAGTCCTTGTACAAGATATCCCGAGCCCACTCGTGCTTCTGATTAGCAAGGAAATACTCAGTCATCATTGACTTAGATGCATTATCACGGGCGACGACATCGGTCAGGTCCTCTTGCGCTTTGAATGTGACACTATGCATATTAGGGAGATGAAGCGACAACTATAGGACCGATGGGAAACTCTCAGAAAGGTTGAAGCCGAATATCCTCCACATCGCCTCCGGTGGAGTAACCCATCTCGCATCAATGTACCTTTTAATCTCGTCTACAACCCCATTCTTTGGCGAAACGGTCGATCTTGATTGAAGCTCGATCCACGGCCCTTGTATACGTATTTGTAAAGGTACTTGACGGCCTTGATGCTGGAGCACACCTCAACATTAATGTGGCAGTTGAACATCCGCAATAGATAAGGGTTGTAAGGCACCACCCATCTGTTATCTAGCAAATGACGGCGGACCATAACCCTACGACCATTGTCCCGCTGTCGATAGACTGGGTATGAATCCTTCCCCTGTAAGGTGTTCTGGTTGAACGGTCGTGGGCACTTGCTCTTGCACTTCAAGTCTTACATGCACACATTTTTGGGATTTAGATTACCGCATGGGCCGTGCATCATATGCTTCACGACTATGGCATAGAGCTCTGGATACTTATGCTTGTCTGGGAGCTCTGTAGATATGAGACGGTCATATTGCTCTGGCACCACAAGTTTATAATTTGAATTCATGATCAACAGGAAGTGCGCATTGGGAGGCCCTCTTACGGAACTTCGACGACATACACATGCGCTACCACAACACCTGGATGTGCTTCTTGAACAACATCTCTTTCATGGTCTCGGCTTGGCCACGAACACGCGTGCGACAAGATCGTCGGTCCCGGGTGTCCGGCGTGAAGCGACTCATTCAGTATCTCCTCCCAGCTAGGGTTGCTTGTCATAGTCAAAAAGATGTCAGGCTTCCCATACGTCTGCACCAATGCCATGGCGTCCATATGCCTCCGCTTCATGTGTCGTCTGCACCCCTGATGTGTCCCTGGGTGATACGTCTCCAACGTATCTATAATTTTTGATTGTTCCATGCTGTTTTATTATCAATCTTGGATGTTCTATAATTATTTTATAGTCATTTTATATCATTTTTTGGTACTAACCTATTGACAAAGTGTCAAGTGTTAGTTGCTGTTTTTTCATGTTTTTTACATCACAGGAAATCAATATCAAACGAAGTCCAAATGCCACGAAACTTCACGATGATTTTTTATGGGCCAGAAGAAAGAAGATGGGCCCTGGTTGCACCTGGGGGAGTCCCGAGGAGGGGACAACCCATCAGGGCGCGCCAGGAGGCCCTGGCGCACCCTGGTGGGTTGTGCCCACCTCGGGTGCTCCCCGAACCACCTCTTCGATCTATAAATACCCCAAAAATACCAGAACCCTAGAAGCATCGACGAAATATTCATCCAGCCGCCGTAGAGTCCAGAACCACCAGATCCAATCTAGACACCATCTCAGATGGGGTTCACCATCTCCATGGGTGCCTCTCCGATGATGCGTGAGTAGTTCTTTGTAGACCTTCGGGCCCGTAGTTAGTAGCTAGATGGCTTCCTCTCTCTCGCTGAATTCTCAATACAATGGTCTCTTGGAGATCCATATGATGTAACTTTTTTGCGGTGTGTTTGTTGGGATCTGATGAACTTCAAGTTTATGATCAGTTATATCTTTTTATATCCATGAAATTTATTTGAGTTTCTTTGATTTCTTATGTGCGTATCTCTTATAGCCTCATATTTCTTCTCCGATATTTGGGTTTTGTTTGGCCAACTTAATCTATTTATCTTGCAATGGGAAGAGGTGCCCGGTAGTGGGTTCGATCTTATGGTGCTTGATCCCAGTGATAGAAAGAAGCGGCGGTATGTATCGTTGCTACTAAGGATAAAAGATGGGATCCCTATCCGCCGCAATAGATAATATGAGATCTTGTCTACATCATGTCATCGTTCTTATTGCATTACGCTTTTTCCATTAACTTAATACACTAGATGCATACTGGATAGCAGTCGATGTGTGGAGTAATAGTAGTAGATGCAGGCAGGAGTCGGTCTACTAATCTTGGACGTGATGCCTATGTAATGATCATTGCCTGGATATCGTATTATTTGAAGTTCTATCAATTGCGCAACAATAATTTGTTTACCCGTCGTCTGCTATTTTCTCGAGAGAAGCCACTAGTGAAACCTACAACACTTGGGTCTTCTTTCTCATATATTTGCTTTGCGCTCTATTTTATTTGCTCTTTTTATTTAGATCTATTAAACTAAAAATACAAAAATACCTTGCTGCGTTTTATTTTATTTGCGATTTCTATTACAACTTTCTCCGGTCCATACGCAATTTCTGGCGCCGTACCCCGAAAGGGATTGACAACCCCTTTAACACGTCGAGTTGCGAGGTGTTGTTATTATTGTGCAGGGGCTGTTTACGTTGTGTTGCTTGGTTCTCCTACTGGTTCAATAACCTTGGTTTCATATCTGAGGAAAATACCTACCGCCGCTGTGCTGCATCATCCCTTCCCCTTTGGGGAAATACCGACGTAGCTTCAAGCGACGTCACTGGGAGCACGATCCTCTTGCCAACAGCGCTCGCTTGCATCTCCCCAACTGCGATGCTATCCACAAGGCCTTGGTATAGATCGGCACATATCTGCGTCTGGTGGTCCCTGATCCACTTCAGCCTACAACCCTCAATCTTGATGAACATGTCGACACCCCACTTCTTTGGAGCAGGCGTGCTCAAGTGAAGTATGGGGTTGAATAACACGAGGCGCATCTATAGCCGTGTGATAGTAGTCCCTAACAGAGACACACAACCGGTTGTCCCCCTCTGTGGAAAGATGTGAAAGAAGAAGGTTAGGTACCATATGGGAAGGATAGACAATGTTTTTTTTGCATATAAGCATACCAAACAGGCGAACCTGAATTGTTATCGCGGTTTCCTCTTGGTTGTTGTGCAAGTTCCCAAGGGACATTGTGCTTAGGGATATTTGGATGCGAACCAAGCTCCCCCCCTTGGGAAAAAGAGGGGATACGACTGCGGGTCATAGAAGCCTTCTGTGGCATGTATCTATGCTTCTCGTTGTTGTCACCATAGAGTGTAATGCCGCGGTTGAACCTGTTTGCTAGATCACTTCCCTCAACCCAAATCGCAGCCACCTCAGATGACACCGGTCTGTTATATCTCCTTTGGTCTAGCTTCTGGTCAATGTTGAGGTCTATCCGGTACTCCTCGAGGTTTTCCTTGTGGGCACCCAAACTCCTAAACTGCTGGGAGTAAGGATTTTCCCTGAGGATGTCCACTAACTTGCTGACAACGCACTAGTCCAATTGCTTGGTGGCCTCCTTGCGATGGCTTAAGCTGGGTTCGTCGTCATAGAAGTACAATTGCAGTTGTTCAGGACGAGATCTTGGAACGAATGAGTGCACCTTGTGGTACATAGTGCCATGTGCCCGAAACGTGTACACCCCGAGCTTCATGTTTGTGTAGTTGTTGTCTAGGCTGACGCCAAGGGTAGTGAAGGAGAAGTGCTCATTGAAGAACCGAATGCTCTCCTGGAAATGTCGAGAGTCTGCATCCGCGCTAGACCATAACCTCATCATCTCCGGGATAGGCTCGGTTCACCGACTCAATCTCCACTGTTAACAATGAAGGTCGGTCTCGTACTGGAACTTCTTGACCTTGCAAAGTTTCATGATCATTATCATCAACTTCCTCTTTGGTTGGTGTAGGCATCACGGGAACTGCTTTCTGTGATGTGCTACCTTCCAAATTGATAGAAGGACGATTACCTCATCAAGTTCTACTTTCCTCACACTCACTTCTTCCGAGAGAAACTCCTTCTCTAGGAAGGACCCATTCTTGGCAACAAAGATCTTGCCCTCGGATCTGTGGTAGAAGGTATAACCAGTGGTCTCTATAGGGTATCCTTTGAAGACACACTTCTCTGCTTTGGGTTCGAGCTTATCAGGCTTAAGCCTTTGACATAAGCATCGCATCCCCAAACTTTAAGAAACGACAGCTTAGGTTTGTTGCCAAAGCACGACTCATACGGTGTCATCTCAACGGATTTGAACGATGCCCTATTTAAAGTGAATGTGGTTGTCTCTAATACATAACCCCCAAATCATAGTGGCAAATCGGTAAGAGACATCATAGAATGCACCATATCCAATAGAGTACGATTACGACGTTCAGACACACCATTACGCTGTGGTGTTCCAGGTGGCATGAGTTGTGAAACAATTTCACATTGGCTTAAATGCATACCAAACTCGTAACTCAAATATTCACCTCCATGATCAGATCGTATAAACTTTTTTCTTGTTACGATGATTCTCCACTTCACTCTGAAATTCCTTGAACTTTTCAAATGTTTCAGACTTGTGTTTCATTAAGTAAATATACCCATATCTACTCAAATCATCTGTGAAGGTAAGAAAATAATGATATTCACTGTGTGCTTCAACACTCATCGGACCATATACATCGGTATGTATTATTTCCAATAAGTCACTGGCTCGCTCCATTGTTTCGGAGAATGGAGATTTAGTCATCTTGCCCATGAGGCATGGTTCACATGTCTCAAATGATTCATAATCAAGAGATTCCAAAAGTCATCAGCATGGAGTTTCTTCATGCGCTTTGTACCAATATGACCTAAGCGGCAGTGCCACAAATATGCGGTACTACCTTTATTAACTTTGCATCTTTTGGCATTAATACTATGAATATGTGTATCACTGCGATCGAGATTCAACAATAATAAACCATTCACAAGGGGTGCATGACCATAAAAGATGTTACTCATATAAATAGAACAACCATTATTCTCGGACTTAAATGAATAACCATCTCGCAATAAACAAGATCCAGATATGATGTTCATGCTCAACACAGGCACCAAATAACAATTATTTAGGTTTAAAACTAATCCGACAGGTAGATGTAGAGGTAGCGTGCCGACAACAATCACATCAACCTTGGAACCATTTCTAATGCGCATCGTCACCTCGTCCTTAGCCAGTCTTCGTTTATTCTGTAGCTCCTGTTTCGAGTTACAAATGTTAGCAACTGAACCAGTATCAAATACCTAGGCGCTACGATGAGCACTAATAAGGTACACATCAATAACATGTATATTAGGTATACCTTTGTTGACGTTGCCAGCCTTCTTATCTTCCAAGTACTTGGGGCAGTTCCGCTTCCAATGACCTTATCCCTTGCAGTAGAAACACTCAGTATCAGGTTTGGGTCCAGCCTTGGGTTTCTTCACGGGAGCGGCAACTATCTTGCCATTCTTCTTGAAGTTCCCTTTCGTTCCCTTGCCTTTCCTGAAACTAATGGTCTTCTTAACCATCAACACTTGATGCTCCTTTTTGATTTCTACCTCCGTGGCCTTAAGCATCGCGAAGAGCTCGGGAATCGTTTTCTCCATCCCATGCATATTATAGTTCATCACAAAGCCCTTATAGCTTGGTGGTAGTGACTGGAGAACTCTGTCAATGACCGTGTCATCTGGAAGATTAACTCCCAACCGAGTCAAGCAATTGTGAAACCCAGACATCCTGAGTATATGTTCACTAACATAATTGTTCTCCTCCATCTTGTAGCTAAAGAACTTGTCGGAGGTGTCATACCTCTCGATCCGGGCATGAGCTTGAAATACCAATTTTAGCTCCTGGAACATCTCATATGCTCCGTGGTGCTCAAAACGTATTTGGAGCCCCGGTTCTAACCTGTAAAGCATGTCGCACTGAACTATCAAGTAGTTATCAGAACGTGCCTGCCAGTTGTTCACAACATCGACAGACGACGTTGGAGGGGGTGCGGCACCTAGCGGTGCATCAAGGACATTAACCTTCTGTGCAGCAATGAGGATAATCCTCAAGTTACGGACCCAGTCCACATAGTCGCTTCCATCATCTTTCAACTTAGCTTTCTCTAGGAACACATTTAAATTTAGGGGAACTACAACGTGGGCCATTGATCTACAACACAAATTTTGGAAAGACAATCAAGACCAAGTTCATGACAATTAGTTCAGTTAATCAAATTACTAATGAACTCCCACTTAAATAAACATCCCTCAAGTCGTCTAAGTGATACATGATCCAAATCAACTAACCCATGTCCGATCATCACGTGAGATGGGGTAGTCATCAATGGTGAACATCTCCATGTTGATCATATCTACTATATGACTCATGTTCGACCTTTTGATCTCCTGTGTTCCGAGGCCATGTTTGTACATGCTAGGCTCGTCAAGTTTACCCCAAGTATTCTGCATGTGTAAACTGGCTTACACCCGTTGTATGTGAACGTAGAGTCTATGACACCTGATCACCACGAGGTACTTCGAAACGAAGAACTTTTGCAACAGTGCATACTTAGGGAGAACACAATTTCTTGAAACTAAGTGAAGGGATTATCTTATAATGCTATCGTCGTTCTAAGCAAAATAAGATGCATAAAAAGATAAACATCACATGCAATCAATATAAACATGATATGGCCATTATCATCTCATGTCTTTGATCTCCATCTCCAAAGCACTGGCATGATCTCCATCATCACCGACATAACGCCATGATATCCATCATCATGATCTCCATCACCGTGTCGTCACGTGGTCGTCTCGCCAACTATTGCTTCTATAACTACTGTTAACGTATAGCGATAAAGTAAAGCAATTCCATGATGAATAATAAATTAAAGACAACCATATGGCTCCTGCCGGTTGATGTACTCATCGACTTGCAAGTCGTGAACCTACTATAAAACATGATCATCTCATACATCAACATATATCACATCACGTTTTGGTCATACGACATCACAACATGCCTTGCAAAAACAAGTTAGACGTCCTCTACTTTGTTGTTGCAAATTTTACGTGGCTGCTATGGGCAACTAGCAAAAACCATTCTTACCTATGTAAAGCCACAACGGTGATAATAAAGTTGCCTTTCAACCTTCTACAAGGACCGCCTTCATCAAATTAGATTCAACTAAAGTAGGAGAGACAAACACCCGCTAGCCACCTTATGCAAAACAAGTTGCATGTCTGTCTGTGAAACCGGTCTATTGTGCGTGGACAAGTAAGGTTGGTCCAGGTCATGATGACCCACAAGTATAGGGGATCAATTTTAGCTCTTTTCGATAAGTAAGGGTGTCGAACCCAACAAGGAGCAGAAGGAAATGAGAAGTGGTTTTCAGCAAGGTAATGTTTGCAAGTGCTGAAATTGTAAGTAGCGGAGTAGTTTGATAGCAAGATAATTTGTAACGAGCAAGTAACGATAGTAGTAACAAAAGTGCAGCAAGGTAGCCCAATCCTTTTGCGGCAAAGGACAAAGCCAAAACGGTCTCTTATGATAAGCAAAGCGTTCTTGAGGGTACTGCAGGGAATTTCATCTAGCCACTTTGATCATGTTGGTTCAATTCGTGTTCGGTACTTTGATAATTTGATATGTGGGTGGACCGGTGCTTAGGTGCTGTTCTTACTTGAACAAGCCTCCTACTTATGATTAACCCTCCCGCAAGCATGTGCAACTACGAGAAAAGTATTAAGAATAAATTCGAACCATAGCATTAAACTTTTGGATCCAGTCGGTCCCTTACGGAATAGTGCAGAAATTGGGGTTAAGAGTCTGTCACTCTCGCAACCCATCATCTAATTGCAACTCCACAATGCATTCCCTTAGGAACAAATATGGTGAAGTGTCATGTAGTCTACGTTCACATGACACCACTAAGAGAATCACAACATACATAATATCAAATTATCAAACACATATCAAGTTCACATGATTACTTGCAACATGATTTTTCCCGTGACCTCAAGAACAAAAGTAACTACTCACAAATGATAATCATGCTCAATATCAGAGGGGTATTAAATAGCATAATGGATATGAACATATAATCTTCCACCAAATAAACCATATAGAAATCAACTACAAGATGTAATCAACACTAAGCACCAATCTATAGTTCCAGTAACAAGATTGAACACAAGAGATGAACTAGGGTTTGAGATGAGATGGTGTTGTTGAAGATGTTGATGGAGATTTCCCTCTCCAAGATGGGAGAGTTGTTGGTGATGATGATGACGATGATTTCCCCCCTCAGGAGGAAGTTCCCCGTGGAATCGCTCACGGGAGGGCAAAAGTGCTCATACCCAAGTTCCGCCTCGAGACGGCGGTGCTTTCTCCGAAAGTCCTCTCCTTATTTTTTTCTAGGTCAAAATGATCTATATACGGAAGATGGGCACCAGAGGTGGGCTGGTGAGCACAACCCACCTGGGCGCGCCTGGGCTCCTTGGTGCGCCCAGGTGGGTTGTGCTCACCTGGTGGGCCCTCTATGGTCGTTATTTCCTCCAATATTCCATAAAAAATCTCCATGAAGTTTCATCTTGCTTGGAGTTGTGCAGAATAGGTAGCCTGACATAGCTTTTCCAGGTCCAGATTTCCAGCTGCCGGAATTCTCCCTCTTTGTGTATACCTTGCATATTATGAGAGAAAAGGCATTAGAATTACTCTAAAAAAGCATTATTATGGATAAAAAATTATAAATAACAGTAAGAAAACATGATGCAAAATGGACGTATCAACTCCCCCAAGCTTAGACTTCGCTTGTCCTCAAGCGAAAACCGAAATCGAAAAACATGTCCACATGCTTAGAGAGAGAGAGGTGTCGATAAAAACGAAATACGGACATAGAAGCATTGATACGTCTCCGACGTATCTATAATTTTTGATTGTTTCATGCTATTATATTATCTGTTTTGGATGTTTAATGGGCTTTATTATACACTTTTATATTATTTTTGGGACTAACCTACTAACCAAAGGCCCAGTGCAAATTGCTGTTTTTTTTGCCTATTTTAGTGTTTCGCAGAAAAGGAATATCGAACGGAATCCAAATGGAATGAAACCTTCGGGAGAGTTATTTTTGGAACGAACGTGATCCAGGAGACTTGGAGTGGACGTCAAGGAAGCAACAAGGCGACCACGAGGCAGGGAGGAGCGCTCAGGAGGCAACGAGACTTGTGGGTTTATGATCAAGATTATCTATTAACAATATTTGGTTCTTTTCTGAATTCTTATATGTATGATTTGATATCTTTGCAAGTCTCTTTGAATTATCAGTTTGGTTTGGTCTACTAGATTGATCTTTCTTGCAATGGGAGAAGTGCTTAGCTTTGGGTTCAATCTTGCGGTGTCCTTTCCCAAAGGATGTTAGGGCAGCAAGGCACATATTGTATTGTTGTCATCGAGGATAAAAAGATGGGGTTTATATCATATTGCTTGAGTTTATCCCTCTACATCATGTCATCTTGCCTAATGCGTTACTCTGTTCTTATAAACTTAATACTCTAGATGCATGCTGAATAGCGGTTGATGTGTGCAGTAATAGTAGTAGATGTAGAATCATTTCGGTCTACTTGTCGCGGAGGTGATGCCTATATACATGATCATGCCTAGATATTCTTATAACTATGCACTTTTCTATCAATTGCTCGACAGTAATTTGCTCACCCACCGTAGATTATGCTATCTTGAGAGAAGCCACTAGTGAAACCTATGGCCCCCGGGTCTATTTTCCATCATATAAGTTTTTGATCTATTTTATTTTGCAATTTTTACTTTTCAATCTATATCATAAAAATACCAAAAATATTTATCTTATTATCTCTATCAAATCTCACTTTTGCAAGTGGCCGTGAAGGGATTGACAACCCCTTTATCGCGTTGGTTGCAAGGTTCTTATTTGTTTGTATAGGTACGAGGCGATTTGCGTGTATCCTCCTACTGGATTGATACATTGGTTCTCAAAAACTGAGGGAAATACTTACGCGACTTTGCTGCATCACTCTTTCCTCTTCAACGGAAAACCAACGCATGCTCAAGAGGTAGCAAGAAGGATTTCTGGCGCTGTTGCCGGGGAGGTGTAGACCAAGTCATGTCGAGACATACCAAGTACCCATCACAAACTCTTATCCCTCGCATTGCATTATTTGCCATTCGCCTCTCGTTTTCCTCTCCCACACTTCTAAAACAATTTTCGAAAACCTTTGCCTTTTCTTTGCCTTCTTCCCGTATGTATCTTTGTTTGTGTTTCCATGTGCCTTCTATCTGCTTGCATCTTTGCTTGCTAAAAATCTATTAATATGGTTTCACTTAAAGTGTTCTACTTGGATCATCTTCGATCCTTATGCGCTCGTGCTGAAACCCCAACTAGCCTAGTTGATGGGAAATCTTTAGATGAGCATGCCCATTTTGTGCGTCACCGTTCATTTGAAAAAGGGAGACTCTTATGGGATCAAATAAACAGATTGTTGTGTTATGCTTGGAATCTTTGTGAAATTTATGATTTTACTTGTTGCTCTAAGAACCCTAAAAACACCTTCCCTACCTATGTGAGTTTAATGATAATGAAATCTTATCTTCTTATGCAAAGGGTGTTTATAATTACTATGATATCGAACAAATTGAAGAATTTGTTGCTTTTAAGGGTGCTTATGAAGTTGCTTCTTTGATTGAAAAATATGATATTACTCTCTCTTAATCTGAAAATTTTGACATACTTAAATATTGCTATGAAAACTATGCTCATAATGTCTATGTCAAAGAAATTATTGAGAGAATGACCGTTGCTTTGGAAGAAAATAATGATATGCATGAATCTATAGGTAATGATGGTTCCGATGCTTTGATTGAAATTTCCCTTGATGAACATGATGCTTGCTATTCTTGTGGCCATGATGCTAATATTTTTGAAAACGAATTTGCTATAATTCCTTATGGTAAACATGAGATCGTTGCTATTGCGCCCATACTTGATAGTTCCTTTGATGAAAAGCATGATTGCAATGATGTTATTATAAATTCTCTTGATGTCATTTGCGCTAATAATATGCAAAACCCTAAGCTTGGGGATGCTAGTTTTGCTATGACTACTATTTGTTGCAATGATCATGATTGGGGTGATTCTTATTTTGATCTTGAAAATTTATTTAAGCCCCATGATGAATATGATATTGATAATAATGTTTGTAATAATATTGAAAGTGGGTTTGGAAGAGTGTCAACTTTAGATCCCACATATTTGGATAATGTTCAATCTTATGAAGTTTTTGATAAAAGTAGGTTTGGAGAGGTCATGACTTTAGTTAATCTTAATCCCACTATTTCGCATGCATGTGGATTGTGTTGAGAATATGTTATGTGATAGCTATATTGTTGAATTTGCTTATGATCCTACATGTAATTATTATGAGAGGGAAAAATATGGTTGTAGAAATTTTCATGTTACTAAATTACCTCTCTTCATGTTGAGATTGCTATCGTCTCTTTCTTCTTCCTTGCATATGCTATTTTTTGCTTGCCTTGATAATTTGTTTGCCTATAAGATGCCTATGCATAGGAAGTATGTTATTCTTAGATGTGTTTGTCACATGTTTTATGATGCTCTCTTTGTGTTTCAATTATTATCATCCTTGTGAGCATCAATAAAAATTATGCCTAGCTAGGGGCGTTAAACGATAGCGCTTGTTGGGAGGCAACCCAAATTTATTTTTGTTTCTTGCTTTTTTTTATGTTTAGTAATAAATAATTGATCTAGACTCTGGTTAGATGTGGTTTTATGTTTTAGTTAGTGTTTGTGCCAAGTTAAACCTATAGGATCTTCTTGGATAACAATTATTTGATCTTGCTGAAAAAGTCAGAAACTTTCTGCTCACAAAAACAATTGTTACAAATCATCAGAAAGTGATAAAATACTGATTCCAATTGCAGTATATCAATAAACAAATTATATAGGTCGTCCTATTTTGGTAGATTTTTCTGAGTTATAGAAGTTTGCGTTTGTTAAAGATTACTTCAGACTGTTCTGTTTTTGACAGATTCTGTTTTTCGTGTGTTGTTTGCTTATTTTGATGAATCTATGGCTAGTTTCGGGGGGTATGGACCATAAAGAAGTTGGAATAAATTAGGTTGAACACCAATATAAATAAAAAATAAGTTCATTACAGTACTTTATTGTGGTGGTTTGTTTACTTGCACTAACGGAGCTCATGAGATTTTCTGTTGAGTTTTGTGTTGTGAAATTTTCAAGTTTTGGGTAAAGATTTGATGGATTATGGAATAAGGAGTGGCAAGAGCCTAAGCTTGGGGATGCCCAAGGCACTCCAAGGTAAAATTCAAGAACAACCAAAAGCCTAAGCTTGGGGATGCCCCGGAAGGCATCCCCTCTTTCGTCTTCATCCATCGGTAACTTTACTTGAGGCTATATTTTTATGGGATTTTTACATCTGTGCCCCTGGTTCCTTAGCTCTACTCATCCACCCCCACGCTCTTAACTTTTGCTCAGTTTCCCCCACTCCCTTGCCCGAAACCCTCAAAAGAGGTCACAACGGACGTCGCCGTCGTGTCAGTGCTTTGACCGTTAACTCCGACGAGTGGGGCCGCGTTGGGGGTGTAGCTGTTTGACCGTTGGGCCATGGTTTCGTTGGGCCGTCCCTTGCATTAAACGCCTGCGCGCGCCGCCACGACAGAAGCCTGCTATGCATGCACCCAACAAGCCTGCCTGCATTCGGCAATGCGCCGAGCTGCATCTTGTTGATGCGTGCATACGATGCACTGACCGAGCCGCTTTCGTGCACGCCAGCCGCCACGGATGCAGCGACGGTCGCTGCCGCTGGTTCCTCTCTTCTCGCACACTTGTCTCCTCAATTTAGAACCCGTTTTTCTACGACAAATAAATTGAACAAATATGTTGTGGCTGCATGCACTAGCTAGGTGGCTACATATTTGTGGCTTGTGTAAGAAAAGAAGGGTTCGTTGTGGCTGCATGCACTGGGTGGTTAGCGAGCTCTCTAAGAAAACAATCAACATACATGTAGATAGGGCCATCAAGCCCGTAGCACGATCACATAGTTGAAACTAGGAGTAACATTATGATAGAATAGATAGAAAACCTAATAATAGAACTTGATAAGGGGTAGGAACCGGTAGGTTGGTCCGATTATCTTGCATGGTGAGGGATGTGCGTAAGGCGGAGAAGGGTCAAGAGCAAGAAGGGCAGATGGATGAGGGATGGCAGATGCAGAGGGTGGCTTAAATAGCCGTAGTGCTACGTGTTATTTGGCTGTGGCAATAACAGGGTCAAATGTGAAGTTAGTAGCCCGTTTTCAAACCCACCGCAACATCGGGAGTGTACACGCGTGGGAAACGGTGGTTTGAAAAGAAGAAGAAAAAGAAGCTAATTGCACGCATGGGAATCCATGGTCAAACCCTATATTATATGAACAAAAAGAGACAATTTTTGAAGAGTTTGTGGCCATTTTGAATGATAAAAATAAATTTGGCCCTTAAAATTTTGGTCATTTTGCATGATAAAAAGAGATAGAGGGCTTGTGGCCATTATACAAATGCAAAATGACCCATTATACAAATTTGGTCATTTTGCATGATAAAAAGATATAGAGGGCTTGAATGATAAAAATATTTAGCCCTTATAAATTTGGTCATTTTACATTTGTATAGAACAAAAAGAACGATGCAAAAAACAGAGCAAATGATGCAAAAAAGATGCAAAAATACAGAGCCGGCACGTTCACAAAAAATAGAGCAAACGATGCAAAAAAAAAGCGACGCAATTCAACGGCCCAACCAGAGCTTGGTTTCCTTTTGGGCCCAATAACAACGTTTTTTTTTCACGGAGTCAGTGGTGGGCGAGCAGCCGAGCACAACCAATAGGATCGCCTCTCGCGGATCACCCCACGATCCAACGATGCGGAGCCGTCCTTGTGATCCAACGGCGCGGAGCCTGCACACAGCCAGCCCACCTAGTTTCTTCTAGAAGGCCAGATCTGAGGGCTGTCGCTTGACGCGAGGGTGTGATCGGACGGCTGACAATGGGAGCTAGGGTTAGGCGAAACCCCATGGGGTTTAGAGGGGTTTTGAGCTGGTCAACGGGGTTTCGAAGGCTTTGACTGAGCATAACTAATTTAAAAAAATCAAAAAATATGAAACCTTCGCCGTTTGTCGTTTTATAAGACAAACTAACAAGGGAAAATACTAAACTTGGTCTATGGTCATTTTCATGAAAAAACCCTAGCTGGCACGATCGAGGTCAAATGAGCACCATTAATTTTAAAAAATCAAAAAAATACAAAACCTACACACAATGTTGTCTTATGTGACATGTTACCAACAAAAAATCATAAACTTGCTCTATGGTCATTTTCATGAGAAAACCTTCACACATATGAGCTATCATGTACATGATTTCATAGAGTTCAAGGAGAGGAGGTGGTGTTACCTTCTGTTTTTGAAAAATTTAAGAAAAAACAAAAAAATCACTAAATCTTTATTTTAAAGTGAATAAGAAGGATCTGAAGTTAGTTCTCCTTTTTCATATTTCAAAACATGTTTTTAATAGTTTTTATATTAAAGCATATGTTTTCAAAAGAAAACGTAAAAATATGAAGATTAATTCAAAAATAGTGAGACATCGAATCTACACTATGGAAAGTGAATATGTGTTAATAAAAAAAGCATTTGACTCATTTAGAGTAGGTTCAAAAAAAATGATTACAAAAGGGCTGTTTACCCTAGCCTGGGAGCTCATTTGGAGCACATTTTCTCAAATTCAAATTTATTTGACCCAAATGCGTCGGCGCGGACATCGAACAAACGCCACGCGTGCCTTCTCGCTGTCCGCCGCATCCCCACTCGCGGCCGCCCACTCGAGGTCAGCTTAATTTATGACCACGGGCCCACGCGTCAGCGACGACGGTCGCCCTTTTTTAAGCCGACCGTTTGGCGGGGCCGTCCTCATCCAAACTCGCCGTCCCCATCTAGGCAAGCTCGCTCCCAAGTCGCCGGCAAACCCTAGCAAAAACCCTAGCCAAATGGGGCTCTTCTCCGGCACCGGCAGCAGCAAGTCCAAGGGCAAGGCCCCCGCCATCCATTTCCCCTCTGAGTTCGTACCGCCTTCGCCGACGCCGGCTCGCCGACAGAGGGTGCGAGTTGATAACCCACAAGTATAGGGGATCGCAACAGTTTTCGAGGGTAGAGTATTCAACCCAAATTTATTGATTCGACACAAGGGGAGCCAAAGAATATTCTCAAGTATTAGCAGCTGAGTTGTCAATTCAACCACACCTGGAAACTTAGTATCGGCAGCAAGTGTTTAGTAGCAAAGTAATATGATAGTGGTGGTAACGGTAACAAAAGTAAAGACAACAAAAGTAATGTTTTTGGTATTTTTGTAGTGATTGTAACAGTAGCAACGGAAAAGTAAATAAACGTAAACCGGTATATGGAAAGCTCAGAGGCACCGGATCGCTGATGGATAATTATGCGGGATGCGGTTCGTCATGTAACAGTCATAACATAGGGTGACATGTAACTAGCTCCAATTCATCAATATAATGTATGCATGTATTCCATATATAGTCATACGTGCTTATGGAAAAGAACTTGCATGACATCTTTTGTCCTACCCTCCCGTGGCAGCGGGGTCCTATTGGAAACTAAGGGATATTAAGGCCTCCTTTTAATAGAGAACCGGAACAAAGCATTAGCACATAGTGAATACATGAACTCCTCAAACTATGGTCATCACTGGGAGTGGTCCTAATTATTGTCACTTCGGGTTTGCCGGATCATAACACATAGTAGGTGACAATAGACTTGCAAGATAGGATCAAGAACACACATATATTCATGAAAACATAATAGGTTCAGATCTGAAATCATGGCACTCGGGCCCTAGTGACAAGCATTAAGCATAGCAAAGTCATAGCAACATCAATCTCAGAACATAATGGATACTAGGGATCAAACCCTAACAAAACTAACTCGATTACATGATAAATCTCATCCAACCCATCACCGTCCAGCAAGCCTACGATGGAATTACTCACGCACGGCGGTGAGCATCATGAAATTGGTGATGGAGGATGGTTCATGATGACGACGGCGACGAATCCCCCTCTCCGGAGCCCCGAACGGACTCCATATCAGCCCTCCCGAGAGAGATTAGGGCTTGGCGGCGGCTCCGTATCGTAAAACGTGATGAAACTTTCTCTCTGATTTTTTTCTCCCCGAAAGCCAATATATGGAGTTGGAGTTGGCGTCGGAGGGTCTCCAGGGGGGCCACGAGGTAGGGGGGCGCGCCCTAGGGGGAGGGCGCCCCCCACCCTCGTGGACAGGGTGTGGGCCCCCTGGTCTTCATCTTTGGCAAGGATTTTATTTTTATTTTTTATAAGACATCCCGTGGAGTTTCAGGTCATTCCGAGAACTTTTGTTTTCTGCACATAAAACAACACTTTGGCAATTCTGCTGAAAACAACGTCAGTCCAGGTTAGTTCCATTCAAATCATACAAGTTAGAGTCCAAAACAAGGGCAAAAGTGTTTGGAAAAGTAGATACCACGGAGACGTATCAACTCTCCCGAGCTTAAACCCTTGCTTGTCCTCAAGCAATTCAGTTGACAAACTGAAAGAGAAAAAGAAAAACTTTTACAAACTCTGTTTGCTCTTGTTGTTGTAAACATGAAAGGCAAGCATTCAAGTTTCAACAATTATTATGAACTAACCATTCTCACAATAACACGTAGGTCTCACAATTACTCATATCAATAGCATAATCAGCTAGCGAGCCATAATAATAAAACTCGGATGACAACACTTTTTCAAAATAATCATAACATGATATAACGAAATGGTATCTCGCTAGCCCTTTACGAGACCGCATAAAACATAAATGCAGAGCACCTTTAAAGATCAAGGACTGACTAAACATTGTAATTCATGGTAAAAGAGATCCGGTCAAGTCATACCCAATATAAACCAATTATAATGAATGCAAACGACGGTGTGCTCTCAAATGGGTGCTTTTTAATAAGAAGGGTGATGACTCAACATAAAAGTAAATAGATAGGCCCTTCGCAGAGGGAAGCGAGGATTTGTAGAGGTGCGAGCTCGGTTTTGAAATAAAGATAAATTATATTTTGAGCGGCATACTTTCATTGTCAACATAACAACTAAGAGATGACGATATCTTCCATGCTAAACAAATTATAGGCGGTTCCCAAACAGAATGGTAAAGTTTATACTCCCCTCCTCCACAAGCATCAATCCATGGCTTGCTCGAAACAACGTAGTGCCTCCAACATTCAACGGGTCCTAGGGGGAGTTTTGTTTGCGATTATTTTGATTTAGTTTGCATAAAGCATGGGACTGGGCATCCCGGTTACCAGCCATTTTCTCGTGAATTAGGAGCGGAGTCCACTCCTCTTGAGAATAACCCGCCTAACATGGAAGATAAGGGCATCACTAGTTGATATATGAGCTATTCGAGCATGCAAAACAGAATGTTTATTTGAAGGTTTAGAGTTTGGCACATACAAATTTACTTGGAACGGCAGGTAAATACCGCATATAGGAAGGTATAGTGGACTCATATGGCATAACTTTGGGGTTTAAGGAGTTTGGATGCACAAGCAGTATTACCGCTTAGTACAGGTGAAGGCTAGCAAAAGACTGGGAAGCGACCAACTGAGAGAGCGACAACAGCGTAAACATGCATTAAAATTAATTTACACCGAATACAAGCATGAGTAGGATATAATGCACCATGAACATAAATATCATGAAGGCTATGTTGATTTGATTCAACTACATGCGTAAACATGTGCCAAGTCGAGTCACTCAATTCATTTAAAGGAGGATACCATCCCATCATACCACATCATAATCATTCTAATAGCATGTTGGCACGCAAGGTAAATCATTATAACTCGTAGCTAATCAAGCATGACACAAGCAACTATAATCTCTAAATGTCATTGCAAATATGTTTACTTCATAATAGCTAACTCAGGAACGATGAATCATCATATTTACAAAAACAAGAGAGGTCGAGTTCATACCAGCTTTTCCCATCTCAGTCAGTCCATCATAAATATCATCATAATTGCCTTTCACTTGCACGGCCGAAAGATGTGGATAATAATAAGAGTGCACGTGCATTGGACTAAGCTGGAATCTGCGAGCATTCAACTCAAGAGAGAAGACAAGTAATATGGGCTCTAAGTTAAATCAACAATAATGCATATAAGAGCCATCTCAACAATTTAATCATGGTATTCTCCTACTGACCCCCAAAGAAAAGAAAGGAAATAAAAACTATTTACACAGGAAAGCTCCCAACAAGCAAAAGAAGAACGAGAAATATTTTTGGGTTTTCTTTTTAATTACTACAACAAAGAAATAAACTACTACTAATTTTTTTGTTTTTTCTTAAGGTCTATTAAACACACAAGAAGAAAGCAGGAAAAAGAAAATAAACTAGCATGGATATTACAGTGAATGAGTATGAGCACCGACATCTAGCAATGAGGTGTGTGTGAACATGAATGTAATGTCAGTGAGAAATACGTACTCCCCCAAGCTTAGGCTTTTGGCCTAAGTTGGTCTATTGCCAGGGATAGCCTGGCGGATACCCGTAGGTGTAGCTGGGGTCATACTGCGATGCAGCGGCTATCGCCTCCTGAGCTGCAGCGTGGCGTCGAGCAGCCTCCGCTCTCCTCTCGTACTCATCTGCCTACTCTCTCGTAATAATATATCTCCCTTTTGCCTGAAAATCAAAGAAGGCAGGAGCAGGAAGAGCAATATGGACTACATGACGTTTGTTAAAGATTAGTCGATACTAGAGAGGTGGTTCGGTCCTCTCAACAAACTGGTGGGAAACCATAGAATTAAAGTCTAAATAAGAAGGGGGTAACTCCATATCACCCTCACGAATGTCTATCTCAAGAAAATTAGCTAAGTGGGTTGCATAAATTCCTCCAAAGAAGTCACCGCTATGTCTATTCTGATGCAACATGCGAGCTACAATGGCTCCCATATGATAAGATTGGTCTCCTAACACAGCACTCCTGAGAATGCTGAGGTCAGGGACACACATGTGACATGCTTCATCTTTAGCATTTATGCATCTACCTATAAAGAGAGCAAAATAATGTATAGTAGGAAAGTGAATGCTCCCTATAGTAGCTTGCGTTATATCTCTAGATTCCCCCACAGTTATTCTAGCAAGAAAGTCTCTATATTCAGATTTAGGGGATCACGACATTACCCCAAGATGGAAGTTTGCAAGCAAAAGTGAAATCCTCTAAGTCCATGGTATAAGATTTGTCATAAAGGTCAAACATGGTGAAGGAGAATTACGCGAAGATGAAAACTCAAACCTCCCCACAAATGAGCTTGTGAGATCACGATACTGGGGCATTTGTCAGCTTCAAAATCCTCAAGACCGGCATTACGCAAATATGCGTTAAATTCTTCTTCGATTCCCACTTGATTCATAAAATTTTCCGAGGGCCATTCACAGGGCCTCACAAGAGCGTCTCTTGGTGGTTCCGCGTCAGCATCAAGCATTGCAAGCACAGGGACCTTGCTTCCTTGAAGAACCACCTTGGAACATCTTCCTAAACATATTGTTTTCTCTGAAAAATAATTCTGAAATTTTTAGTAACTTCAAATAAAAGTAAACCAACTTCAACAAAACTGATAGCAACTACTCATACAAGTGCCTAGAGCATATATCAAGCATTAGAACTACTTGGAACCATATAAATTTGACATGCAAGCTCAAGAACATGGTCACCTATGCAGCACAAATTTGCAATGAATAAAGCACTAGAACAAAAACTAATTGGACCAATGGAGGAGTCACATACCAAGGAACAATATCCCCAAGCATTTTTGCGAGAGGTGCCGAGCAAGGAGATCGAAAATCGTAGCAAAAGTGGCTGGAACATGAGCTTGAGTTGGTTTTTCGGGTTTGTGTGAGACAGAGGAAGAAGATGGGTGCAGGGATAAGTGGAGGAGGGCCACCATGGGCCCACGAGGCAGGGGGTGCGCCAGGGGGTAGGGCGCGCCTCCACCCTCGTGGCCAGGTGGCAGCTCCCCCCGCGGTAATTTTTGCACTAAAAATCCTCAAATGTTCCCAAAAAAATCATATTAAATTGGCATGGCATTCTGAGGACTTTTATTTTCGGGACATTTTTATATTGCACGGATAAGTCAGGAGACAGACAGAAAAATACTATTTTACTTTATTTTTACTAAATAACAGAAAATATAAAGAGGGTACAGAAGGTTGTGCTTCTAGTTTCATCCATCTCATGCTCATCAAAAGGAATCCACTAACAAGGTTGATCAAGTCTTGTTAACAAACTCATTCCGATAATCATGGAACCGGAGAAATTTCGAATACTATGTTACCTCAACGGGGATATGGACATCCCCAATAACAAGTATATCATATTTCTTCTTGACAGTAGGAAGAGGAAATTCAAAACCTCCAAATATAATCGATGGGATTTTTCCAATAGAGTTGATACTATAAACTTGAGGTTGTTTCCTCGGAAAGTGTACCGTATGCTCATTACCATTAACATGAAAAGTGACATTGCCTTTGTTGCAATCAATAACAGCCCTCGCAGTATTAAGGAAAGGTCTTCCAAGAATAATAGACATACTATCATCCTCGGGAATATCAAGAATAACAAAGTCCATTAAAATAGTAACGTTTGCAACCACAACAGGCACATCCTCACAAATACCGACAGGTATAGTAGTTGATTTATCAGCCATTTGCAAAGATATTTCAGTAGGTGTCAACTTATTCAAATCAAGTCTACGATATAAAGAGAGAGGCATAACACTAACACCGGATCCAAGATCACGTAAGCAGTTTTAACATAATTTCTCTTAATGGAGCATGGTATAGTAGGTACTCTGGATCTCCAAGTTTCTTTGGTATTCCACCCTTAAAAGTATAATTAGCAAGCATGGTGGAAATTTCAGCTTCCAAAGTATCTTTCTTTTATTTGTTATGATATCTTTCATATACTTAGCATAAGGATTTGTTTTGAGCACATCGAGTTAATCGTGACACGCAAAAAGATGGGTCTAATCATTTCAAAGAAAGCGCTCAAAATCCTCATCATCCTTTTTCTTGGATGGTTACAGAGGAAAAGGCATGGGTTTACGAACCCATGGTTCTCTTTCTTTACCATGTTTCCTAGCAACAAAGTCTCTTTTATCATAACGTTGATTCTTTGATTGTGGGTTATCAAGATCAACAGCAGGTTCAACTTCGACTTCATTATCATTACTAGGTTGGGCATAATCATGAACATCATCATTAACATTTTCACTAGGTTCATGTTCATTACCAGATCGTGTTTCAGCATCAGAAACAGAGATATCATTTGGATTCTCAGGTGGTTCAGCAATAGGTTCACTAGAAGTTTGCAACGTTCTATCATTTTTCTTTTTCTTCTTTTTAGAAGAACTAGGTATATCAATATTATTTCTCTGAGAATCTTGCTCGATTCTCTTAGGGTGGCCTTGAGGATACAAAGGTTCCTGAGTCATTCTACCAGTTCTAGTAGCCACTCTAACAGCATAATCATTTTTCTTACTATTCATTTCATCAAGCACTTCTTTCTGAGCTTTAAGTACTTGTTCTACTTAGTGGCAACCATAGACGCATGTTTGCTAACAAGTTTAAGTTCACCTATAATATTAGCCATATAATCACTCAAGCGTTTAATCATAAAGGTATTCTGTTTTAATTGTCTACCAAAATAAGCATTAAAGTCATCTTGCTTAAACATAAAGTCATCAAACTCATCCAAGCAATCGACTAGCAATTTTAGTAGGAGGGACTTCACTTTATCATATCTATAGAGAGAATTTACCTTTACTACGTAGCCGGGATATCGGGAGGTTCTTTAGTAAATAAGTAATTGAGATCATATACTTCTTCAACAAAGGTAAATTAAGACCATGTATTTCTTCAATAGGAGGTAAATTCTTAACATCTTCAACTTTAATACCTTTTTCTTTCATAGATTTCTTTGCCTCTTGCATATCTTGGATCGAGAAATAGAACACCTCTCTTCTTCGGAGTTGGTTTAGGAATAGGCTCAGTAATGGGCTCTGGAGCTGGCTCAGGAGGTGCCCAATTATTTTCATTTTCCAACATATTATTCAATAGAATTTCAGCGTCATCCGGTGTTCTTTCCCTGAAAAGAGAACCAACACAACTATCCAGGTAATCTCTGGAAGCATCGGTTAGTCCATTATAAAAGATATCAAATATTTCAGGTTTCTTAAGAGGATGATCAGCAAAGCATTAAGTAACTTGAGAAGCCTCCCCAAGCTTGTGGGAGACTCTCTTCTTCAATTTGCACAAAGTTGTATATTTCCCTCAAAGCAGCTTGTTTCTTATGAGCAGGGAAATATTTAGCAGAAAAGTAATAAATCATATCCTAGGGACTTTGCACACAACCAGGATCAAGAGAATTAAACCATATCTTAGCATCACCCTTTAATGAGAACGGAAATATTTTGAGTAAATAAAGGTAGCGCGATCTCTCATTATTAGTAAACAGGGCAGCTATATCATTTAACTTAGTAAGATGTGCCACAACAGTTTCAGATTCATAGCCATAAAAAGGATCAGATTCAACCAGAGTGATTATATTAGGATCAACAGAAATATCATAATAATCCTTATCAGGAACACAGATAGGTGAAGTAGCAAAAGCAGGGTCGGGTCTCATCCTATCTCTAAAAGATTCTTTACTCCATTTAACTAGCAACCTCTTAAGTTCATATCTATCCTGGCAAGCAAAAATGGCTGCGGTAGATTCAGCATCGAAAAGATAACCCTCAGGAATAGCAGGCATATTATCATCATTACTAACATCATCGTGTTCAGGTTCGATAATTTCTCTTTCTCTAGATCTAGCAATTTGTTCATCTAGAAATTCACCAAGGGGCACAGTAGTATCAAGCATGGAAGTAGTTTCATCATAAGTATCATGCATAGCAGAAGTGGCATCATCAATAACATGCGACATATCTGAACGAATAGTAGAAGCAGGTTTAGGTGTCGCTAGCTTACTCTTAACAGAAGGTGAATCAACTGCAGAGCTAGATGGCAATTCCTTACCTCCCCTCGTTGTTGAGGGCAAAATAGTAGTTCGATCATCTTTCAAATTCTTCATAGTGTCCAGCAGATATAAATCCCAAGTGACTCAAGGAATAGAGCTATGCTCCCCGGCAACGGCGCCAAAAAAAGGTTCTTGATAACCCACAAGTATAGGGGATCGCAACCGTTTTCGAGGGTAGAGTATTCAACCCAAATTTATTGATTCGACACAAGGGGAGCCAAAGAATATTGTCAAGTATTAGCAGCTGAGTTGTCAATTCAACCACACCTGGAAACTTAGTATCGGCAACAAGTGTTTAGTAGCAAAGTAATATGATAGTGGTGGTAACGGTAACAAAAGTAAAGACAGCAAAAGTAATGTTTTTGGTATTTTTGTAGTGATTGTAACAGTAGCAACGGAAAAGTAAATAAACGTAAACCAGTATATGGAAAGCTCGTAGGCACAGGATCAATGATGGATAATTATGCCGGATGCGGTTCGTCATGTAACAGTCATAACATAGGGTGACACAGAACTAGCTCCAATTCATCAATATAATGTATGCATGTATTCCGTATATAGTCATACATGCTTATGGAAAAGAACTTGCATGACATCTTTTGTCCTACCCTCCCATGGCAGCGGGGTCCTATTGGAAACTAAGGGATATTAAGGCCTCCTTTTAATAGAGAACCGTAACAAAGCATTAGCACATAGTGAATACATGAACTCCTCAAACTATGGTCATCACCGGGAGTGGTCCTGATTATTGTCACTTGAGGTTGCGGATCATAACACATAGTAGGTGACTATAGACTTGCAAGATAGGATCAAGAACACACATATATTCATGAAAACATAATAGGTTCAGATCTGAAATCATGGCACTTTCGGGCCTGTCGAGAATATACCCCTTGGCGTAAATCGGCGGAAGTATAACCCGGCCGGACTTGGCCAGTTCACTTGAGACCATTTGAGACTTGACGATTCACTTTGGTGACTGTTTGGACTGGCGGTTTACGGTTCATTGGTAATCCGGCGGGTCGAGGAGCGACAAGACCGGTGGCCCAACAAAGTGTTCATGAAGGCCGGTTCATACTATGGTGGGCCGGTTTAAGAAGAAAGGCATGAGGAATATTTACCTTACAAGGAGTTAAGACCAGGACTTGTATCCGGTTTGTATTAGAAGGTAGACTAGTCCTAATCCTAATAGGACTCCACATGTAAACCGCCCGTTCAACATATATAAGGAGGGGCAGGGCTCCCCAAACAGGGACAAGCTACAAGCAAGAAGAAACAAGCAATAATCTCTAGGGCTAGACACAATAAAGGGGAGCCGGCTTATGCGGCGTCTCCCTCGTGAGCATAATGAGATCTAGCCACAAACAACATGTAGGGTTATTACCGGATGATGTTTCCCGGGGGCCGAAGCTGTCTAAATCTTCGTCTTGTGTGTTGCATCTCTTGATTCCGCTCAACTCCTCTCAAGCTACCACATAGATGTGTTGGCCTCACGACTAAGTCCTCACCCTAGGACATCTGCCGTGACAATTCCACGACAGTTGGCGCCCACCGCGGGGCTTGCGCACGGTGGTGTTGAGTTCTTGAAGGGATCTTTTTTAGGGATCGAGGAGCTCGCGATAGGTCAGATGAAGAAGAGCCAGCGCAAAATCATGATTATCTTTGAGCCGGAATACAAGATTGAGATCAAATGAAATTTGAGGTGGCCTCGGGTGCGCTTCCACAGGTCGCCGAGTGCGGGCTACTGCCGCTACTTGGGATCTGAGTTTGTGTCCGCTACAAGCTACTATTTTCTGACGACGCTGCAATCGTGCAGTTACATAATCACGTCGGAGTGATGATCGAGAAACTTGCAGTTGACCGGGGGAAGGAGGTAGTGCTGAAGTATTCGTATCGTCTCCAAGTTCATCAGTCGAGATAAAAAAGAAGAAGAGAATTGGTGAACGATGCGGCCTAACCGCTACGGCAGTCTCACGATCTGTCATATCAAAGATTGTTTATCCGCAGCCGTAACCTGCCGGAACAGACAAATCGGGCTCCGCTGTTGCAAGTCTAGGGGAATCAGACTAGATGGAGAACTACTCCCTGGCGTAAAGACCAAAGCAAAAGTACTTCTAGTACTTTGTCACGTGAAAGCCAACATCAATTATTTCCTTTTTGGGAAGAGGGCTAATACTACTTGAGTACTAGTACTAGATCAGATGTGTTCTGTCTTTAATGACTACATCCATCCGAATCGGAAGAAGGCAAGTGCTACTACAGGATCATCCTCACGGTAAGGTAAAAAAAATCAAAACAACCACGATCCGGAGTGGATGGGGTTGTGGGTGTGGATTCGTTTCACTGCCGCTGCGGCCATTGCAGCGCCTCGACCCGCCCAGTTGGCCTTGGCTGTCCACCTGCCGCTTCACCTCTTCGCGGTGCCGCCGCGCCGTTCCAAGCCATCGGTGCGTTTTTTATCGTCGTTGTAGCCACGGCCCGCGGACCTGCCTCCACAAGCCGCCGCAACAACGTTGTTCGAAGTCGGCTATGGCGTCCGTTGTGGGCTGCCTCTACTTCATCATCCACGGTTTCACCTCGGGCCGTTTTCACTGCTGTGGTGCACCGTTTCCGCCGTTGCCTTGGGCGAGCGATTAACTCGGTGTTTGTAAGACTCCATCTGTCATCCAGACGAACTAGGTAATATCCATCTATTTTTCTTAACACATTCTTTTTATCAAAGAACAATTACTTGGTCTATGCTATGTTTTTCTCGCAGGACTATTATTCCTCACAAAAAGGTGTTTGCAAAAGGGGCGTGAGCAAATATTATTTTTGCACTAGCACTCATCCTGCGCAGGTTGCTATCCCCACTATATCAACACGCGCGATTGACTTACTGTTCGCCCCCTCGGCCGATTCTCCCGCCCGCGCCGGTTTATAACGCCGCGGCCGACTCGCTGTCCGCGCCGGCTTACAAACATCGCGGCTGGCTCACCCATCCGCATCGGTTTACCACACCGCGGCCGGTTCACCTGTGAGCGACTTCAATTTCACCTAGCGATCATCAATTTCATGGCGGATTATTTCCGGCCTCGCACATCAGGTCATATCCATCTAAAATATCTTTTATTGGCACATATTTATTTTTTCAAAGAGCAGTTTATCTTTGTCTTGGTCTGCAATATTGTTGATGCAGGACAATTGTTCACTATATCAAAATGACGCGGTTAACTCGCCCGTCCGTGCCGGTTTATGACACCAGTACCGATTTCCCCGTCCGCGCCGGCTTACAATACCGCGGCCGACTCATCTGTCCGAGCTACCTCTGATGTTGCGGGCGTCCTTGTCATCCGTCTCTCGCGGCCTGGTTTACATCAACATACCGGGCCGCACCTGCCTGCATGAGCTGTTTATTGAGTATGAGCAAGTCACAGCTTGGGTAGCCCGGTTGTCTTTCAACAAAATGAAGGCAAATTATCATATACTATCAACCACCGTCTGCACTGGGTGGTTCAATGGGCAGGCGCACAAGTCGCCGCCACTACAGTTTGGTTAACTTCAAATCACCAGTTAAAGCGACTTTGAAAACCTTAATTATAATACTGGTTATTGATAATCATAATAAAATTCCAGCCATGTTGGCTATTCAAGATAATATAATCCGGTATGAAAACCTTATTCATTCAATATCATAATGAAAATTCGAGCCAAGTTTGGCTATTTGAATAATATAACCCAATGATTTATAAGCGCATGATTCTAATGGCGCAATCCAAATATATACTGGCGACTTATAGTCCAAAGCCAGGCCTGTTTAATAAACACCGGATAATTTCTCATCATATGCTGGAGATTTATCGTCTTAAAGCCAGTCCAGTTTAATAAACACCGGATAATTTATCATCATACTGGCGACATATAGTCGAAAGCCAGGCCGGTTTACTAAACATCGGTGACTTATAATCATGCTTTATTCAACCTGTTTCTGCATACAACAAGTTTAAAGTGTCATGGCGGTTTACCGCCAGACGGGTCATAATGCCCAACATATAACCCAGGTTTATAACCAAGGCTGCACTTAAGAATAATCCAATATGAAATGTATCATACCTGTGACATTGAATCACATTGTTGTTTTCCCAACTTTTTGTAGTAAGGGTAATAACCCAAATTTTGAGTACTGATAACTCCTTCCATATTGTGCGGTTTATGATAAAACCGTACCGGGTTGTGATAAACACCGGATTAACCATATATAATACTGGCGACTTGTAGTCGAATCAGACCGGCTGATAGTCTCCGGATTATGATTTGATCGTATTCTGTCAATTTGTAATGACAGTCGAACCAGATTCACAATGTCGGTTTGAAAAAGCAACAAAAAAAATGTTCATCAAGAAAGAGAACAGAATTCAACCAAAAGCAGAAATATAATCATTGCAAATGAGGCTTTGAGCCGATCAAGTGGTATTACCACGGTCGGACACGACCATGCCCCCAAAAGGCGTAGCTATGGTTCGAGTCAGCCAGGTCCCCAAATGATGATGTGGCATGACGCCGATCAAGAGGTGTAGCTAAGGTTCGGGTTCGACCAAGCCCCCAAGTGATGCTATGGCACTAGGCCGATCAAGAGGCGTGACTATGGTTCAGACGTGACCAAGTCCCTAAGTGATGCTGTGGCTTTTCGCCTATCAAAAGGTGTTGCTATGGTTCCGACACGACCAAGCCCCCAAATGACATCGTGGCATTAGGCCGATCAAGAGGCGTGGCTATGGTTCGGATACGACCAAGCCCCCAAGTGATCAATAATATGATAAGCCAATAAGGCATGATACCCATGTTTGAACCGCGCATCATGGCAGCAGGTCCTCTTTGGCACCCTTTAACTTTTTGCAAGAGATAAATCCTTCTTGAACCGGATATTGAGAGCTTCAAAGCTTTGTGGGAGACATCTTTCCCTTGAACCGGATTTTAAACGAAATCTTCATTTTCAGCCGGGAATTTTCTGACGGCCTTTAAACTCGAACTTGCGAGAAGTTAATTCCTTTTTGAACTGGACATTGTTAAACCGGATTTGAGAGCTTCAGAGCTTTGTGGGAGAATATATTTCCCTTGAACCGGATTGTAAACCGGATCCTTTCTGATGACCCAGAACTACTTCATTGAGCCGGGATTTTTAACTGTCATATACTTTCCAAGCCGGAAATCAACTGATGGCCTTTAAATTTTCATCAATATAACAGTAGCCTCCGGGACCGGGTTATCTTTCCCTCCATCGTCCTGGGGTTCTTAAATTTGTTGAAACCGGCCAGACTTGCTGAGTCATATCATCGTAGCCCCCGAGTCTTAAGATGACTCAAAGAGTTGTCTTGAGACTCTTCATACTTGACCATAGCAGAAGTTATATATCATTGGTGTTAATAATGCATGTAAATCCACAGAAGGTTGAGGTGACTGCGGCGGGTTCTAGATGATCCCATATGAGCCGTGTCCGCAACTCAGCCAATGGTTCCTTCCAACTGGTGATTTGAAGTTAACCAAACTATAGTGGCGGCGACTTATGCGCCTGCCCATTGAACCACCCAGTGCAGACGGTGGTTGATAGTATATGATAATTTGCCTTCATTTTGTTGAAAGACAACCGGGCTACCCAAGCTGTGACTTGCTCATACTCAATAAACAGCTCATGCAGACAGGTGCGTCCCGGTATGTTGATGTAAACCAGGCCGCGAGAGACGGACGACAAGGACGCCCGCAACATCAGAGGTAGCTCGGACAGATGAGTCGGCCGTGGTATTGTAAGCCGGTGCGGACGGGGAAATCGGTACTGGTGTAGTAAACCGGCACGAACGGGCGAGTTAACCGTGTCGTTTTGATATAGTGAACAATTGTCCTGCATCAACAATATTGCAGACCAAGACAAAGATAAACTGCTCTTTGACAAAAATAATATGTGCCAATAAAAGATATTTTAGATGGATATCACCTGATGTGCGAGGCCGGAAATAATCCGCCATGAAATTGATGATCGCTAGGTGAAATTGAAGTCACTCACGGGTGAACCGGCCGAGGTGTGGTAAACCGATGCGGACGGGTGAGTCAGCCGTGACATTTGTAAGCCGGCGCGGACAGCGAGTCGGTCGCGGCGTTATAAACCGGCGCGGGCGGGAGAATTGGCCGAGGGGGCGAACAGTAAGTCAATCGCGTGTGTGGATATAGTGGGGATAGCAACCTGTGCAGGATGAGTGCTAGTGCAAAAATAATATTTGCTCACGCCCCTTTTGCAAACACCTTTTTGTGAGGAATAATAGTCCTGCGAGAAAAACATAGCATAGACCAAGTAATTGTTCTTTGATAAAAACAATGTGTTAAGAAAAATAGATGGATATCACCTGGTTCATCTGGATGACAGATGGAGTCTTACAAACACCGAGTTAATCGCTCGCCCAAGGCAACGGCGGAAACGGTGCACCACAGCAGTGAAAACGGCCCGAGGTGAAACCGTGGATGATGAAGTAGAGGCAGCCCACAACGGACGCGCAGCGACTCGGAACAACGTTGTTGCGGCGGCTTGTGGAGGCAGGTCCGCCGGCCGTGGCTACAACGACGATAAAAAATGCACCGACGTCTTGGAATGGCGCGGCGGCCCCGCGAAGAGGTGAAGCGGCGGGTGGACAGCCAAGGCAAACTGGGCGGGTCGAGGCGCTGCAATGGCCGCAGCGGCAGTGAAACGAATCCACGCCCACGACCCCATCCACTCCGGATCCTGGTTGTTTTGATTTTTTTACCTTACCATGAGGATGATCCTATAGTAGCAATTGCCTTCTTCCGATTCGGATGGATGTAGTCATTAAAGACAGAACACACCTGATCTAGTACTAGTACTCAAGTAGTATTAGCCCTCTTCCCAAAAAGGAAATAATTGATGTTGGCTTTCACGTGACAAAGTACTAGAATTACTTTTGCTTTGGTCTTTACGCCAGGGAGTAGTTCTCCATCTAGTCTGATTTCCCTGGACTTGCAACAATGAGCCCGATTTGTCTGTTTCGGCAGGTTACGGCTGCGGATAAACAATCTTTGATATGACAGATCGTGAGACTGCGGTAGCGGTCAGGCCGCATCGTTCGCCAATTCTCTTCTTCTTTTTTATCTCGACTGACGAACTTGGAGGCGATACGAATACTTCAGCACTACCTCCTTCCCCCTGTCAACTGCAAGTTTCTCGATCATCACTCCGACGTGATTATGTAATCGCATCGATTGCGCTATTGCCGGAAAAAAAGCAGCTAGAAGGACACAAACTCAGATCCCAAGTAGCGGCAGTAGCCCGCACTCGGCGACCTGTGGAAGCGCACCCGAGGCCACCTCAAATTTCTTTTGGTCTCAATCTTGTATTACCGGCTCAAAGATAATCATGATTTTGCGCTGGCTCTTCTTCATCTGACCTATCGCGAGCTCCTCGATCCCTAAAAAAGATCCCTTCAAGAACTCAACACCACCGTGCGCAGGCCCCACGGTGGGCGCCAACTGTCGTGGAATTGTCACGGCAGATGTCCTAGGGTGAGGACTTAGTCGTGAGGCCAACACATCTATGTGGTAGCTTGAGAGGAGTTGAGCGGAATCAAGAGACGCAACACACAATACGAAGATTTAGACAGCTTCGGGCCCCGGGAAACATCATCCGGTAATAACCCTACATGCTGTTTGTGGCTAGATCTCATTATGCTCACGAGGGAGACGCCGCATAAGCCGGCTCCCCTTTATTGTGTCTAGCCCTAGAGATTATTGCTTGTTTCTTCTTGCTTGTAGCTTGTCCCTGTTTGGTGAGCCCTGCCCCTCCTTATATATGTTGAAGGGGCGGTTTACATGTGGAGTCCTATTAGGATTAGGACTAGTCTACCTTCTAATACAAACCGGATACAAGTCCTGGTCTTAACTCCTTGTAAGGTAAATATTCCTCATGCCTTTCTTCTTAAACCGGCCCACCATAGTATGAACCGGCCTTCATGAACCGCCCGTTGGGCCACCGGGTCTTGTCGCTCCTCTGACCTGCCTGCCGGATTACCAATGAATCGTAAACCGCCAGGTCGAAACGGGTCACCAGTGAATCGTCAAGTCTCACCCGGGTCTCAAGTAAACCGCCAAGTCCGGCCGGGTTATACTTCCGGCCGGTTTACGCCGCGGGGTATATCCCCGACAGGCCCTAGTGACAAGCATTAAGCATAGCAAAGTCATAGCAACATCAATCTCAGAACATAATGGATACTAGGGATCAAACCGTAACAAAACTAAATCGATTATATGATAAATCTTATCCAACCCATCACCGTCCAGCAAGCCTATGATGGAATTACTCACGCACGGCGGTGAGCATCATGAAATTGGTGATGGAGGATGGTTGATGATGACGACGGCTGACGAATCCCCTCTCCGGAGCCCCGAACGGACTCAGATCAGCCCTCCCGAGAGAGATTAGGGCTTGGCGGCTCTGCTTTCAGAAACGCGATGAAACTTTCTCTCTGATTTTTTCTCCCGAAAGCCAATATATGGAGTTGGAGTTGGCGTCGAGGGTCTCGGGGGTCCACGAGGTAGGGGGTGCGCCTGGGGCGCCCACCCTCATGGACAGGGTGTGGGCCCTGGTCTTCATCTTTAGCGAGGATTTTTATTATTTTTATAAGACATCCCATGGAGTTCGGTCATTCCGAGAACTTTAGTTTTACGCACATAAAACAACACCATGGCAATTCTGCTGAAAACAGCGTCAGTCCGGGTTAGTTCCATTCAAATCATACAAGTTAGAGTCCAAAACAAGGGCAAAAGTGTTTGGAAAAGTAGATACGACGGAGACGTATCACGAGTGAGCGTGCCGGTGCACCAGGCGGAGTGGCACTCGCAGCACCGCGTCCCTCTTCCGTACCCCAACGTCACCCTGCGCCTAATGGGGTGAGGTGGTTTGCCTTCGAGCACGTGGAGGCGAGGCGACGCGACGTGCGGGAGGTCGATCGCGGCGTGCCGCCGCCCCCGCTCGTCGTCCGGGAGGAAGACCAGGCGGCCCTTACGGCGGTCTACCGCGAGAGCGAGGAGGACGATCGGCGCAGGGTGGAGGCGGTGGAGGAAGAGGAGGCTCGCTACGAGGCGGCCATGGCGTAGGCCCTTGCCTTCTCCGCGGTTGGCGATTGCGTCGTGCCGCTACTGGCCCCGCCGTCCCCTCCCCGATGGCTCCTCAAGGCCGACCCGGAGCCGTAGCCGGAGCCCGAGCCAGAGCCGGAGCCCATCGCGCGCTTCACCTGGACGGGAGTGGTGCGCGAGTGGGTGTCCGCGCCACCGGTTTGGATGGGGGCGACCCCGGAGCAGGAGGCGGCGTACCTCGAGATGTGGAACCAGTGACGGCTTGCCGAGGAGCGCCGTCGCGGTGAGTACGAGGAGATGCTCGAGCGCGACCTCGAGGAGGAGGCGCGCGAGGCTGAGGAGGAGGCGCGCCAAGCCGCGGCTGCACAGGCGGCCGCACAGCCCCCCGCGCCGGCACTGCCCCCGCCGGAACAGCTGCCCGCGGCCTACATCGCCGCCGCCTGGAACACGGCGTTCCCCTGGGCCGGCCCTGCGCCGACGCTCATCGACCTCACCCACCCCAAGGACAACGACGACGATGACGACGCCTAGGGCGCGCTGGGCAGCGCGCCGCCTCGTAGTTAGGTTGTTTTTAATTTCTTTTAATGCTAATGTGGACGCGTGGACTCTCGCCAGCCTTCCTGGCCGGCTTTAATGTTTAATTAAGTTGTTTTTATTATAAATATGCATGCACAGTTTTTTTGTCGGCGCCGTCAAAATGGGTCAGCTAACGGTCAAAGGCATTGACCCGACGGCGACGTCCGTTATAACCAGTTATGAGGGTTTTGGGCAAGGGAGTGGGGAAAAGTGAGCAAAAGTTAACAGAGTGGGATGAATGAGTAGAGCTAAGGAACCAAGGGCACAGAAATAAAAATCCCTATTTTTATTCACCACATGATATGTGTTTTGCTTGGAGCGTCTTGTATGATTTGAGTCTTTGCTTTTTAGTTTACCACAATCATCCTTGTTGTACACACATTTTTGGAGAGACACACATGAATCGGAATTTATTAGAATACTCTATGTGCTTCACTTATATCTTTTGAGCTAGGTAATTTTGCTCTAGTGCTTCACTTATATCTTTTTAGAGAACGGTGGTGGTTTTATTTTATAGAAATTATTGATCTCTCATGCTTCACTTAAATTATTTCGAGAGTGCTTTAGAACAGCATGGTAATTTTCTTTGGCTATAAAATTAGTCCTAATATGATAGGCATCCAAGACGGATATAATAAAAACTTTCATATAGAGTGCATTGAATACTAAGACGCAGCCCCCACCACCTTTTTCCACCTCCCCCTCCCCGTCTCCTCTCCTCCCTTTCCCCTACCTCCCACATCCTCCCTCTCTCACTCTTCTTCTTCCTCAATACTTCTCCCCCCATTACTCTCCCTCTTCTACCTACCTTTCTCTCTCTTCATTACTCGTAGCTAACTACACCACCTCCAGTAATGCATCTCCTTTCTTTTTTCCTTCCCCCTCCACTAGTTGAAGTTGTCTCCTCCCAAATTAGCTAGCTAGGTAGATGTAGCATTTAGTTAAGTGACCTATTTGCCCCCTAACTAGATCTTTCTTTGTCAAGAAGATCTTTGTGCACTTTTGATCTCCCTACATCATCATCCCACACCGTGTGCTCGATCTCGAGATAGAGGTGATTAAAATTTCATGCTTTTGCAAAATGGAAATATGTGTATGTGTGTGTGTGATATGATAATTGGGAAATATGATGGAAATTGTGTGTGTGGCATGAGTTGACGCCAAATTGTGCTTTTGAGTTGCCTATGTTTTGCCGAAATGTCGATTTATTTACGTTTCCGCGAATTCCGGGCAAACTTTAGATCTATATATGTCCTATTTTTAGGGAAGGTCATGCCGAATTTTTGTATGACTTTGATGCATGCACACATTTTTATAATAATTTGTTTATTACACCCGTGTAGGTGTTCATGATTGTCAGTGGAACGATGGTGGACAGGTGGTTGCGGTCGGCGGTGCAGGACATGAAATAAAATAACCTGACAGAGGTTTTATGTCCGTGTCGAAGATGCAAAGGAATAGTTTGGCTCGACCCCTATGACAAAGGTCGTGTCGAAGCGCACCTGCTCATGACTGGTTTCATGGATGGCTATACTCGGTGGATAATTGAAGATGAGGATGATGATGTTGAGGACGCCGACGGGGCAGCCAATGACGACACTGGGCAAGACGAAGAGATGATCGATAATGGCGGCGGGGAAGAGGCCGGACATGGCGGCAGAGAAGGGGCCTGACATGGCGGAGGAGAAGGGGCTGGACATGTCGGTGGAGAGAACATGGACTCCACGCAGCAGAGTTCGTCGGTACTAAGTTCAATCGTGCGGGACCCTCATGTTCAAGCATCGCCCATGAGGAGGCAATCTTGAGAGATCTGCTTCTAGAGAGGAGGCTAAGCTGGAGCAACTGGTGGTAGACTCGAACACTCCATTGTATGATGGTTGCAATCCTGAGGTGACCTGCTTGAGTTTCATGCTCCAACTCCTGAAGACGAAGGCTAAAAACAAATGGATCTCAAGTACCTAAAGGATGTTCTTCCCGCGGGGAATCTATGTCCTACTAGTGTTGATGAGGCCAAGAAGATCGTGTGCCCTCTTGATCTATCGCATGTTAGATACCATGCATGCATCAACGATTGCATAATTTATCAGAAGGAGCATGCGGAAAAAACAAGCTATCCGGTGTGCAATGCTTCTCGATACAAGAAGGCCGGGAAGAAATGTGCCCAGAAAGTTGTATGGTACTTACCGATCACTCCCTGTCTCCAGCGGTATTTCATAGATCCCAAGGAAGCAAAGCTAATGCGCTGGCACGCGGAGAGGAAGAAGCCCGACTATGGAGATGATCCGAAGCCGAGACACGTCAAGGATGGAAGCCTGTGGAGAGCGTTGAACAGCTTCTATTGGTATTTCAAATGTGATGCAAGGAACATTGTGCTCGACGCGTGTACCGATGGCATGAATCCGTTTGGCAACCAGAACACCAACCATAGCACATGGCCCGTGTTTGTATGGATGTACAACCTCCCCCCTGGTTGTCCATGAAGTCGAAGTACATTCACATGAGCATGCTTATTCAAGGGCCGAAACAACCAGGAAATAATATTAATTTGTATCTGGGGCTACTTCAAGAGGAGTTAGACACTTTATGGAAAACACCGGCCAAGACATGGGACGCCAGCAAAGGCAAGTATTTCTACATGAGAGCCGTGCTGATTACGACGGTGCACGACTATCTTGGTTACGGATATGTCGCAGGCCAGGTGTGCCATGGATATTGCGGATGCACGCGGTGCATGGATGATACGACGTCTCAGCAGCTAACGTCAAGGAAAGATGGCGGGTCTGGGAAAATCATGTACATGGGGCATCGAAGATGGCTCGAACAGGACGACCCGTGGAGAAACCGTGGAGATCTATTCAATGGTCACGCTGAGCATCGAGGACCCCCACGTAAGCGGAGCGGTGCCGAAATCGATGAGCTATTGAAAAACTAGAAGGAGTGCCCTGTCCCAGGAAAGACGATGAAAAAGGCGCCGGAGCCGGGCCGCTTTGAAGGTATGGAAGACGAGTGCGTGTTACGGGACTTGAGTCTTGGCACAAACTCGATACACCTCATTGCCTTGATCAAATGCACATCTGTAAGAATGTCCTTGAGAGCTTGCTCGCAACAACGATGAACATGCGGATAAGACCAAGGATGGGCGAAGGCAAGAAAAGACTTGCAAGATTTGAAAATCAGGGAAGATCTCGCACATGCCGCCCGTAAACAAATGACGAGCGAGACAGAGACAGAGGCGCAGGAGAAGAAGGGCAAGAAAATAAAGAAAGAGGATTATTGCTCCCCTTCTTGCTTCACGTTAAGTCAGGCTGAGATCGATCAATTCTTTAAGTGCCTTACCGGAGTCAAAGTTAGTTCGATTCTTGTGCCAAGATAAGCGGATATCTAGACACGGACAAGAAAAGGTTCAGCGGGATGAAGTCCCATGACTGTCATGTGATGATGACCGGATACTACTGTTGCCCTTAGAGGGATAATGGACAAGCACGTCCACGACACGCTTATTGGTCTCTGCAACTTTTTCGACGTCATCTCTCGAAAGTCGATCAGTCTGAAGCAGCTCCGAAGGCTACAGGAAGAGATCGTTGTGATACTGAATGAGCTTGACATGTACTTCCCGCCCGCGTTCTTTGACGTGATGGTGCATCTGTGTGTCCATATTGTGGACGATGTAATAGACTTGGGGCCGTCATTTCTGCACAACATGATGCCGTTTTAGGGGATGAATGGGATCATCAAAGGATTCGTTCGTAACATGTCCCGTACGGAAGGAAGCACCGTCCAGGGCTATCTGACACAAGAGTGCATCTCTTTCTGCGAGAATTTTCTATATGGCGCAGACCAGCCGCCTGATGTTAGTGTTGGTTTGCCCGTTAACAAGCACGATGGGAGGCTCGAAGGAGAAGGTCACTCCAACGGTCGCGAGGAACTGCACGTGGCATCTTGTCGGCATGCAGGGAACGGGGTCCCAGACTTGCACTGCACTGCGGCTGCGGGCGTGGCTCAAAGGAGGCCCAAGACGGCCCATCTTCATCAACACAAGCTCAAGACCCTCGCGAGGGGCCAAGCCTCGCGGGGCGGACGACCAAGAGCTTCCTCAGGCACGGCCTCGTCAGGCTGGCTCACGAGGAGGCGGAGAGTTCAAGGCGGGGTACCTCGCGAGGTGCCCGTGACGTAAGCCATGACGACCAAGGCGCCACCAGCATAGCCATCCTCCTTTCCTCTTTGGTGCAAAGGGGCAAGCGCGAGCAAGGGCATCGAGCAAAGGCATCAGTTTCGGTGCAACAAGACCAAGACCAGCCCCAACGGCTGGAATGCGATCATCGTGGAGCCCAAGCGGCGTCATCACGAGCCTTTGGCGGCGAGGACCAACTTTAGTCAGGATAAGTGTACCCGCTGTTCCCCTTCAAAATGGCCAATTGTTGGCGCCCTTCCCGCTCAATATTTGGGAAGAGGCCCAGGGCCTTCGCCTATAAATAGGGGTAGCCACACTCAGAGAGAAAGGAGGAGGGAGCAGGGGACAAAGGACGATCGGATCGAGCATTCGGAATCCAGAGAGAGAGAAACCCGTTCCTCAAGCTAGAGCGGCGGGGCACCACTTAGCAGTTCATCACACCCACCAAGAACAGACCCTCGCGAGGCTGTTCTTCCTATCTTATTCTTCGTCAGCCCAGAGGCAATCCACACACCACAAACTAGAGTAGGGTATTACACCACAACGGTGGCGAACTAGTATAAATCTTGCGTCTCTTGTGTTGTTCTTGTTAGTAGTTTAGGTCCCTGCGATTCGGGCGAGTGCGAGGCGGTGGAGGGTTGGATCTCCGCGCACCCGAGTTCGAACCTTAAGGGTCTGCGGAACCCGTGATCCGACATTTGGCGCGCCCGGTAGAGTGCGCCGGAATCGCCTTTCATCGCCTCGTTCTTCCCAGCCACCGCAACCATAACCATGTCCGACGCTTCGTCGGGCCGCACCAGCGCCGAGCCGCCCTCACCTCCCACGTCGCCGGGCCGCTCCCGTCGTGGCGCCCTCGTCGTTCCCGTCACCCGCCGTCAACACCGCCATCGGCCCGTGGGGCGGCAGCTCATACCGCCCTGCGCTCCCGGCGACCTCATGGGGAGGCCGCGGCTCCACAGTCGCCCGCCCCCTCACGCCGGCTTCTCCACTCGTCGCGGCCCTCCTCGGCGGCTCGCAGGTGCCGCCCTCCAGCCGCCATGTCAAGACATTCGTCCGCCGAGTCGGCGCCGCGCGGCAGGGGGCTCCCTCGGGCCGGACGGGGTCATCGGCCGGGCTGACCTTCGACTCTCAAGACCACCCCGCCAACTCGGCCGGCTCGGGCGCGCTCCTGCTGCTCTGCACACCTACCATCTGCCAGGTCGCCGTCACGGGACCCTCGCCGGCGGGCGCCCGGCCTCAATGTACTCTCGGTCGAGGCCTTCAACCTCCTCTGCATACCCAGGGAGCGGCTGCTGCCCAGCCGGCCTTTTTCGGGTGTAGGAGGAGGGTCATCCAGCTCCTCGGGGCAAATCCGGCTTCCGGTGACCTTCGGCACCTACGACAACTTCCACACGGAATTGGTCGACTTCGACATCGCCCCCATCGGCCTCCCCTACAACGCCATCCTCGGCTATCCGGCATTGGCCAAATTCATGGCCGCAACCCACCCGGGGTACAACCTCATGAAGATGCCGGGGAGCAGTGGCGTCCTCACCGTGCCAGGGGAGACCGAGGGTGCCTTCTTGGCCAGGCTCACCCTCGGGACGGCGGCCGACAGCCCACCGATGCGGAAGCCCCCAAGCTCAAGGGGCTGCGCCGACCAAGAAGAAGCGATTGTTCACCCAAGACAAGGCGGAGACCAGCAGATACCGGCCGATGAGGACGGGTCCACAAACACCACCTTCACCATAGGCGCCAACCTCGAGCCCGGCGGGAGGAAGCCCTTGTCAAGTTCCTGCGTGCGAACAAGAAGGTGTTCGCACGGGAGCCCGATCAGCTGGCTGGGATTCCACGGGCGTGATCGAGCACCACCTCAACGTGTGCCCCAACGTCGTCGAAGGTGAAGCGAGGAGGCAGTCCACCGAAAAGCAGGCCTTCATTGTCCAAGAGACCCACAAGCTAGAGGCCGCGGGGGTTATCCGCGAGGTCCGATACCCAGATTGGTTGGCCAACCCCGTGGTGGTGCCGAAGAAGGGAGGAAAGGAGCGCATGTGTGTCGACTTCACCAACCTCAACAAAGCATGCCCACAGGATCCATTTCCACTCCCTTGCATCAACCTGATCGTCGATTCCACCGCCGAGTGTGACCTGTTGTGCTTCTTGGACGCCTTTTCAGGGTATCACCAAATCAATATGGCGGTGGAAGACGTGGAGAAGACGGCCTTCCTGACCCCGTGCGGAGTATACTGCTATACCTGCATGCCATTCGGGTTGCGCAACGCAGGGGCAACCTTCCGGTGACTCATGCACATCACCTTGGGCCCGCAGCTCGGGAAGAATGTGGAGGCATACGTCGACGACATCGTGGTGAAGTCTCGCGAGGCCAAGACCTTGATACAAGACCTGGAAGAAACCTTTGCGAGCCTCAACGCAGTGAGCCTGCGACTCAACCCAGAGAAGTGTGTGTTTGGAGTTCCCTCAGGCAAGGTCCTTGGTTTTCTCGTGTCCCACCGAGGCATCGAGGCCAACCCAGAAAAGGTCAAGGCAGTGGAAGACATGAGTCCACCGAAGACCCTCAGGGAGATGCAGAAGCTCACAGGGCGCGTAACGGCGTTGGGCCATTTCATCTCCCGATTGGGGGAGCGGGTGCTGCCTTTCTTCGGTGATGAAGAAAAGGGGCCCTTTGAGTGGGTGAAGAGGCCGACCAAGCGTTCAAGACCTCAAGAGGTACTGACCAGCCCTCCAGTGATGGTGGCCCCGCACCCTCAGGAGCCCTTGGTACTCTACCTCGCTGCCACTCCTTACTCCGCTAGCGCTGCTCTAGTGGCGGTTAGGGAGGAGCGTCAGGCCAAGACCATGGTGGCCACCCGAGCTAAGGCAAGACCGAATCAGAAGGAACTAGCAGAAGTCAGCACCGCAATGGAGGAAGATCAGCCGTCACAACAGAGCGCACCAAGGGCGGGGGACCTCCGTCCAAGCACCAGTCCGGAGGCGCCAACGCCTCAGAGGCACCACCGCTTCGGAGGGCGCCACAGTACTAACGCCCCTAACCTCGTTGAGCACCGGTGTGCCCGTCGATTACCGTGCTCACGGGATGCGAGGGCACGGTACCCCATGCCGCATGAAGCTCCTCTGGCACTCCTAGTGGCTTCGCAAGCTGCGGCACTACTTCGGGGTCATCCAATCAAGGTTGTCTCGGCATACCCCACAGAGGGTGCTCAGGAGCCCCAACTCGGCGGGAAGGGTCGCCGAGTGGAACATTGAGCTGCAAGCATTCCAGCTCGAGTTCGGTCTGACCAGAGTCATCAAGGGCCGCTACTGCAGATTTCGTGGCCGAATGGACAGAAGCACCGGGCCTTAGGGCGGCGAGGATCGGTCCCTCTCCCCAGGGAGCGAAGCGCCAGAAGGTTGGGTCATGTACTTCGACGGAGCGTTCTCCAGACAGGGCGCTGGGGCTGGGGCAGTACTCATATCCCCCTCTCAGGACAAGCTCTACTATGCCGTGCAGCTCTGTTTCCAGCATGGCGAGAAGGTCTCCAACAATATAGCAGAATACGAGGGGCTGATAGCAGGTCTGAAGGCTGCCGCTGCCCTGGGGGTGAAGCGCCTTACCATCAGGGCGATTCGTAGCTCCTCGTCAATTTCTCCAACAAGGTGTACGAGCCAAGGGATGAACACATGGAGGACTACCTTGCGGAGGTCCGCAGGATGGAAAAACAGTTCTGGGGGTTGGAGCTGCAGCACGTGCCCCGCGACACCAATCAAGAGGCCGACGACATCGCCAAACGAGCCTCCAGGAGGTTACCCCAGGAGCCGGGTGTCTTTGAGGAACGGCTCTTCAAGCCCTCAGCCCTGCCGCCGTTATCAAGCACAGCACAACCTCGGGAGGAGCTCCCTCAGCCTCCAGCCTCGGGAGCCCCAGCCTGTGGCCCGGCCTCGGGAGCACGCCCGCTCCTAACAATGGAACCTCAAGAGGAGTGCTGGATCACGGAGCTCAAGAGTTACTTAACGCGTGGGACTTTGCCAGAGAAGGAGGAGGAGGCAGAGCGTGTGGCGCGGCAAGCCACGGCATACAACATCATGGATGGAGAGCTTTACCGGAGACGACCAAAACGACGTATCCCTACGCTGCATCACCAGGGAACAGGGAAGGAATTATTGGCGAGATATACATGGCGGAGATTGTGGGCACCATTCATCGTCACAGACCCTTGTTGGGAAGGCGTTTCGCAGCGGTTTCTATTGGCCCACCGTGCTCAATGACGCCGCCGACCTCGTGAAGGCTTGCAAGGCTTGCCAATTCCATGCCAAGCAGATCCACCAGCCAGTAGGAGGCCTGCAAACCATTCCTCTCACTTGGCCATTCGCGGTCTGGGGGCTAGACATTCTGGGCCCTTTCCCTCGGGCGCCAGGGGGCTATCGCTACCTCTACGTCGCCGTGGACAAATTCACCAAGTGGGCCGAAGTCGAGGCCATCCACGCCATCCCCACTGGTTCTGCGGTCAAGTTCATCAAGGGCATCGTGAGCCAGTTCGGAGTGCCGAACCGCATCATCACCGACAACGGTTCGCAGTTCACCAAGATAACCTTTTAAAACGCATCGCGCTAACCTTGAACGCAGATATGCTACGCCGGTGGCGCACCCTGCAGCAATGGACAGCCGAGCGGGCCAATGCAGAGGTCTGAGAGGCCTCAAGACCGGGGACGTTCAAGAAGCTGGAAGCTTCTTTGCGGCCGGCTGGTACGACGAGCTCCCCTCGTCTTTGTGGTCCATCCGCACAAGCTGCGACCAAGCCAAGCTGGAGAGACCCCTTCTTCCCGGTCCACGGAGCCGAAGCGGTCCTCCCTCATGAGGTCAAGCGTCGATCTGCGCGGAGTCTGGCGTTCGATGAACGCAGCGGGGACGCCATGCGGGGCGGCTCTTGTCTTTGGGGAGGAGCGCCGTCGGAAGCTGCTGCGGCGGCAAGGTACCAGCAGGCACTCCGGCGATACCACCGCCGCAATATCCGCCCAGAACTCTCGAGGTAGGAGACCTCGTGCTCAGCAGGTCCTCTCGGGGAGGGACTGCATAAGCTCTCTCCCATGTGGGAGGGCCCATTCAAGGTTGTTCATGTTTCCAGGCCTGGCTCCGTGCGCTTGGAGACGCAAGAGGAGTACCTATACACAACGCGTGGAACATCCGGCACCTCCGGAGGTTCTACCCTAAAAGGCCCAGAGCACTGTGAAGAAGGCGAATGCTGTGAAGTGCATCTTTTGGAAAAGGCCCGAGCACTGTGAAGAAGGCGAATGCCCGTGAAGTGCATCTTTTGGAAAAGGCCCAGAGCACGTGAAGAAGGCGAATGCTGTGAAGTTCATCCTTTTGGAAAAGGCCCGGAGCTGTGAAGAAGGCGAATGCTGTGAAGCTCACCTCTTGGGAAAGGCCCAGAGCACGTGAAGAGGGCGAACACCCGTGAAGCTTGCTTACGGAGGAAAGGCCGGAGCACTGTGAAGAAGGCCCGGTGCTGTGAAGCTCGCCGCCCGTGACACTCTCACGTAACAATGAGTGGGGCTGTACACGCCCGGAGTCTCAGGGTGCGGCCTCGGGCCACAGGGCTCCCTCCTACGCCCAAAGAGCAAGACTTAGCTCCGCTGGTGAGAAGACGCCCAAGACTAGACTAGGTGCGGACGCTGCTTTTCCATTTGCTTTCTGCAGTTATTTGGTTATTCCCATTTGAAGTTTTTATCGAAACTGCCGCCTGCTTTTGGTCCGTGGTCCTTGATCTTTTCGCCCTCCTGCCTCGATTTCTCTTGCGCGGGGGCTCGCGAGGCAGAAGCCTCGGGAGCCCCCGCGGGTGTTCCTACCCTTATCGCTCAAGTTTCGCGGCCCTGGTCCACGGCTGGAGCACCCCTCCTAACCATGCCTCACGGGCAACACAACGCGAACACGGGGCCAGGGTCGGCCGCCCACGCGGCCACGATCGGGGTTCGCTTGCGAATGAGCGCACGACAGAAGGGAACAGTAACAGGATAACAAAAGCGGTACATTAATTAACGGCGTTGCCCTAGACACGCCCCCACGGGGCCGAACATTGTTCCCTTTTTACGCAGGAGAAAAGGAAAGAAAAGGACAAAAGCAGGTGAAGCACGCCCGTCGGGCTCTCTTGGGAGGCCCGAGCCGCCTCCGGAGCTCAGTCGGACTCCATCTCGCGCTTCATCGGGGCGTGGTGACGAGCGGACCCGCTGCCACCCCCAAGCAGCGCAGCGGCGTGAGGCTGGCGCGTCAGCTCTGGAAGAATCGCCACCGAAGAAGAGCTGGTGAAGCGTGGGGAGTCGCGGCATCGCCACCGCCCAGCTGTACCCTCCGCCCGCGCCGGGGCTGAGTCCTCGGCCGCGATCGTCGTCCTCAGGGCAGCACCCCCTGCGGCGGCCGTCTTCCCCGAACACCCTCATGTAGAGGGTGGCGTCGCCATCATACTTGAAGTGTAGGGGGCACCGGCGGCGGAGACCACGCGCACGCGTGAACGTCTGCCACCAAGGGCCAGAACAAGTTCCCTGCAGCAGAGACCTCGGAGAAGCCCACGAAGCCCGGCTGCAACAGTTGATGCACTGGAGCCAGAGGCCACTCAGGCGCCATCTGGGAGCTCACCCAGGAGGAAGCACGGAGCTGAAGCCGGACCTTTGAACGGCTCCTCTACCCTCACCAAGAACTCGCAACGCTTCAGCGTGGAGGCGCGGCGGCCTCGGGGAGAAAGGCGGCTGGTACGCCCTCCAACCATGGCCAGCCGCTCGTCGCCATGTTGAGAGCCTCCCTCACGACCGCAAGGAGACCGCCCGTGGAGGCCACGGGTGCTGCGAGGGCGACCTCGACCCCGCTTAGGCGGAGGAGAGGAAGATTCGACCTGGCGGCCCTTCCCCTTCTCTGCAGCCGAGAACTTCCTTGGTGGAGCAATGGAGAAGAAGGAGAAACAAGAAAGGATAGACTGGAAGGGTGCACGCCGTTCCGTACTTATAGCCGGTGAAGGCCAACCGTCGGCCTCCACGGTCACCAGTCATCATGCCCAACTCTGCATGCAAGGACCTGCCAAATCCGGGCGGTGACCAAGGCGTCGCGGGGGATGCAGTGCGCCCACGTCCAATCAACCGCCACGCGGCGCCCAAGGCCGCAGGCTGTTAGGGCCCACGACGCTTCGCACTTGCCCTTTCGCCTCTCAAAGACGGTCCAAGTCCGGGCGTCGTGGCCCACAGGGGCTACTGTCGGCGTTCGGGAACGGGGTCCCAGACTTGCTCACTGCGGCCTTGGCGTGGCTCAAGGAGGCCCGGGACGACCCATCTTCATCAACACAAGCTCAAGACCCTCGCGAGGCCAAGCCTCATGAGGCGGACGACCAAGAGCTTCCTCAGCACGGCCTCGTCGAGCTGGCTCACGAGGAGGCGGAGAGTTCAAGGCAGGGTACCTCGCGAGGTGCCCGTGGACGTAAGCCATGACGACCAAGGGCGCCCGATGGGCGCCAGCCATGGCGTCCTCCTTTCCTCTTTGGTGCAAAGGGGGCAAGCGCAGCAAGGGCATCAAGCAAAGGCATCCATTTCGGTGCAACAAGACCAAGACCAGCCCCAACGGCTGGAATGCGATCATCGTGGAGCCCAAGCAAAGGCGTCATCACGAGCTTTTGGCAGGTGCAAGGACCAACTTTAGTCGGGATAAGTGTACCCGCATTGTTCCCCTTCAAAATGGCCAATTGTTGGCGCCCTTCCCGCTCAATATTTGGGAAGAGGCCCAGGGCCTTCGCCTATAAATAGGGGTAGCCACACTCAGAGAGAAAGGAGGAGGGAGCAGGGGACAAAGGACGATCGGATCGAGCATTCGGAATCCAGAGAGAGAGAGAGAGAAACCCGTTCCTCAAGCTAGAGCGGCGGGGCACCACTTAGCAGTTCATCACACCCACCAAGAACAGACCCTCGCGAGGCTGTTCTTCCCTGTACTATTCTTCGTCAGCCCCAGAGGCAATCCACACACCACAAACTAGAGTAGGGTATTACACCACAACGGTGGCCCGAACTAGTATAAATCTTGCGTCTCTTGTGTTGTTCTTGTTAGTTGTTTAGGTCCCTGCGATTCGGCGAGGTACGAGACGGTGGAGGGTTGGATCTCCGCGCGCACCCCAGAGTTCGAACCTTAAGGGTCTGCCGAAACCCGTGATCCGACACATACTCAGATTGACGCAGCGACTTTAACATAGCAAACTTGGTAGTGCTACAACACCTAGATGAGGTAGATCCTTTCGTGGCACTGCACAAATAAATTATCTCAAAGAAGTATCGTGACCGGGGGGTATGCAGGACGGACAGCAAAGTTACTAGAGAGCACAACTCCACTTTCCTGCATTGGCTCATAGAGCATATTATTGCTAATCCCCCAGAGGAGGGCTCTAAGGACGGATTGCTCATATACGCCTTAGCACATGGCCCCTCGCCCAACCTCCTAACCTATCAGGCATACAATATCAACGGATACACGTTCTACACGGAGGCCAAAGGTATGGACAGTGATGATCGTAACTTCGGGGTGACGATGGAATGCATGACCGCAGCGCATAACGCAAACTGAAAGATTTTACGGAAGGGTCGAGGAGATCTGGGAGCTTGACTACTCTGGACTGCACAACACGACGATGTTCCGTGTCAGATGGGCTAAGAATGTCGAAAGAGAAAACCGGCATTTCACTACCATGATTATACCCGACACCAAGAGCGCTACCGTGAACGCTATCGCAAAAATTGAGCCATGGGTACACGCTAAGCACGTGACACAATGATTCTTCATAACGGACCCGCGCAATCCCAGCCGTGTTGTTGAAAGCACAAGTGCTCCCTAGGTGGTTTTGGTAATTAATGTCAACATATTTCTTGTTGGACTAACACTTTTATCTAGTATGTTTCAGATAAGTTCAACAATGGAGTGGCATGGACTAAAGGATGTGGGAACTCCTTCAAGATGCTAAGGACAAAGGATTGGCTCAAGCTTCAAGCTCAAGACTCTTCACTTTACATTTTAGTGATCCAAGATCACATTAAGTCTATAGGAAAAGCCAATACTATCAAGGAGGGATGAGGTGTTGCTTAATGAGCCTCTTGCTTCAAGTGCTTAGTGATATACTCCAAATACCCTCAACTACTTTCCCACTTCCACACATATGTCCTAAAACCTAAAGTCAAACTTGACCCCACTTATTCTTTCTATCCGGCGCCACCGAGTTTTGATGTCTTAGCCACTGCCACAAACACTAGGCAAATCGGTCTCACAGAGATGGGATTGTAATCTCTCTGTGTATGTCCATTATCAAAATCGGTCTCACCGAGTTTGAGCAATCGGTACTACCGAGATTACAATGCAAACTTTCTGGTTGACTCATTATCAAAATCGGTCCCACCGAGTTTGAGTAATCGGTCCAACCGAGTTTGCTGACCAACTCTCCGGTTAGCTAATTACCAAAATCGGTCTCACCGAGTTTGTGTAATCGGTCTCACCGAGATTACGTTATGCCCTAACCCTAACCATATCGGTCCTACCGAGTTGCATTTCGGTCCCACCGAAAATCCTAATGGTCACTAGATTTGCTGAATCGGTCCGACCAAGTTTCTCAATTCGGTCCCACCGAGTTTGGCAAATTGTGTGTAACGGTTAGATTTTGTGTGGAGGCTATATATACCCCTCCACCTCCTCTTTATTCGTGGAGAGAGCCATCAGACTGATCCTACACTTCCAACTTACCATTTCTGAGAAAGAACTACCTACTCATGTGTTGAGGCCAAGATATTCCATTCCTACCATATGAATCTTGATCTCTAGCCTTCCCCAAGTTGCTTTCCACTCAAACCCTTTTCCACCAGATCCAAATCCTATGAGAGAGAGTTGAGTGTTGGGGAGACTATCATTTGAAGCACAAGAGCAAGGAGTTCATCATCAACGCACCATTTGTTACTTCTTGGAGAGTGGTGTCTCCTAGATTGGCTAGGTGTCACTTGGGAGCCTCCGACAAGATTGTGGAGTTGAACCAAGGAGTTAAATGAAGGGCAAGGAGATCGCCTACTTCGTGAAGATCTACCGCTAGTGAGGCAAGACCTTCGTGGGCGACGGCCATGGTGGGATAGACAAGGTTGCTTCTTCGTTGACCCTTCTTGGGTGGAGCCCTCCATGGACTCGCGCAACCATTACCCTTCGTGGGTTGAAGTCTCCATCAACGTGGATGTACGATAGCACCACCTATCGGAACCACGACAAAAACATCCGTGTCTCCAATTGCGTTTGAATCCTCCAAACCCTTCCCTTTACTTTCTTGCAAGTTGCATGCTTTACTTTCCGCTGCTCATATACTCTTTGCATGCTTGCTTGTTATGTATTGAAAAAGTTAAACTTGTGCCTAAACTCCACTTAAACTTTAATAAGGTTAAAAACTGCAACTTTGGTACTTACTGTCTAATCACCCCCCCCCCTCTAGACACCTCTTCTCAAGATCCTACAGTTGTCGTGAGGAGAGGCAAAAGGAACATCATTGGAATGGATGGAGTTGCCAACAAGGAAGACTACGATTAGTACATCAACCCAATGAGGGAAGATGACGATGATGATGAAGTATACATCAAAAGAAGAATCAATACTACATTACCTAAGAAAAATCATACTCCATGGAAAAGGCAAAGTCACAATGAGGGGCTCAATCATTCTTCAACGAACAAGAAGGGAAAGAAGCTGACTCAAAAACGAAAACGTCAACGCTGAGGAGAACCGTATGTTATCGGTCAAATGATGTAATATATATATGTTCCTATTTTGTATACACACTTAGCCATTATTATGCATGGGTCCAATGATGTAATATATATGTTTCAATTTTGTATACATATTTAACCATCAAATGATGCAATATATATATCGCCTTCCCTTCGTTCACTGCGCTCGGAAAAAAAAGAAAAGTGAGAGAAAATAAACAAAAAACTGTTGGTTATAGCAGTAGCGCTTTACTGAAAAAGAGCTACATCTAGTCAAGTTAGAAGTAGCGCTTTCTGCACAAAACCGCTATAGCTACCTGTAATAGTAGTAGCGCTTTTTCTCTAAATGCGCTACTGCTACGTCCACTTAACCCAAAATCCTCACTCTCTCTGCTTCATCCCACCTCTTTCCCCCCAAATCCCCAGGCCTTTGCCCTTGCGCCCTGCGCTCGCCCGACCTCGCTGCGCCCTGCGCTCGCCTCACCCCGGCCTCGGCTCGACCCGGCCGCTTCGCCCCATCGACGCCGCCCCGACCTCGACGCCACGCCTCCCTCCTCTGCTTCCTCCTCCCAACCTTGGCCGTTGTCGGGCCTGCCTCGCCTCGCACCCTCTGTAACCCCGAGCGCTCCTCCTCTCTCGCTAGCTAGGGTTCTTTGGTTAATTTACTTAGGTTTTAGTTAGGGAAGTAGGTTAATTAGGTTATCTATTTAGTTATGAATTTAGCTAGTTTTTTATGAACCATTCATTTTAAAATAGGACAGAAATTTACACTACTAGGGAAAAGCCTATACACAGAAAGTTACTAGTAGCGAGGGTTAAAAACCCTCGCTACTGCTACTTACCAAGATGGCAGGGTTTTAAACCTCGCTACTACTAAGTTGATAGTAGTAGCGGGTTTTAACCCTCGCTACTACTAAGCGGTCTCTACCGTGCCCCCCGGGACATGCCATAGTAGTAGCGCGGGTTTTTAAAACCTCGCTACTACTAAGTTTGATAGCAGTAGTTTGATAGCAATAGTTGTAGCGGGCTTTTAAGATCTAGAGTGGAAAAAATCGAAAAAATTTCAAACTGTGTGGTCAAACTATGGTCAAACAATGGTCAAACTAATTATTCTAGAATATTAGTGTTACTAAACAATTATTTTAGTTTTTTTGAATTTTGGTCAAATCTGGTCAAACTATGGCCAAACTATGGTCAAACTAATTATTCAAGAAATATTAGTGTTACTAATTTTTAGAACAATAGTTTCAAACTCAAATAGTGAAATGTGTGACTTCATGCTCAAGCTAAATTCCTGAGGTTAATAGGATTGACATCTTACTATTGTCAGGAAAACAACAAGTGCAGACTTGGAAATGAGGGAGAATAGAACCCGGAAGTTAAGCATGCTCAGGCTGGAGTAGTGAGAGGATGGGTGACCGTCCGGGAATTTAGATGATTTGGAATGATGAGGGGTGATTAGAGATTAAATTGAGCAGCGATGATGGGTGATTAGAGATTTGAGGTTAAAATAATTCAGAAATTTGAAAATTAGGGAAAAAATCGAAATATGTTTTCGAAAAAATTAAAAAAAAACCCGCGCGGGTAGTAGTAGCGCGGGTTTTTACCCACGCTACTACTAAAGGACGCAGTAGTAGTGCGGGTGGCACCCGCCATCGCTATACGTTAGTCAGAAGCGCCTTATTACTAGCGCCGGCCCCCGCGCTGCTAATAGGCCCAAAACCCGCGCTGCTACTAGGCTTTTCCCTAGTAGTGTTAGGGTTAAGCAATTGTAGTTAAAAGAAAAGGCATCATTTAAGCAATTGTCCAAATAAAAGAAAAGGCAGAATTTAGGTAGGCTGAATTTATATGCAAATTTGAACTGGACATGTGATATGTGGACATGTGATGTTTTGGACATGTCATGTTTGGAATTTGGACATGTCATTTGGACATGTGATGTTTTGGACATGTCATATTTGGAAAATGATGATTATGTGTAGGGTAAATGATCCGTGTGGCCTATGTTACGCCGGAATGTTGATTCATTTCCGTTCCGGTGAATTTCAGGCGCTCGATATGTCCATTTATTAGCAAAGGTCATGCCGAAATTTTCCGTGAATTTTGGCATGATTTGTGCTAGATAGTAGGCATATCGAGTCTTTGGGAGTTGCCGGGAAACAACATTCCGGAAACATAGATTTCTTTTTATGTCATTTCTCATTTTTCATACTTCTAGAATTAAACGAGGAGACTTAATCATAGGAAACATGTCGAACAACGAAGAAACCGGGCCTTCTCGACCAAGATGCAGACGAGATGGATTATGAGGGTGAACAAGAGTACCTCGACTATTTGACTGCTAAGCAAGGTTTGCAGGTCAGCCTCGATGATGGTACTGACGCCGACATCGACACCGACGGCGCCGACACCGATGGCGGCGCCAAGACCGATGGCGGCGCCGAGACTGGCGGGGAAGATACCGGCGGGGATGGTACCTACGCCGATGCCGCTACCGAAAAGAAGAAGCATAAGAAGAAGAGGATATGAAAACCTAACAAACTAGGGATTGGACGACTAGTGATCACAAAGATGGCACCTGGCAAGTTTGAGCCATTAGAGCCAGAAGAACCTCGCAAGTGCTATGGGAACCAACTAGGATGCATCCTAAGGGAATGCGCGAGCATCAATGACGATGACATAAGGAGTAAAGAACATTTGACGCAGTTGCTCTTGACGAAGTTGCACAAGAGATTGAAGTTCCCCGACAGGGATGATAACATAGAAGAACCATGGGATGATCTGAAGATGAAAAAGATTAACAATCACGCCATGGCATGTTCAGCAATGATTTGGCCTCCTGGAAAGGGAGGGTGAAACGAGCTATTGAGGCTGAGGAACCCCTGTCCAAGATTCTGGAGGAAAATCCGACACTTACGGTAGAAGAGTTCGAAAAGTTCAAGGACACTTGCGCTACCGAGGCAGCCAAGGCTAAGGCTGCGAAATTCAAGAGCCTTCAAAAAAGGAACACGGGGAAGCATCGCCTCGGAAGCCGTGGCTACCTTGGTAAAAGGCCCATATGGGATAAGGAGGACGCGGAACGTGAAGCCGCGGGTCTCCCAGACCCCTTCGCGAAGTTCACCAACCCCTTGGAGCGTGACTTCATCAGGGCCCGCTACAAGTGGGACAAGGAAAAGAAGGTTTTTTACATGGACAAGATCACGAGGAAATTGATTAGACTACTGGTAATTATTCTTTTACCACCTTACATTTAGCTCCATATCTAGTCGACTACACATTCCTAAACGGTTCACGCTCCTTCTGCAGGAGAAGCAACACCAGCTTGCAGTAAAAGCCCTACTTCTCCGATGAGGCCCAAGTGGAACACCCCTCTCAACCGGGCCTTGAACGAACTTAAGGGACTCCCTTTGGGCCAGCGGCCGCAATATGGTCGTGTGCACGGCGCTGGAGACGGCGCCACGTGGAAGGTGTTTTACAACGAGGGCCGGAGGCGAAGCAGAAAAAGAAGTTTAGTTAGGCGACATCGACGCGAAGGTGAAGCTTGCGGTCGAGAAAAAAGCAGATGAGGACGCAAAAAAAGCAGCCGAGGAGAAAAATGAGTTGCTACTGCAAGCAGTCAATGCAGTTGTAACTGCCTGTAGAAATGATTTTGCTACTAACTTGGTTCCATCTATCATCAACTGGACGAAGGAAAATCCAGACAAGACGGTACATGATTTCCCGTTGCCCAGTTTCATCGGGAGCAACTCCATGAACAACAACACCACCGCACCATCACTTGCTTACGCAACATGGCCTCCTCTCGCAGCCGCTCCCGCTCATAGCAGCCCGTCCTCAGTCTCTGGCGCGCTAGGTGGGCCTTCGTCTTTGGCTGGGCTCGACGCCTTCATGGTAATTACATGTCACACCAACATATATATACATATATAGAATATTCCATTTTCGTTGCCTTTCGGATGTTTTACGCCACAGACATATGTGTTTGCAGGCCAAAGAAACCTCGTGCACCATACTCTACTTGATCAAAGGCGGAAGGTGGAGGTGGGGAAGGGATGATAATGAACCCTTGCAACCCACGCCCACAACCAGCCGATCTCACTGGGCACTTCAGGGTTAGCTTGTCCAGTGTGAAATCAGGGCACGAGCATTTTCCTCCTCCAGTACATCCTCTAGGAGAGGACGATGAGACCCCGCCGCGGATTGGAAACTACAAGGGTTGGGTGCTGCTATGGCCGAAGAATCTTATTCGTCTAGAGTCGGCCGAGAGCACACCAATAACCGCACATGAACAACCATGTGCGGAGACAACCACCCCGCCTACGCAATTACCAGCTCCTGTAGTGTCGGGTGAGAGCGGTGGACGACGTGATGAAGGGGGTGCAATAGTACTGGCTGATGTAATCGGTCCTGTAGAACATATAATGGATGATGAGACGGAGGTCGACCCAATGGGTTTCCTCAATACAAACGCGTATGACTGTGACATAGATATGATGAGTCAACCATATGACGAATTGGGCTATCAGCATTCTAATGAGGATATGGATGATCTGCCCGGGCAGGAAGGTCGTAGCAGGGATTGCAAAAAGTCTCTCTTCATGAAATCCTCACAGGACACGCCTGAAAATGCCGCCTCAACACAGGCTCAACTAGCCGAGGGTCGTACAGTGCTTAGCCCGGGAACACTGGGGCAGGGGTTAAGGAAGGGTCTGGAAGGTGTGCCCAAGAAAAAGGAGAGGAAGAGATCGGGGAAGATAGCTGCCTCCAAACAAGCCAGAGCACATAGCAGCCAGATGATGGATTCTGAAGAGCGTGTACCCATGAAAGGTGCGGCCATGTTCCATCTCACGGGCGAGCCGATGCTACCGTCGAAACCGCTGGAGGCACTATCAGGGGATCTCAGGAGACTGCACGACCATGTGCTGTTGACTGAGAAAAGCCCACTAGCCTCGAAGGATCCAGGATATCTGACATCTGGCGCTCGTGTGCACGAGGGGAAGTGCTACGTCGACACACGGCCCGCGGAGGTGTTCTTCCTGCGTTTGACCATATCTTTGAGATGTTTCTGACAAGGCGGCTCAATTTTACAATCGTCCGCCTTTTTGCGCTACATATGAGCTCCGTCATGAAGAGAGAAGAAGTCTCGCAAATCTGTGTGGCGAATCCGTACTACATGCACGAGTCTTTCTTGAGTCTCGGCGACTTTGAGCGTGAAACTTCTAGGGACCACCTCCAAAACTTCATGGTACAGAATAAGGACCAGGAAATTGTCCTCCTGCCTTATCATCCAAAGTAAGTCAGTTCCAGACAACCCTTTCGTACATTTCAATCATTCATTCTCGCTCGTATGAAGAATAATTTGAGGTATCTTTTCCCTGCAGCAACGGGCGCGCCGTCCTCATCGTTCTTTACCCGCGAGTCTCCCACGCCGTGTATTTCGACCCTTCCAGAGACTACGATAAGAAGGACTACACCCACATAATGAATATTCTGGATGATGCTCTCCAAGGCTTCAGCATTAGAGGTGGCCACGTGCAGATCAGGAAACAAAGGAACAAGAAGATGGGTTTCGCGCATAAAACTAACTTCTGCTGCATCCATGTCCCAAAACCAAGCAAGAAGGATGGATCCCACTCCTCCATCTCATGATTGAGTTCAACACAGATCACCAAAAGCTTCGCATGACAAGCAGAAATGATGAACATATCCATAAGTGGCTAGACTCTCATGGAGAAGCGGATTATAAACTTAGAGATGACTTCTTTCGCATCCAAAGGGACATTGCGATGATCATCATGAAAGAAGTCGTCGATGAGAAGGGGATGTTCCACCACGGCCCTATATCGCGAGCTGACGTACGAACTTGCATAGGCATGCAACATCAAGACCTCATGTCGTTCAAGAAGCTAGGGTCCATCCTTGATGATATGGAAGGATGGAACTTCTAGTGATTTACGACGCCGACGATGATGATATGTGTCGGTTTAACTTGTATACTTTCTATAGCGATGAAACTTTGTGATGTCCACGGTCCCTGCCGAACTTGTGTAACGCTACTTTGTTTGTTTGGGTACGATGACCTGCGTACCTCTATTTAATTAGTTTGCGTAGTGTATGTTGCATCTAGTTGCTAATTAACCCTTTCTTTTTCGTGTTGCTCTAATATATTTTGTTGCATATGATTGTACATCCTCTTGATGAACATGCATCTCTATGGTACCTAGTTTCTTGATGGTGAGATGGCGGTGCTATGTCGTGTACAAAGGGAAGGTTCCGGGGGTGTACAACGAGTGGCCTGAGTGTCAGGCGCAAGTGAATGGGGTCTCGGGCGCCAGCCATAAAGGCTTCAAAAGCAGACAAGAAGGAGAAGCTAGTTACTTGAGGTTCACGCTAGCGCGAGAGAGGACTCGTAACCGCCGCCTCATGTACTGCATAGTTCCGCTCTCACTCATAGTGATAGCTCTTCTCGCATATACCATTGTTTAGATGGATGATGTTGTAGTTGCAAGTATTCGAGACTTGCATGTATCGCTATTTTCGAGATGATGACGAGATACCACTTTGTATTGGATGATGATTATGATGAGACTATTTGTATGTATATGTTATGATTATATTTGTGGTCTCGCAGCCATTGGTATGTGTATCATGATGATATTTGTATCTGCTAAAGATTCTTGTGTAAAGCCTGTTCAAATACAAAACAAATATGCGTAAAAAAACAAAAACTACTAAAATTAGCGAAGCGGCGCAGAAAAAGTTAGCAAAGCGTAAAGATAGCAATAGCGCGTCCAGGCAACACGCACTAGAGCTATTAGCAGTAGCGAGCTTCCACGAAGCGCGCTGCTGCTACACTTGTATAGCAGTAGCACCGGTGAGCACGCACTACTGCTACGTGTTAGCTGTAGCGCCTTATTAGTAGCGCCGGTCCCCGCGCTACTGATACACCTAAAACTCGCGCTGCTGCTAGCCTTTTCCCTAGTAGTGAATAGGTGCAGAAATTAAGGCTCTCTTGAGTGTTTCAAAGGCTTCTAAACAATAATCATAAAAAACAAAAGGAATATCCTTTTGCAAAAGATTCGTAAGAGGCCTAGAAATTATAGAAAAGTCTTTGATAAATCTCCTATAGAAGCCAACATGACCTAAGAAACTACGAATACCTTTTATATCTTTAGGACATGGCATTTTATCAATTGCATCAACCTTAGCTTTGTCCACTTCAATACCTCTTTTAGGAATTTTATGACCCAAGACAATGCCTTCATTAACCATAAAGTGGCACTTCTCCCAATTCAAGACAAGATTTGTTTGTACACATCTCTGCAAAACTCGATCAAGATTGCTTAAACAATATCATCAAAAGACTTCCCATAAACAGAGAAGTCATCCATGAAAACCTCAACAATCTTTTCACAAAAGTCAGAGAATATAGCAGCCATACGTCTTTGAAAGGTAGCATGTGCATTACATAAACCGAAAGGCATATGTCTATAAGCATAGGTTCCAAAGGGACAAGTAAAAGTGGTCTTTTCTTGATTAGGTTGAGAAACAAGTATTTGTGAAAAATCAGAATATCCATCAAGGAAGCAAAAATGTGTGTGCTTAGATAATCTTTCAAGCATTTGAGCAATAAAAGGCAAAGGGTAATGATCTTTTCTAGTTTATTTGTTTAATTTTCTAAAATCAATTACCATTCTATAGCCTGTAATAATTCTTTGTGGAATAAGTTCATTCTTATCATTAGGAACACAGTTATACCTCCTTTCTTAGGGACACAATGAACAGGACTTACCCATCTACTATCAGCGGTAGGATATTATACCTGCTTCCAGAAGTTTTAATATTTCCGTTCTTACCACTTCTTTCTTCTTCAGATTTAACCGACGTTGGTGATCAACAACGGGTTTAGCATCAGGTTCCATAATAATTTTGTGCTGACATCAATATAGCTGTGACGCCCCCGATTCAATCGTACACTAATCATGCACGCAAACGTGTACGATCAAGATCAGGGACTCACGGGAAGATATCACAACACAACTCTAAAATAAAATAAGTCATACAAGCATCATGATACAAGCCAGGGTCCTCAAGGGCTCGAATACAAGTGCTCGATCATAGACGAAGTCGTGGAAGCAACAATATCTCGAAAGTACTGAGACATAAGTTAAACAAGTTTGCCTTAAGAAGGCTAGCACAAACTGGGATACAGATCGAAAGAGGCGCAGCCTCCCGCCTAGGATCCTCCTAACTACTCCTCGGTCGCCGCCGCCGGCTGCACGTAGTAGTAGGCTCCTCCGGTGTAGTAGTCGCCATCGACGGTGGCGTCGCTCACAGGCTCCGATAAATGCGGTCGCGACAGCAGGTGGTAAAGAAAGAGGGAAAAGGGGAACAAGGCAACCGTGAGTACTCATCCAAAGTACTGCAAGCAAGGAGCTACACTACATATGCATGAATATATGTGTAAAGGGCCATATCAGTTCTTGAATCGCAGAATGCCGTAATAAGAGGGGATAGCTAATCATGTCGAAGACTACGCTCGCAGCCTCCGCCTTGCAACATGTAGAAGAGAGTAGACTGAAGTCCTCAAGTAACATCGCATAGCATAATCCTACCCGGCGATCCCTCCTCGTAACCCCGATAGAGAGCGACCACCGGGTTGTATCCGCACTTGGAAGGGTGTGTTTTATTAAGTATCCGGTTCTAGTTGTCATAAGGTCAAGGTACAACTCCAAGTCGTCCTATTACCGAAGATCACGACTATTCGAATAGATTAACTTCCCTGCAGGGGTGCACCACATAACCCAACACACTTGATCCCATTTGGCCGGACACACTTTTCTGGGTCATGCCCGGCCGCGGAAGATCAACACCTCGCAGCCCGACCTAGGCCAACAGAGCGGTCAGCACGCCGGTCTAAACCTAAGCGCCCAGGGTCTGGGCCCATCGCCCTTAGCACACCTGCACGCTATTAACGCCGCGGCCGAAGCAGACCTAGCAACCTCCATTACAAAGGAAGTCACGTTACGCGGTCCAATCTGGCGCGCGCCGCTCAGTCGCTGACGTCACGAAGGCTTCGGCTGATACCACGACGCCGAGTGCCCATATCTTTCCCACGTAGTTGGTTAGTGCGTATAGACCAAATGGCCAGACTCAGATCAAATACCAAGAACTCGTTAAGCGTGTTAAGTATCCGCGAACGCCGAACAGGGCCAGGCCCACCTCTCTCCTAGGCGGTCTCAACTTGCCTGCCGCCCGCCACAAAGATCCACTCATGGTGCTCCTACGAGCCAACCCGCCTTGAGTCACCACATGTATCATGTATAAGTATAAGTATATACCCGTGATCACCTCCCGAGTGATCACGGCCCGATAGTATAGCACAACAGACGGACAAGAATGTAGGGCCACAGATGGAAAACTAGCATCCTATACTAGGCATGTAGGATTGGAGGTAAAGGTAACAACAGTAGTAGCAAGGACAGGCTATGCATCAGGATAGGTATAACGGAAAGCAATAACATGCTACACTACTGTAATGCAAGCAGTATAGAGTAGAATAGGCGATATCTGGTGATCAAGGGGGGGCTTGCCTGGTTGCTCGGCAAGAGAAGGGTTAAATCATCGATGTAGTCGTACTCGGTGGCATCAACGCCGGTCTCTGGGTCTACCGGGGAAGAAGAGGGGGGAAGAAATAGTAAATACGGAGCCAACAAAGTATCACAAACATAACGAGGCAATACGCGGTGCTAGGTGTGCCCTAACGCGGTATGAGGTGATGCCGGTGAAGGGGGGGAAACATCCGGGAAAGTATCCCGGTGTTTCGTGTTTTCGGCAGAGGAGCCGAGGGGAAAGTTGCGAGTTCGATAGGTTAGATGCGTATTTAACGGACTGCGTTCCGGGTTCGCCTCGCTGTTCGAGCAACTTTCATTATAAAGTATTTTCATCTGATCTACGGTTTATATTATATTAATTTTAAAAGATTTAAATCATTTTTAGGATTTATTTAACTATTTAATTCTAACATTATCCAGAATAGTGCTTGCTGACATCATCATGACGTTAGCATGATGTCAGCAGTCAACAGAGGTGTTGACTAGTCAACTAACGTGTGGGTCCTACTGTCATTGACTATTAACTAACTAACCAAGTTAATTAGTTTAACTAACAGATTAATTAGGTTAAGTTAATTGGTTTAGTTAATTAATTAATTAATTTAACTATTAGTTATATTATTATTAATTTTATTCACTTTTTTAAAAAACATTTAGGGGGCGGGCCCCAGCTGTCATAGGCCCAAGGGCCTAAGCGGTTCGAACAAAGACGCAGGCGAGGCGCCCGAGCCTGTCAGCACGCACCAGCCACCCAAAGCGAGGCCAACGGCGTCACGCCGTGGGAGGCGGCGGAGGCCGGGCACCGCAAGAGGCAAAGGGGCTGGCGCAAGATGCGGTATGCCTGGCGACGACGGGCGTGACCACGAGGCCAGACGGGGTCGAGAGCAGAAAGAGGCCGGGGTCGGGGAGAGCTGCGTGAGAACGGGGTCGGGCGCGCCGGGGGCGCGACCAGTGCGGCGAGGTGGGGAGCGGGCGCGCGCCCGAAGGGAGGGGAGCGCCGCCGAGCGCATGCGGAGCAAAGGCAGAGGGGAGCAGAGAGAGCGGGGCTGGGCCGAGGTCGCAGGGCAGGCGGGAAAGCGCGACGACGTGCACGGTGACGTCCGACACGGAGGAAGGGGAGTGCGAGGAGAGGGAGGTGCTCACGGTGGGGCCGTAGGGGACTGGCAGCGGGCTCGGGGAGGTCCGGCGAGGCGGCACTGACGACGGAGAGGAGAGCGGCGATGGCGTCCGTTGATGGGTCACGGGGGACGAGCGGCGGGGTCGATCCCGCGAGGGAGAGGCGTGGGAGGTAGACGAGGCGACGGCGGCGGGGCGTCGGGGACCGAGGCGGAGGCGCGTGGAGCTCCCAGCAGCGGTGATGGGTCCATTCCCCCCGATCCAATCGGGGGGGCAGAGGAGGGGCGAGGTGGATCGAGGGAGTGGGGGGGGAAGTGGGGGTTGGGGAGCGGTTAGGGTTCCGGGGGGAATAAGGGGAGTGGAGGCGGCCGGTTGGGCCAGTGGGTCGGCCAGCTGGGCCGTCTGGCCCAGTTGGCCAGGGGGGGCTCTTCTCTCTTTTTTTTTGTAGTTTTGTTTTCTGTTTTTATTGTCTTCCTTTTTCTTTATTTTCTCTACTGTTTTAGCTCATTTTAAAAATATAGGACTTATATAAAAACATGGTTTCTTCATGACAAATAGTTAGGGAATATTTTCAACACATCGAACATTTTAGTTTTGACTTTTGAAAACTTTAATTGTTTTAACTGTAATTCAAATTTAGAATTTGAATCCGTTTCGATCTAACGTGGGATTATCAACAGTAACCGAGGTGATGTGGCATCGTTAACACGGGATTACCGTAGCCTGATTACCCGGGCGTCACAATAGCAGCACAAGAGTATTTCCAATAGCAGCTCGGTGCTTCCTTAGAACTTTCAATAATCTTTCTTCTTCATGTTCTGAAAGGCTAGCACTGGTAATAACAGGATATATATTATTTTCATCAAGATAAGCATATTTCAAAGTGTCTGGCAATTGTTTTAATTCAAACACAGGATCACCGTTAGGTGGAGGAGGACCTCCTAGAGTTTCAATAGGCAAATTGTGTTTAAGCAGAGGATGTTGTTCAAAGAAAATCTTATCTATTTCATTTCTTTCATGCATATGAAAATTATTTTCATGGTCTAGCAAATATTGTTCTAAAGGATCAGTAGGTGGTACAACAATAGAAGCAAAACCAATTAATTCATCTTTACTAGGCAATTCTTTTTCATGAAGCTTTCTACTAAACTTGGAAAAATTGAACTCATGAGACTCATCACCAAAACTAACACCGACAGTTTGTTTCTCATAGTCTATTCTAGCATTAACGGTGTTCAAGAAAGGACTGCCAAAGATAATGGGACAAAAGTCATCTTGTGGGGAAACAAGAACAAGAAAATCAGTAGGGTATTTTATTTTCCCACACAAGACTTCAACGTCTCTAACAATCCCAATTGGTGATATAGTGCCTCTATTAGCAAGTTTAATAATAACATCTATGTCTTCTATCTCTGCGAGTGCTATGTCATTCATAATTTCTTGATATAAGGTGTAAGGAATAGCACTCACACTAGCACCTATGCCACATAAACCATGATAACAGTGATCTCCTATTTTAACTGAGATAACGGGCATGCCAACAATAGGTCTATTTTTATCTTCTTTTATCAGGTTTGGCAATTCTAGCAGCTTCTTCGCAAAAGTAAATAACACGCCCATCCATATCTTCTTCCAAGAGGTCTTTAACCATAGCAATACTAGGTTCTACTTTAATTTGTTCATCAGGTTGAGGTGTTCTAATATAGCTTTTGTTAGCCACAGTTGAAACTTTAGCATGTTCCTTTATCCTAACAGGGAAAGGTGATTTCTCTATATAAGCAGAAGGAACAACTGGATCAACATTATAAAGTATAGTTTCTTATTTAACAGGTGGGTGATATTTAAACCACTTCTCTTTAGGGAGATCAACATGAGTAGCAAATGATTCACAAAAGGTGGCTACTCTCTTAGAGTCAAGTCCATATTTAGTGCTAAACTTTTGAAAAGCATCGGTATCCATAAATGATTTAACACAATCATACTTAAGCTTAATACCTGACTCTTTTACCTTCGCCGAGTTCCCAATCTTCAGAGTTGCGTTTAATTCTATCCAAAAGATCCCATCGAATTCAATAGTCTTCTTCATAAAAGAGCCAAAGACAAAAGTATCAAGCATGGTTTGATCATTACGAGAAAGTCGAGCATAAAAGTTCTGGATAATAATTTCTCTTGAGAGCTCATGATTGGGGCATGAATATAACATTGACTTAATCCTCCCGCAAGCTAGAGCGATACTTTCTCCTTCACGAGGCCCAAAATTATATATATAATCCTGATCACGATGAACTAGATGCATAGGATATTTTTTTTGGTGGAACTCCAATTTCAATCGATTCCAATTCCAAGATCCAATATCATCGGATAGCCTATACCATGCCACTGCTTTTCCCTTCAAATATAAAGGGAAAACCTTCTTCATAACTTCATCTCCGGGTAAACCTGCAAGCTTGAACAATCCACAAATTTGTTCTACATATATCAAGTGCATATCAGGATGTTCGGTTCTATCTCCTGCATAAGGATTAGCTAGCAGTTGTTCCATCATACCCGAAGGAATTTCATATTCGATATTTTCAGTAGGTGCAGTAGGTTGAGGGGTTATTTTGGTTTCGGTCGAGGTGAAGATACCCCAAACAAACCCCTCAAAGGATTGCTTTCCATAGTAACAAGTGACAATAAATTTCAGCACACTATATAAATGTTTCGTTACCAAATTCCACTTACCAAAGGCGCTTCACTCCGTGGAAATGGCGCCAGAAAATAGCCTTGATGACCCACAACTATAGGGGATCAATAGTAGCTCTTTTTGGTAAGTAAGAGTGTCGAACCCAACGAGGAGCAGAAGGAAATGAGAAGTGGTTTTCAGCAAGGTAATGTCTGCAAGTGCTGAAATTGTAAGTAGCGGAGTAGTTTGATAGCAAGATAATTTGTAACGAGCAAGTAACGATAGTAGTAAAAAGATTGCAGAAAGGTAGCCCAATCCTTTTGAGGCAAAGGACAGGCCAAAACAGTCTCTTATGATAAGCAAAGCGTTCTTGAGGGTACACGGGAATTTCATCTAGTCACTTTCATCATGTTGGTTAGATTCGTGTTCGGTACTTTGATAATTTGATATGTGGGCAGACCGGTGCTTAGGTGTTGTTCTTAATTGAACAAACCTCCTACTTATGATTAACCCTCCCGCAAGCATCCGCAACTACGAGAAAAGTGTTAAGATTAAATCTTAACCATAGCATTAAACTTTTGGATCCAATCGGTCCCTTACGGAATAACGCATAAACTGGGGTTTAAGCTTCTATCACTCTCGCAACCCATCATATAATTTCTACTCCACAATGCATTCTCTTAGGCCCAAATATGGCGAAGTGTCATGTAGTCGATGTTCACATGACATCACTAAGGGAATCACAACATATAAACTATCAAATTACTGAACACATATCAAGTTCACATGATTACTTGCAACATGATTTCTCCCGTGACCTCAAGAACAAAAGTAAATACTCACAAATGATAATCATGCTCAAGATCAGAGGGGTATTAAATAGCATAATGGATCTGAACATATAATCTTCCACCAAATAAACCATATAGTAATCAACTACAAGATGTAATCAACACTAGGCACCAATCTATAGTTCCGATAACAAGATTGAACACAAGAGATGAACTAGGGTTTGATATGAGATGGTGCTGTTGAAGATGTTGATGGATATTGCCCTCCCCAAGATGGGAGAGTTGTTGGTGATGATGATGACGATGATTTCCCCCTTCGGGAGGGAAGTTCCCCCGGCGAAATTGCTCCATCGGAGAGCAAAAGTGCTCCTGCCCAAGTTCCGCCTCGAGACGGCGGGGCTCCGTCCCGAAAGTCCTCTCCTTATTTTTTCTAGGTCAAAATGGCCTATATACTAGAAGATGGGCACCGGAGGTGGGCCTGGGTGAGCACAACCCACTGTATGCTGATGGGCTCTCTGGCGCCGCCTGTGTGGGCTCCTCCGTAGTTATTTGCTCCAATATTCCTCAAATATTCCATAGAAAATCTTCGTGAAGTTTCAGCTTGTTTGGAGTTGTGCAGAATAGGTAGCCTGACGTAGCTTTTCCTTGTCCAGATTTCCAGTTGCCGGAATTCTCCCTCTTTGTGTATACCTTGCATATTATGAGAGAAAAGGCATTATAATTACTCCAAAAAGCATTATTGTGGATAAAAGCATTATAAATAACAGTAAGAAAACATGATGCAAAATGGACGTATCAGGCCACTCCATCCCACAATACCGCTGAATCCAAATACGACAAGAGAGATAAGCAATTTGAGCATCAACGCCCACAACTCTTTGTGTTCTACTCGTGCATATACATTTATGCATAGACCTAGCTCTGATATCACTGTTGGGGAATGAAGCATCAAAATAAAAAAAAATCCTACGAACACCCAAGATCTATCTAGGAGAAGCATAGCAACGAGAGGGGAGAGTGTGTCTACGTACCCTTGTAGACCAAAAGCGGAAGCGTATATAACACGGTTGATGTAGTCGTACTCCTCGCAATCCGATCACGATCCAACCGATCTAGTGCGGGACGACACCTCTAGTTTAGCACACGTGCGGCTCGATGCCGTCTCCTCCTCCTTGATCCAGCAAGAGAAGGCAGAGAAGTAGATGGGATCACAACCAGCATGACGGCGTGGTGGTGATGGTGGTGGTGGAGTCAGAATACCGGCAGGGCTTCGCTAAGTGAAAAAAATGTGGACGGGAACTATGCCTGGAGGGAGAGACGGGGCAGCAGCCATGGCCAATGTTAGGGTCCCTTGCTGCGCCCCCAACACTATATTTATATGTGTGGGAGGGCCGGGAGTCCAACCATACTCCTAAAAGGAGTTGGCGCCAAAGGGGGAGAGGACTTGGACTGTAAGTCCAATCGTATTCCTACTAGGACTCCCTGCTTCTTCCCTAGCCACATGGGCTTTTGAGGATTTGGTGCGCCCAACCCAACACGGCCAAGGCGCCTCCTTTTAGCCCATGCCAGCCCTTGAGATGTGGTGGACGGATGACCCACAAGTATATGGGATCAATTGTAGCCTTTTTGATAAGTAAGAGTGTCGAACCCAACGAGGAGCATAAGGAAAAGACAAGTGGTTTTTAGCAAGGTAATGTCGGCAGGTGCTAAAATTGTAAGTAACAGAGTAGTTTGATAGCAAGATAATTTGTAATGGGCAAGTAACAATAATATTAACAAAAGTGCAGCAAGGTAGCTGATAACCCACAAGTATAGGGGATCGCAACAATTTTCGAGGGTAGAGTATTCAACCTAAATTTATAGATTTCACACAAGGGGAGCCAAAGAATATTTGAAGGTGTTAGCAGCTGAGTTGTCAATTCAACCACACTTGGAGATTAATTATCTGCAGCAACATGATCAGTAGCAAAGTAATATGATAGTTTTGATAGTAGTGGCAGCAGCAATGGTAATGATAACAGTGATAACAAGTGCAACAGTAACGATAGCAGTGGTAACTCAGCAAGAATAATATAAGATAAATTTGTAGGCATTGGATCGGTAATTTGTTGGATGATATTCATCATAAGACAGTCATAACCTAGGGGGATACGGCACTAGCTCCAGTTCATAAATATAATGTAGGCATGTATTCCATAAATAGTCATACGTGCTTATGGAAAGAACTTGCATGACATCTTTTGTCCTACCCTCCCGTGGGAGCGGGGTCCAATTCGAACCTAAGGGATATTAAGGCCTCCTTTTGCCGTCAAAAAAAGGCCTCCTTTTAATAGAGAACCAGAACAAATCATTAACACTTGGTGAATACATGAACTCCTCAAATTACGGTCATCACCAGGAGTGGTCCCGACTATTGTCACTCCGGGGTTGCCGGATCATAACACGTAGTAGGTGACTATAACTTGCAAGATCGGATCTAGAACATGGATATAATGGTGATAACATAAACGGTTCAGATCTGAAATCATGGCACCCGGGCCCAAAGTGAACAAGCATTAAGCATGGCAAAGTCGTAGCAACATCAATCTCAGAACATAGCGGATACTAGGGATCAAGCCCTAACAAAACTAACTAGATTACTTGAAGGAAATATGCCCTAGAGGCAATAATAAAGTTGTTATTTATATTTCCTTATATCATGATAAATGTTTATTATTCATGCTAGAATTGTATTAACTGGAAACTTAGTACATGTGTGAATACATAGACAAACAGAGTGTCCCTAGTATGCCTCTACTTGACTAGCTCGTTAATAAAAGATGGTTAAGTTTCCTAGCCATAGACATGTGTTGTCATTTGATGAACATGATCACATCATTAGAGAATGATGTGATGGACAAGACCCATCCATTAGCTTAGCACTATGATCGTTTAGTTTATTGATATTGCTTTCTTCATGACTTATACATGTTCCTCTGACTATGAGATTATGCAACTCCCGAATACCAGAGGAACACTTAGTGTGCTATCGAACGTCACAATGTAACTGGGTGATTATGAAATGATCTACAGGTGTTTCCGATGGTGTTTGTTGAGTTGGCATAAATCGAGATTAGGATTTGTCACTCCGTGTATCAGAAAGGTATCTCTGGGCCCTCTCGTTAATGCACATCACTATAAGCCCTGCAAGCAATGTGACTAATGAGTTAGTTATGGGATGATGCATTACGAAATGAGTAAAGAGACTTGCCGGTAACGAGATTGAACTAGGTATGAGGATACCGACGATCGAATCTCGGGCAAGTAACATATCGAAGACAAAGGTAACAACGTATGGAGTTATGCGGTTTGACTGGTAAAGATGTTTGTAGAATATGTGGGAGCCAATATGAGAATCTAGGTTCCGCTATTGGTTATTGACTGGAGATGTGTCTCGGTCATGTCTACATGGTTCTCGAACCCGTAGGGTCCGCACGCTTAACGTTTGATGACGATTTGTATTATGAGTTACGGGATTTGATGGCCGGAGTTTTTTCGGAGTCCCGGATGAGATCACGGACATGAGAGGAGTCTCGAAATGGTTGAGAGGTAAATATTCATATATTGGAAGGTTGCATTCGGACATCGGAATGGTTCCGAGAGATTCAGGCATTGTTCCAAAGTATCGGGAGGTTACCGGAACCCCCCGGGGGAAGATTGGGCCTACATGAGCCATAGGGAAGAGGGGAGGCAGCCCACAAGGGGCAGCCGCATCCCCTCCCTATAGGGAGTCCGAATTGGACTAGGGAGGGGGCGCCCCCCTACCTTCTCCTCCTCCTCTCTTCCTCTTCCCTCTCCGAAAAAGGAAAGGAAGTCCAACTAGGATTGGGAGTCCTAGTTGGACTCCCCTCTGTGGCGCGCCCCCTAGGACGGCCTCCTCCTCCTCCCCTCCTTTATATTTGGGGGCACCCAAAGGCACACAAAAGTTTCTCTTAGCCGTGTGGTGCCCTCCACAGTTACACACCTCGGTCATATTGTCGTAGTGCTTAGGCGAAGCCCTGCGCCGGTAACATCAGCATCACCGTTGCCACGCTGTCATGCTAACGAAACTCTCCCTCGGCCTCAACTAGATCAAGAGCTCGAGGGATGTCATTGAGCTGAATGTGTGCTGAACGCGGAGGTGCCGCACGTTCGGTGCTTGGATCGGTTGGATCACGAAGACGTTCGAATACATCAATCACAAGCATTAAACGCCCGCTTTCGGTCTCACGAGGGTACGTGGACACACTCTCCCCGGGCCGTTGTCATGCTTCTCCTAGATAGATCTTGCGTGATCGTAGGAAAATTTTGAAATACTATGTTCCCAACAGTGGCATCCGAGCCAGGTCTATGCGTAGATGTTATATGCACGAGTAGAACACAGAGTTGTGGGCGATAATAGTCATACTGCTTACCAGCAACGTCTTACTTTGATTCAGTTGTATTGTTGGATGAAGCAGTCCAAAATGACATTACAAGACCGCATTCATGAGACTGGTTCTACCGCTGTGCTTCGCACACAGGTGGCTAGTGGGTGTCTGTTTCTCCAACTTTAGTTGATTCGAGTTTGACTACGCCCGGTCCTTGTTGAAGGTTAAAACAGCACACTTGACTAAAAATCGTTGTGGTTTTGATGCGTAGGTAAGAACGGTTCTTGCTAGAAGCCCATAGCAGTTGACGTAAAACTTGCAACAACAAAGTAGAGGATGTCTAACTTGTTTTTGCAAGGCTTGCTGTGATGTGATATGGTCAAGACATGATGATATATAAATTGTTGTATGAGATGATCATGCTTTGTAAAAGTTATCGGCAACTGGCAGGAGCCTTATGGTTGTCGCTTTATTGTATGAAAGGCAATCGCCATGTAATTGCTTTACTCTATCACTAGGCGGTAGCGATAGTTGTAGAAACAATAGTTGGCGAGACGACAACGATGCTACGATGGAGATCAAGGTGTCAAGCCGGTGACGATGGTGATCATGACGGTGCTTTGGAGATGGAGATCAAAGGCACAAGATGATGATGGCCATATCATATCACTTATTTTGATTGCATGTGATGTTTATCTTTTATGCATGTTATTTTGCTTAGTACGGTGGTAGCATTATAAGATGATCTCTCACTAAATTTAAAGGTATAAGTGTTCTCCCTGAGTATGCACCGTTGCTACAGTTCGTCGTGCCGAGACACCACGTGATGATCGGGTGTGCTAAGCTCTACGTTCACATGCAACGGGTGCAAGCCAGTTTTGCACACGCAGAATACTCGAGTTAAACTTGATGAGCCTAGCATATGCAGATATGGCCTCTAACACCGAGACCGAAAGGTCGAGCGTGAATCATATAGTAGATATGATCAACATAGTGATGTTCACCATTGAAAACTACTCCATCTCACGTGATGATCGGACATGGTTTAGTTGATATGGATTACGTGATCATTTAGATGACTAGAGGGATGTCTATCTAAGTGGGAGTTCTTAAGTAATATGATTAATTGAACTTTAATTTATCATGAATTTAGTACCTGATAATATTTTGCATGTCTATGTTATTGTAGATCAATGGCCCGTGCTACTATTCCTTTGAATTTTAATGCGTTCCTAGAGAAAGCTAAGTTGAAAGATGATGGTAGCAACTACACGGACTGGGTCCATAACTAGAGGATTATCCTCATTGCTGCACAAAAGAATTACGTCCTAGAAGCACCGCTAGGTGCAAGACCCGCTGCAAGAGCAACTCCAGATGTTATGAACGTCTGGCAGAGCAAAGCTGATGACTACTCGATAGTTCAGTGTGTCATGCTTTACGGCTTAGAACCGGGACTTCAACGACGTTTTGAACGTCATGGAGCATATGAGATGTTTCAGGAGTTGAAGTTAATATTTCAAGCAAATGCCCGGATTGAGAGATATGAAGTCTCCAATAAGTTCTACAGCTGCAAAATGGAGGAGAATAGTTCTGAAGTGAACATATACTCAAAATGTCTGGGTACCACAATCGCTGACTCAACCGGGAGTTAATCTTCCATTGATAGTGTCATTGACAGAGTTCTTCAATCATTGCCACCAAGCTACAAAAGCTTTGTGATGAACTATAATATGCAAGAGATGGATAAGACAATCCCCGAGCTCTTCGCGATGCTAAAGGCTACGGAGGTAGAAATCAAGAAGGAGCATCAAGTGTTGATGGTTAACAAGACCACTAGTTTCAAGAAAAAGGGCAAAGGGAAGAAGGGGAACTTCAAGAAGAACATCAAGCAAGTTGCTGCTCAACTGAAGAAGCCAAGTCTGGACCTAAACCTGAGACTGAGTGCTTCTACTGCAAAGGGACTGGTCACTGGAAGCGGAACTGCCCCAAGTATTTGGCGGATAAGAAGGATGGCAAAGTGAAAGGTATATTTGATATACATGTTATTGATGTGCACCTTACTAATGCTCGTAGTAGCGGTTGGGTATTTGATAATCGGTTCTGTTGCTCATATTTGCAACTCAAACAGGGCTACGGATTAAGAGAAGATTGGCTAAGGACGAGGTGACGATGTGCGGGAAATGGTTCCAAAGTCGATGTGATCGCCACAAGACGCTTACCTCTACATCTACCATCGGGATTAGTTTTAGACCTGAATAATTGTTATTTGGTGCCAGCGTTAAGCATGAACATTATATCTGGATCTTGTTTGATGCGAGACAGTTATTCATTTAAATCAGAGAATAATGGTTGTTCTATTTATATTAGTAATACCTTTTATGGTCATGCACCCTTGATGAATGGTCTAATTTTGTTGAATCTCGATAGTAGTGACACACATATTCATAGTATTGAAGCCAAAAGATATAAGTTTAATAATGATAGTTGTAAGTGCATCTAGTGCCACCCCTAGTTGGTTTTGGAGTATTGACGACAAATGTGGTTGAGGGACTAATGCGTTTGTGAGAATTGCAGGATAACGCAGTAGTGTCCCTCATTGATTCGGGTTTACCCACCAAGACGACCCCTAATAATGTATGAAGACATTGAAGACAATGGTGGTATGTGAAGATATTCACATTGAAGACTATGACATGAGAAGACATTGAGTGAAGACTATGGAGCTGAAGATCGTGGTTGTTTCGTTGTTTCCTTTCTTCTTTGTTGAGTCGTAGGAACCACCGCATCGTTAAGTGGGGTCCAAGTGATCATAGTCGTAATGATCAAGTGATGCTCAACCTGAAATCCTATGTCTTCGAAATAAGACAATGAGAGCAAAACTTATCCAGAGCTGGATGAGTCAGCTTTGCTTGTAGCCCAAGTAAAGTTGCCGTGAGTGTTTGAAATCGACCGTTGGAACACGTGTCGGTTCCTTAGTGACCTGTGGTCATTTCGGACTTAACAGGTCGGGTTGCCTAGTGGCTATAAATAGCCCACCCCCTACACCATAAATTGGTGGCTGCTCAGAGTTAGTGCACGGCTTTTGTCGTTTGAGAGCAACCCACCTCGAAGCCGTTGAGAGAGAGAAATCCTTGCGAGGACAAAGCCCAAAACACCCAGAGCCAAAGAGTGTTAGGCATCACCGAAGTTTTCCGTCTGTGTGACTCAAGACTTATTACACTTGAGGACTGTGAATCCTCCGGCAGCTTAGGCATCGCGCTCGAGCATCCAAGAGTCATTGTGGATTGCCGGTGAACGCTGTCTGTGAAGGTTCGGAAGTCTACCTTGAAGACTTACCAAAGTGATTAGGCGAGGACTGTGTGTCCTTAGCTCAAGGGGAATAAGGTGAAGACGCGGTCTTCTGAGTTGAATCTCAGCCTCCCTAACCAGATGTACAGCTTGTCACAAAGAATCGAACTGGTCCAACAAATCCTGTGTCTTCAACTAGTGACCGGTTCTATCCCTTCCTCCTTTACCCTAAGTTTGTCTTCGTGAATTCATTGCTTATATATCTTATCTGTTTGACTTCACCGCTTGACTTCTATTGTTGTTTGGCTTCATACTATCTTCCATCCACGATCCTTACTACATAGCTGCTATTAGTCTTGTCCGTTCACATTATTGCATACTTGACTATGGCTTGCTTGTTGTAGTTATCTTCCGCTGCATATCAACTAGGTCATTTCATTGTTTGCCTTTGAAACATTCGTGTTTTGAAGACTTTCATAAAATCGCCTATTCACCCCCCCTCTAGTCGATAACTAGCACTTTCAATTGGTATCAGAGCAAGGTACTCCCTTGTTCTGTGTGATTCAGTTTAACCACCTGGAGTTTTAGCTATGTCGACTGCAGGGATAATCAAGGTCTCCACTGCTTGCCCCGTGTTCGATGGAACGGACTATCCCTCTTTGGAAGAATAAGATGCGATGCATCTTGAAGCCATTGATGTCGACCTACGGTATGTCGTCAAGAATGGCGTTCCTAAATCTGTGAAGGTGTCACCCCGCCGATGTCAAGAAGTTCATTCAACTGGACTCCACCGCAAAGAACATCATCTGTGGTCATCGACCAAAGGACAGTATGGCCGCAGGAGTGCTCGATACGCCGAAGCTAGTCCGGGACTGGCTATCCAAGGTCAAAGAAGGCGTCTCAACCCGTAGAGATCAAAGAATCGGTGTTCTTCGCAACCTCCTCAACCGCTTCAAGAGAAACGACAATGAAAATGTCCAGCTCACGCTTGATCGCCTCATCGACATCACAAATGAGCTTCATGCTCTCGGGCGCCCACTGAGGTCACCAAGCATGAAATCGTCAAGACACTACTAAGATCACTTGACAGCTCTTTTGACACCCTTGCCCTCATGATACAAGAACATCCTGACTTCAAGACACTCGATCCATCTGATATACATGAGAGGCTCAATACACATGAGTTCCAGCTATCTGAGAAAAGAGATATCTATGGTCCAAACTATGGCCGAACTCGCGCTTTGAAGGCAAAAGTTGTTTCCTCATCTGAAGAAGAATTTGATCATGGGTTACGATGATCCCGAAGACATTGGAAAGGAACTTGCTATGCTTGTGAAGAAGTTCCAAGTTCACTAGGAAGAAAGGCTTTCAGAAAGTCTTCACGATCCAGCTCAAGAAATGATGAAGCTTCCACTCAAGACTACAAGAAGAGAACCTGTCACAAGTGCAAGAAAACTGGACACTATATCTCTGAGTGTCCACAGTGGGACAATGAGAAGAAGAAGAAGAAGAGCAAGGAATATGATTCTGATGACAAGAAAAAGAAGAAATCTTCAAAGTCTTATTCAAAGTCTTCATCGCATAAGAAGAGCTCATCTGGCAAGGCTCGTGCTTTTGATGGCAAGGAAATGGATTCAGAGGAGGAGTCTGCTTCTGAGGAAGTGGAGGTGGAATCTGAAGAGGAGTCCGACCCGGGCGTTGCAAGTCTGGCTTTAGCCACAACCTATGTTGCCAAGTCCATCTTCAACACTGAAGACAATGACTTCTACACCAACGCTGAAGCTGATGACAAGGACGACCCTGCTCCCACCTACTGCTTCATGGCACGCGGTGCCAAGGTAAAATCACGTGATGCTTACTTTCAAACATCAAGTGAAGATGACTCTGATTGTGAATCCAAACCCAGCTACAAAACACTTGCTAAAATTGCAACTGAACAACAAAGAGCTATGGAACATACTCAAAAACTATTAGACAAAAGCGATGACCTGTTGGACGCGGAAATGACACGTTCACAGTCCTTAGTTGAAGACATTAAAAATCTTCATGCTAAGTACCAAGAACTTGAAAGTCGTCATGAAACGCTATCAACTACTCATGAAAGGCTCTCCTATGATTATGTTCAAAGGAAGCAAGAGCTTGAGAAATTGAGAGCGGCTCATGAAGATCTTCAAAAAGAGAATGAGTCACTTCAAGGCCAATGCATCAGTTCCGCTGTGGATGTATTTGAACCACCATGTCTAAAATGTCTTGAGCGTGATATCACTACCTCTTGCTGAATGTTCAACTGCTGCTACTGTTGCATTGTCTTCAACTACCAATGTGGTAACTAACCCCTCTGCGGAGGATACCATCGCCATTGCCGATGAAAATGCTAGGTTGAAGACATTGCTTGAAACAGGATGTATAAAAGTCCGAAAGGGCATCGACACTTTGCGATGTCCTCAAAAGTAGATTCGTAACCCAAACCCTAGGAAAGAGGGTGTTGGGTTCGAGAGGAAAATGAATGTTGATGGTTCCTACCGAAGCTTTGAAAGCGGTATCCCAAAACCACATGGGTTGTCGCAAAGGGACCTTCAGTGGATCCATCCACCTTATCCGGCTTTACCTGTGCTAACCCTATTATCATTGATGAATCCTTTGATGCAAACTATAAGTAGTTCAAGAATCAGAATGGTGAAGTGTTTGCCAGGTATATTGGTACTAACTGCAGGAATGGATCGCCTATGAAGAAGATCTGGGTTCCTAAAAGTTGTCTTGAGAATCTTCCAGTGAATGTCATCATGACACCACCTGGGAAGAAGACAAACCCCAGACCAAAGGCGTCATATGGTCCAAAGGCTTCATACAGATAGAGGACTCACTTGAGTCACCCTAACGCCAATGTTTTGCAGGGAAACAATACTCCAATTTATGAATATGAGCGTGTGTCCTCAAACCGCTATGTTCACAGAACTAAGAACTTTTCTGCTTATTCATATGAGTATCACTCATCTCCTGCAAGGCTATTTGCTAGGGCTCCAAAGCCGAAATTCTCAGATGCTGCACTTAGACTCATTGCTTCTAATACACCCCTGAAGATGTGGGTGGTTAAGAAGAATTAACTCTCTTTTGCAGGAAAGGGTCTCCACCAAAAATCAAAGGCGTCGATGCTATTCTTTGGGGACCTAAAACATCTTGTAGGGCACAAGATCAAATGCCCAAATGGTCTCACTATGTATTTTGTTCCTGAATCGCTTGCCATTCATCCTATCAGTCCTAATCTTGATCTAAGCTTCAATAATCCACTTGCTGTCAAATGTTTATGCTTCACAATGCTCTTGGTGAAGCCTATCCCCTAACTGCATCAGAGGGTATGACACCTCATGCTTGAGAATGGATTATGGACGGTGGATGCACTAATCATATGACTGGTGATCGAAGTCTTCTCATGGACTCAACCTTACGTCCATCGGACAAGAGTCACATCACATTTGCTTGACACTTTGGTAAAAGCAAGGTATTGGGTCTAGGTAGAGTTGCAATATCAAAGGATCAACACATGGACAAAGTGATGCTTGTTGAATCCCTTGGTTTCAACTTAATGTCTGTCTCAATGCTTTGTGACTTGAACATGATTGTGATATTCGGAAAATATCGCTGCCTTGTACTAATGGAATCTGACAAGTCTCTAGTCTTTGAAGGGTATAGGAAAGATGATCTATACATGGTAGATTTCTCAGCAGGTCCACAGCTTGCCGTATGTCTTCTTGCAAAAGCTTCAGAATGCTCGCTCTGGCATCGGAGGCTGGGGCATGCTGGAAGAGGAACTTACACACACTCGCCAAGGAGAAGCATGTCATAGGCATCGAAGGTGTCAAGTTCAAGAAGGATCATTTGTGTGGTGCCCGCAAAGCTGGAAAGATGACTAGGGCAAAGCACCCCTCGAAGACAATCATGACGACATCTCAACCCTTCGAGCTGCTTCACATGGATTTGTTTGGCCCTACTCATTACTCAACCCTCACAACAACTGCTTGTCTCTATGGCTTCGTAATTGTTGATGACTACTCAAGATACACATGGGTGCACATAATTCTCTACAAGACTGAAGTGCAAGATGTCTTTAGACGATTCGCCAATCGAGCAATGAACAATTATGGCGTCAAGATCAAGCATATCAGAAGTGATAACGACACTAAATTCAAGAACACCGGACTTGATCTTTATCTGGATACCATGGGAATCACTCATGAGTTCTCTGCTCCATACACACCCTAGCAAAATGGCATCGTGGAGCGCAAGAACGTAACCCTCATTGAGATGGCTCGAACAATGCTCGACGAGTACAAGACACCAAGAAAGTTACGGCTGAAGCCATTGATACAGCTTGTCACGTCATCAATCGTGTTTATATCCATAAGCTTCTGAACAAAATATCCTATGAGCTCCTTACTGGCAAGAAGCCAAATGTCAGTTACTTCAGAGTATTTGGGGCTAAGTGCTGGATCAAGGATCATCATCACAAGTCAAAATTTGAACCCAAAGCTCACGAAGGCTTCATGCTCTGTTAAAGAAAGGACTCACACTCTTACAGAGTCTTCAATCTCTATCTCTACAAAATCGTGAAATCAGAGATGTGCGATTTGATGAAACCAATGGTTCACAAAGAGAGTTCCCGCCAAGCACACTAGACGAAGCTCCACCCAGCGAATCTATCAAGCTAATGGGAACTGGTGAAATCATGCCTTCAAGCACACTGAAGAGGAACTTATCATTTCTGCACCTAACCAACCCGAAGACAATGCTCACCAAGACAATCCTTCCAATGACGACAACGATCAGCATGAGCAAAGTCTTCGTCCAGTTCATCCTCGAGTTGCAAATGAAGTACAAATTGAGAAGATAATCGATAGCATCAACGCACCTGGTCCGCTTACTCGCTCAAGAGCAACACAGCTAGAAAATTTCTATGGGCACTTTTCCTTTGTATCAATATCAGAACCCAAGAAAGTTGCCGAAGCTTTTATGGAACCAGAATGGATTCAAGCTATGCAAGAAGAACTTCAACAGTTCAAGCTGAATAATGTTTGGGGACTTGTCAAGCGTCCTGACCCTCGCAAGCATAACATTATTGGCACCAAATGGATATATTGAAACAAGCAAGATGAGCATGGTCAAGTCGTCAGAAACAAAGCAAGGCTTGTGGCTCAAGGATATACTCAAGTTGAAGGAATTGACTTCGATGAAACTTTTGCACCTGTAGCTAGGCTTGAAGCTATTCGCATACTGCTAGCCTATGCTAACCACCACAACATCTTGCTCTATCAAATGGATGTGAAGAGTGCATTTCTCAACGGCAAGATTGAAGAAGAAGTATATTTCTCTCAACCACCTGGCTTTGAAGATCCAAAACATCCTGATATGGTGTACAAGCTAAATAAAGCACTGTATGGCCTCAAACAAGCTCCTTGCGCCTGGTATGATACAATCAAAGACTTCCTGAAGAGCAAAGGCTTCAAACCTGGAACCCTTGATCCCACACTTTTCACGAAGACATATGATGGTGAACTGTTTGTATGCCAAATATATGTGGATGACATTATCTTCGGCTGCACCAACCAGAAATATAGTGATGAGTTTGGATACATGATGCAAGAGCAATATCAGATGTCCATGATGGGAGAGCTCAAGTTCTTCCTTGGTCTTCAAATTCACAAGAAAGAAATGGCATCTTTATATCTCAAGAAAAATACCTCCAAGATTGTCTGAAGAAGTTTGGAATGCAAGAATGCAAAGGATACACGACGCCAATGCCAGCCAAACACCACTTGGGTCCCGACGACAATGGTAAAGAGTTCGATCAAAAGGTATATCGCTCCATGATTGGTTCCTTAATTTACCTATGTGCATCTAGGCCAGATATCATGCTTAGTGTTTGCATGTGTGCTCGATTCCAAGCGGCACCAAAGGAATCGCATCACTTAGCTGTGAAGCGAAATCTTCGATATTTGGCTCACACCCCAACACTCGGATTATGGTATCCAAAGGGCTCAAAATTTGATTTAGGTGGATTTTCGGATGCTGATTATGCTGGTGACAAAGTGGATCGCAAATCTACATCAGGCACATGTCACTTTCTCGATGATCACTCGTCATTGGTCTTCAAAGAAGCGTAACTGTGTCACTCTCAACTGCAGAATCTGAATACATTGCTGCCGGATCTTGCTGTTCTCAGCTTCTATGGATGAAGCAAACTCTCAAGGACTATGGCATCAATCGACACAAGTACCTCTTTTCATGCGACAACGAAAGCGCCATCAAGATTGCCAACAATCCAGTCCAGCACTCGAAGACAAAGCACATTGAAATTCGTCATCATTTTCTCAGGGACCATGTCATGAAGAAAGATATTGACATCATTCACGTCAACACTGAAGAGCAACTGACATATATCTTCACAAAGCACTTGGATGAGAAAAGGTTTTGCAAGTTACGGTGTGAGCTAAACATCTTGGAATCCTCAAATGTCCTGTGATCAAGCACACATCCTAACACTTATGCATGTTGATGACTTAGATGTGCGACACACGAAGTAACGTATATCTTCAATCAGTGAAGACTTACATTCCAAGTGTGAATACATTAACGTGGAATTTGACTTCAGAGCGCCACGATAATTGTGCGCCGTGTCTGGGTCTAATACTTCCTATACGGTGGGTAACGCCACCACCAAATTTCTTTGTTTGAAGTGTTTCACTCATGGCGTTATTTCTTGAAGTTATTCGCATTTGATTTGACTTCAACTTCAACCTATTTTCATGATTTTCTTCACTATGATGATTTGGTTGCTGTCTGATATATATATTTCTGCCCTCTACAGCATTCACTTATAGCTTTGTCTTCAAGTTGAATCTTTTGAACTAAGGGAATGTGATCGGACCCCAATCTCTCTATGCTTTCTATCTCAAACTCTATCTGTCCAAATCATATGCATTCTATTGAAATCGTTGAATGTCTTCTCTGCGTCCTTGTCAGCAGAAGACACAGAGACAAACTTTAGGTCTGTTTTAAATGATTCATCATTACTGTTGAACTCCGGAGAAGCCGGAACAACCCTCCGACAAACCGGGCGGGCGTGGGAACATGGGGTAACTCACAGCATGTTGCATGCGTGCCACGTGCCCCTCAGATGTGAACCACCAGGGGCACTCACAGAATTGCGCCAGCCAAGACACCTCGTTATAAATACCTGTCCCCTGCGGTAAAGAAAATCTTCTTCCACCTCTCCACCTCGTCAAAACCCTAGCGCCACCGCTAGCTCTCGACGACGCCGGTGACGAAGCGCTTAGCTGCCGCGACTTCTCCGACGCCGTCCTCACGCTGGCCGCGAACATCTTCGTCTCCGCCGCCACCGTAGGTGTCCTCCGTCGCCAAGTTAGGGCACGGTGGACTGAACTGCTCGGCCTCCTTTCCTTCCGTCTAGCAGTTCTTCGAAGCGGTAAATATATCTCTATTTTTACCATCTTTTTGATCTTCAAGATTCATCCTACTTGCCAAAAATGGTTTCTGCCCATACAAAGTTAGATCTATTATGTCTGCATCTTGTACTGCTTAGTATATTCACTTAAGCTTCACAACTAGTTAGATTCCTCACTTGTACTTATTCACGGATTCGTACAAATCTGGAACCAACTCTCAGTGTATAAGTTAATGTCTTCGCATCATGAGGTCAATGTCTTCAAACCGATTTATCTTCAAAATCTTCTGAGAATGCATATGACCTCTTCCCCTTCCCTCGCATCTCTAATGCTGTCACAGGTACATGTCCGTGGGAGAATCCCTTGGTTCTCATAGTCTGCATTCGTTTGCAGAATTCTTACAGCATCAAACTAACTCTCCCAAAGCCAGTTCCTGTCTGTCAAGCAAACGCAAGCCTTTGAAGCCTTTGAACGTGTAGCCATTCAGTTTGAAGCTCATGGCTATAGATAAATCAGTCAGGAAGGGCGGCAGACAGCATCGTGAGGGAACCTCAAAAGATCTGCCCGATGACCTCACAGAGCTATACAAGACAGATCCTGAAGAGACTTATAATCAGCGCAAGACACGAATCCAATGGATTCGACGCTATTGGGTTGAATAGTGGTTCAAGTACAATTTCGTCACACAAGAATTTGCCGAGAAGAATGCCATTAGAAGCCCTTGGGGTGATATTATGTTTCGAGGCCTCCTTCCCAAGAGCATGGCTGAAGCTATTGCACAAGGTTTCTATCCTTGCATGGTCCGTGGACCTCAGCCTAAAAATGCCGAATTCGACGCCTTTTGCTCGTGTCGTGATGACAATCTCTTCAAGCGCAAATTCCAAAGACGCAAAGGCTTCGCAAAGGAAAACAAAAGTCATTGGGATTAGACTTCAACCCTGGTCCCTCTGCTCCCTCAGACCGACGGCTCACGTGACGCTGAACCCAATGTCATCGGTCCGTTTTCAAACCTTGAAGGCCTCATCACTTACATTTTGGTCCAAGGTGCCAAAGTGGATCACTCTGATGACAATGATGACTCTGATGAAGCCCCAGCTCCAGCTCCTGCTCCTGCTCCAAAGCCGCAGAAGCTTAAGAAAGCCAAGGCTCCAAAGTCATATGATCCTCCAAAAGCTTCACGTGTGAAGCCATCGCCATCGCACCTCCCCGCCAAGCGTACGCCTCAGGATCAATCCCGCATCTCCATGAAGACGGAGATGTGAAAGAAAAGTGTCATGAATACTGAATCGACATCGACCGGCCGCTATTCTCGCTGCGTGAAGAGCACATTGATCTGTCAAGTGATGACGATCTTGCAGATGATGCTCTTGAGCAGCTTATCAAGAGCAAAGAAGAAGCAGAAATCTTCAACCACTTGCCTCTCTTTGATGTGGCAACCATCCATCACTTCATTGATGAATGGTTTGACACACCAAACATCAGCTTTGAAGATCTGCAACTTCCAATTGGCCTCAGCGTCTCTTTCAACGGCGCCATTGCTTCTGAGCTAGCTCTAGCTCAGCGGATTGTTGAACTGAAGCACAAAATTTACAATGAGAAGGCTCAGTTCAAGAAGCATATGGCTGCACTCAGTGTGCAAGACGTCAAAAACTTCAAGGTCATGCTGCACGACCTCAAAGGAAACTTTGTCAAGAAGCGTGAAGAAGCCAGAGGCTCTCGTGAGCGCATGAATGCTCTGGCTGACAAGTGTGTGCTTGCCTACAATGAGGCTGAGAAGCGCAAGGCACTTGGCCGCCCCGGCATCGACCTGTGGATGGCTGCAAAGAAAAGAAGTCTTGGTGACCAAGCTGCACCTTCAAGGCGTGAAGAGCCCGCATAGTATTCCCAAGCAAAGCATGACTGGCTCGAAGCCAAAGTTACGGTCAATCGCTTACGAGCGAGAAAAAGACGAGGGCTGCCGAGGCTGAAGCGAGAAAAAGGAAAAATCCCGACGCCTCGATGCTGCTCCTCCAAGAAGAAGCTAAAGACCAAGAAGAATCGGGCTGCTCCCACAGAGCCCTTGATTGTTGAACCCATTTCTGTGGTTCGTCCCGCGTCTGCAACCCAAGAACTTCGAATTACTGTTCATGAGCCTGCTTCCACAGAGGCTCCTGAAGCTGAAGAGATTCCAGCAGCTGATCCCCCCACTGCTGAAGACATTGGTCACCATGACAATGTTGAAGATGATGAAGTTCTTCCTCAAATCGAGTACAATGTGGTATCATCGCCTGTTCGTACGAACAACGAACTCATCAGCATTGGTTGTCCTCTGACGCCAATTACACAGGATGCTTCATGGGCTGATCGCCCGCAACAACAAGACTCCCCCAGTACTCCCCAACAACAAGTTACTCCCCAACAACAAGTCACTCCCCAACAGCAACACCAAGAAGAAGAGGAAGACTTTGAGGCCCAGGCAACCCCATCTCCAAAGGCTTCGCCAGCATTTCGCAGGCTTCGCAAAGGTCAAAGGCCTCAAGTGCCTCTTCCGAGCGTTTCAGAAGGAGATGTGCACCACCAACCTGTTGCACGTCAAGTGTTTTCAGAAGCCACTCCAGCTGTGAATGTCTCTGAGTCTGAAGCCAAAGCTGCTGAAGACAATCCGGCTGCATCAGCCGCTGACACCCAAGAAGAAGAAGAAGAAGAACGTGTTCCTACACCCCCAGTAATTGAAGAAGTGATCCCCGATATCAACGTGCCAGTGCCCGACCCTCCAGCTCCTCAAGTGGAGGTTGAAAACAATGAGGCTTCCACCTCCAACACCAATGAAGCCAATGACATGGTCATGGCTGAAGCCAATGTGGAGCCTGTCCCAACTGCTCCTGAAGCCAATGAAGGAACTGTGCCTGAAGCCAATGAGGCAACTGCTCCCGAAGCATCTATTGAGCAGCCTGAAGCCTCAGTTGCTGCCATTGCTCCAGTTCCGCCACCAAGGCCCTACACAATCGAGCAAGCATACGACTATGGCGAGCTAGTCACAGTAAGATGGCCCGTTCTGGTCCCTCCGCCTCATGCCTCTGATCCTCAATTCGACTATCATATTGCGCATAGGCCTCCGGTCAAGCCGGGCCAAGACTGCCAAGGTTTCCGTGCACCGCCACCTCAACTAGTTCTTTCAATGCAAATGGCTTCAAAGCCCACAATACTTTCTTTGACAAAGGCAAAGAACCCCTACAAAAGGCCAAGGATCTCATCTGACCGGTTCGGAGCTATCAGAAAGAAGCTATTACTCTGTGTTATGTATGACCAAGGCCGCATTTTCCCTCATATGCGCCTCGACATTGAAGCCATTGCCGGACTGCCGTGTGCTTAGAAGAAGCACTTGATTGCTTTCATGATGCAGTCCGCTTGGCTTCGTAATGCATAAAGAGCACTGGAATGAAGAATTAGTGCTTCAATTCTATGCCACACTCCACATCCGTGGCTACAACAGAGAATCTGAAGACATGGGTTCTCGAGTGGATGACTGGAAATGTCCATCATGGAGCCAAAGCTCTTGACATCATTGAGCTCACAGGCCTACCCACTCCCGGAGAGCTGTTTGAACCTGGATGTCAACTCCACCGCGATGCCTTGGAAAGCATATTTCATAAGCCAGAACCCGACATGAGTCAGATGCTGAGCATGATGAAGCCACTCCCACATGACGCTGAATACCCTCAACACTTCTTGGTTGATGACCTTGAGTATCTGCCTCGTACCATATATCACATCATACGGCACACTCTATGGCCAATAAAAGGGCATTCATCATCTGCAAAGCTTGCAGGATCAATGAAGACATTGGTCTTCTACATCCTCAATGGCATCAGCTTCAACACGCAAGATTTCTTCATCCGACAATTGGATGCCTTTGGATCTGATTTGTTTTGTCTGAAGTTCTATGCTCCATGGGTCATGCGCCTCATCAAAATGCACTCTGCTATCAACTATCAACCCTCTGCTCGCAATCATCTGATCTTTCTACCACAGGTTGATATGTCTGTTGAAGCCATATACCCTGAGCCTGCCAAAACGCCACTAAGTCTTCAGAACGCAGATCACCGCAGCTTCTCTCAGCCTATGGAAGGAGTCCAAGCCGTATCTCGTGTCTATCCCCTGGCTGGGAACACACGTCCGCCTCATCATGCACGGACTGAAGCCACTGAGAGCACAATTGGCCAAAGGCCTCGGAAGCGCTCTCGAGTCCTCAACGATCGAGAACTTCTTGTGGTGCTGCATCAAAAGCAAGATAAGCATCACTCTGGCTAAAGCGCCAAATGCAAAGCCTCTTGGTGGACGCCAATCGCATTCGTAACCTTGCCACCAAGAATGCTTTTGTCACTCACGAGACTTGTCGGCGATCATGGAAGAGTTTGACCACCTTTCGGTCTTTGAAGCCGATCTTCAAGACGATGGCTTCACCGAACGTTTCAAGTTTGACTCCACTCCTCCACGGAATGCAGTCCCACGAACTCCATCTCTTGAAGACTCGACTATTCTTCCTCCGCTGCAACGGTCAATGCCAGAGTGATCGATGATGAAGCCGATGCTACTTCACCGCCCCTACCTGCCTTGCGAATTGACACTGCGCCAAGCTCGTCTGCACCGCCAACCAACAACAACCCTGTTGCATCATCTTCTTCAGAAGAGGACGAGTAGATGCTCTATGTCTTCAAACCTTTTTGGTCCTTACTGACAAAAGGGGGAGAAGCATATGAGTTTGATAGTCTTCAAGCGGGTTCATAAGGGCGGTTGCACTATATTTTGCCTAGTGTTTACAACTCTCGTTTTTGATACATTTGGTTCTTTGAGTTGTAACACTTAAACTCGATGGTCGCCTGCTACTTATTTGCCTTACTCTGGTGCGATGATAAATTCCGCATGTGCGACGATAACTTCCGCACTTAGATCATTCTGCAGACGTCCATTTTTCATTATGCATGTCATTCTCTTAGCTATATCATTTCATGCATGATGAATTATCTTCATAAGTTGAAGAGGATCTCCACAAGTACAACCTGCCATGTGCATTTGCATTCCAAAAGCAAACCACTTATATGCACATCTTCAGGGGGAGCCTTTGCCACTTATGAAGACAATTCCCTATCCTTTACAATTTCACATATTTTATCCCCGTTGAAAACTTCAACCAGTTTGTCATCAATCACCAAAAAGGGGGAGATTGTAAGTGCATCTAGTGCCACCCCTAGCTGGTTTTGGAGTATTGACGACAAATGTGGTTGAGGGACTAATGCGTTTGTGAGAATTGCAGGATAACACAGTAGTGTCCCTCATTGATTCGGGTTTACCTACCGGAGACGACCCCTAAAAATGTATGAAGACATTGAAGACAATGGTGGTATGTGAAGATATTCACATTGAAGACTATGACATGAGAAGACATTGAGTGAAGACTATGGAGTGCGAAGACTGTGTTGTTTCGTTGTTTCCTTTTCTTCTTTGTTGAGTCGTAGGAACCACCGTACTGTTAAGTGGGGTCCAAGTGATCATAGTCAGAATGACTGAAGTGATGCTCAACCCAAATCCTTTGTCTTCGAGATAAGACAATGAGAGCAAAACTTATCCAGAGCTGGATGAGTCAGCTTTGCTTGTAGCCCAAGTAAAGTTGCCGTGAGTGTTTGAAATCTGACCGTTGGAACACGTGTCAGTTCCTTAGTGACCCAGGGTCATTTTGGACATAACAGGTCAGGTTGCCTAGTGGCTATAAATAGCCCACCCCCTACACCATAAATTGGTGGCTGCTCAGAGTTAGTGCACGGCTTTTGTCGTTTGAGAGCAACCCACCTTGAAGCCTTTGAGAGAGAGAAATCCTTGTGAGGACAAAGCCCAAAACACCCAAAGCCAAAGAGTGTTAGGCATCACTGAAGTTTTCCTGTCTGTGTGACCTGAAGACTTATTACACTTGAGGACTGTGAATCCTCCAAATGGTTAGGCGTCGCTGCTCGAGCATCCAAGAGTCATTGTGGATTGCCGGTGAACGCGTCGTTTGTGAAGGTTCGAAGTATACCTTGAAGACTTACCAGAGTGATTGGGCGAGGACTGTGTCCTTAGATCAAGGGAATAAGGTGAAGACGCGGTCTTCCGAGTTGAATCTCAGCCTCCCTAACCAGATGTACAGCTTGTCACAAAGAATCGAACTGGTCCAACAAATCCTGTGTCTTCAACTAGTGACTGGTTTTATCCCTTCCCTCCTTTACCCTAAGTTTGTCTTCGTGAAGTCATTGCTTATATATCTTATCTATTTGACTTCACTGCTTGACTTCTATTGTTGTTTGGCTTCATACTATCTTCCATCCTGATCCTTACTACATAGCTGCTATTAGTCTTGTCCGTTCACATTATTGCATACTTGACTATGGCTTGCTTGTTGTAGTTATCTTCCGCTGCATATCAACTAGGTCATTTCTGTTGTTTGTCTTTGAAACATTCGTGTTTTGAAGACTTTCATAAAAATCGCCTATTCACCCCCCCTCTAGTCGATAACTAGCACTTTCAATAGTGCAACTTATTTGTGGCACTGCCGTTTAGGTCATATTGGTGTAAAGTGCATGAAGAAACTCCATGCTCATGGGCTTTTGGAATCACCTGATTACGAATCACTTCATGCTTGCGAACCATGCCTCATGGGCAAGATGACTAAGACTCCGTTCTCCGGAACAACGGAGCGAGCAACAAACTTGTTGGAAATAATACATACTGATGTATGTGGTCCGATGAGTGTTGACGCTCGCGGTGGGTATCGTTATTTTCTGACCTTCATAGATGATTTGAGAAGATATGGGTATATCTACTTGATGAAACATAAGTCTAAAACATTTGAAAAGTTCAAAGAATTTCAGAGTGAAGTGGAAAATCATCGTAACAAGAAAATAAAGTTTCTACAATCTGATCGTGGAGGTGAATATTTGAGTTATGAGTTTGGTCTTCATTTGAAACAATTCAGAATAGTTTCGCAACTCGCGCCATCCGGAACACCACATCATAATGGTGTGTCCGAACGTCGTAACAACACTTTATTAGATATGGTGCGATCTATGATGTCTCTTACTGATTTACCGCATTCGTTTTGGGGTGATGCTTTTGAGACGATACATTCACGTTAAATAGGGCACCATCTAAATCCGTTGAGACGACACCATATGAACTGTGGTTTGGCAAGAAACCCAAGTTGTCATTTCTTAAAGTTTGGGGCTGCGATGCTGATGTGAAAAAGCTTCAACCTGATAAGCTCGAACCCAAATTAGAGAAATGTGTCCTCACAGGATACCTAAAGGAGACTTTTGGGTACACCTTCTATCACAGATCCAAAGGCAAGATATTCGTTGCTAAGAATGGATCCTTTCTAGAGAAGGAGTTTCTCTCGAAAGAACTGAGTGGGAGGAAAGTAGAACTTGATGAGGTAATTGTACCTGCTCCCTTATTGGAAAGTAGTTCATCACAGAAATCAGTTCCAGTGATTCCTACACCAATTAGTGAAGAAGCTAATGATGATGATCATGAAACTTCAGATCAAGTTACTACTAAACCTCGTAGGTCAACCAGAGTAAGATCCGCACCAGAGTGGTACGGTAATCCTGTTCTGGAGGTCATCTTACTTGACCATGATGAACCTACGAACTATGAGGAAGCGATGATGAGCCCAAATTCCACGAAATGGCTTGAGGCCATGAAATCTGAGATGGGATCCATGTATGAGAAAAAAGTGTGGACTTTGGTTGACTTGCCCGATGATCAGCAAGCCATAGAGAATAAATGGATCTTCAAGAAGAAGACTGACGCTGACGGTAATATTATTGTCTACAAAGCTCGACTTGTTCCAAAAGGTTTTCTACAAGTTCAAGGAGTTGACTATGATGAGACCTTTTCACCCGTAGCGATGCTTAAGTCTGTTCGAATCATGTTAGCAATTGCCACATTTTATGATTATGAAATTTGGCAAATGGATGTCAAAATTGCATTTCTTAATGGATATCTTAAAGAAGAGTTGTATATGATGCAACCAGAAGGTTTGGTCGATCCAAAAGGTGCTAAGAAAGTGTGCAAGCTCCAGCGATAGTGTGAGCAAAGCATATGGTTTTATACAGACTTTTGGAGAAGCTTGTATTTACAAGAAAGTGAGTGGGAGCTCTGTAGCATTTCTAATATTATATGTGGATGACATATTGTTGACTCGAAATGATATGGAATTTCTGGATAGCATAAAAGGATACTTGAATAAGAATTTTTCAATGAAAGACCTCGGTGAAGCTGCTTATATATTGGGCATCAAGATCTATAGAGATAGATCAAGACGCTTAATTGGACTTTCACAAAGCACATACCTTGATAAAGTTTTGAAGAAGTTCAAATGGATCAAGCAAAGAAAGGGTTCTTTCCTATGTTACAAGGTGTGAAGTCGAGTCAGACTCAATGCCCGACCACTGCAGAAGATAGAGAGAAATGAAAGTCATTCCCTATGCTCCAGCCATAGGTTCTATCATGTATGCAATGCTGTGTACTGCACTGATGTGTGCCTTGCTATTAGTTTAGCAGTGGTACCAAAGTAATCCAGAGTGGATCATCGGACAAAGGGTCAAGAACATCCTGAAAGACCTGAAAAGGACAAAGGTTATGCTTCTCGTTTATGGAGGTGACAAAGAGCTCGTCGTAAATGGTTACGTCGATGCAAGCTTTGACACTGATCCGGATGACTCTAAGTCACAAACCGGATACGTATTTATATTGAATGGTGGAGCTGTCAGTTGGTGCAGTTGTAAGAAAAGTGTCGTGGCGGGATCTACGTGTGAAGAAGAGTACATAGCTGCTTTGGAAGCAGCAAATGAAGGAGTTCATATCTGATCTCGGGTCCAATGAAAATCTTTTGTGACAATACTGGAACAACAGCCTTGGCGAAGGAATCCAGATTTCACAAGAGAACCAAACACATCAAGAGACGCTTCAATTCCATCTGTGATCAAGTCAAGGAGGGAGACATAGAGATTTGCAAAATACATATGGATCTGAATGTTGCAGACCCGTTGACTAAGCCTCTCTCACAAGCAAAACATGATCAGCACCAAGACTCCATTGATGTTAGAATCATTACTATGTAATCTAGATTATTGACTCTAGTGCAAGTGGGAGATCAAGGAAATATGACCTAGAGGCAATAATAAAGTTGTTATTTATATTTCCTTATATCATGATAAATGTTTATTATTCATGCTAGAATTGTATTAACCGGAAACTTAGTACATGTGTGAATACATAGACAAACAGAGTGTCCCTAGTATGCCTCTACTTGACTACCTCGTTAATCAAAGATGGTTCAGTTTCCTAGCCATAGACATGTGTTTTCATTTGATGAACGTGATCACATCATTAGAGAATGATGTGATGGACAAGACCCATCTGTTAGCTTAGCACTATGATCGTTTAGTTTATTGCTATTGCTTTCTTCATGACTTATACATGTTCCTCTGACTATGAGATTATGCAACTCCCGAATACCGGAGGAACACTTAGTGTGCTATCAAACGTCACAACGTAACTGGGTGATTATAAAGATGCTCTACAGGTGTTTCCGATGGTGTTTGTTGAGTTGGCATAGATCGGTATTAGGATTTGTCACTCCATGTATCGGAGAGGTATCTCTGGGCCCTCTCGGTGATGCACATCACTATAAGCCTTGCAAGCTATGTGACTAATGAGTTAGTTACGGGATGATGCATTATGGAATGAGTAAAGAGACTTGCCGGTAACGAGATTGAACTAGGTATGAGGATACCGACGATCGAATCTCGGGTAAGTAACATACCGATGACAAAGGGAACAACGTATGTTGTTATGCGGTTTCACCGATAAAGATCTTCGTAGAATGTGTAGGAGCCAATATGTGCATCCAGGTTCCGCTATTGGTTATTGACTGGAGATGTGTGTCGGTCATGTCTACATAGTTCTCGAACCCGTAGGGTCCGCATGCTTAACATTCGATGACAATTTGTATTATGAGTTATGTGATTTGATGACCGAAGTTTATCCGGAGTCCCTCGAAATGGTCGATAGGTAAAGATTCATATATTGGAAGGTTGCATTCGGACATCAGAATGGTTCCGAGTGATTCGGGCATATATTGGAAGATTCATATCCGCCTCCTCCTCCCCTCCTTTATATACAGGGGAGGGGGGCACCCCAAAGGCACACAAAAGTTTCTCTTAGCCGTGTGTGGTGCCCCCCTCCACAGTTACACAACTTGGTCATATCGTAGTAGTGCTTCGGCGCAGCCCTGCACTGGTAACTTCATCATCACCGTCGCCACGTCGTCGTGCTGACGGAAACTCTCCCTCGGCCTCAACTGGATCAAGAGCTCGAGGGATGTATTCAAGCTGAACATGTGCTTAACACGGAGGTGTCATACGTTCGGTGCTTGGATCGGTTGGATCGCGAAGACGTTCGACTACATCAACCGCGTTACTAAATGCTTCCGCTTTCGGTCTACGAGGGTACGTGGACACACTCTCCCCGCTCGTTGCTATGCTTCTCCTGGATAGATCTTGCGTGATCGGAGGAAAATTTTGGAATACTACGTTCCCCAACAATTACATGATGAATATCATCCAACTCCTCACCGACCAGCGAGCCTACGAAGGAATTACTCACTCCCTGTGGGGAGCATCATGGAATTGGTGATGGAGAAGAGTTGGTGATGACGAAGGACAAAGATCCCCCTCTCCGGAGCCCCAAACGGACTCCAGATCCGGCCTCCCGATGAAGAACAGGACGTGACTGCGGCTCCGTCTTGTGGATCGCGATAATTCTTTCTGCTTGGTTTTTTCTAGAAAAATAGGATTTTATAGTGTCAGTTTTAGGGTCTGTGGGGCCACCAGGTAGGGACAACCCACCTCGGCGCGCCTGGGGGCAGGCGCGCCCTGGTGGGTTGTGCCCACCCAGGTGCCCCCTTCAGGTGACTATCGGCTCCTGTAATTCTCTTTATTGATATAAAAAATCCTCACAAAGTTTCGTTCCATTCCGAGAACTTTTATTTCTGCACAAAAACAACACCATGGTAGTTCTGCTGAAAACAGTGTCAGTCCGGGGTTAGTTTCATTGAAATCATGCAAATTAGAGTCCAAAACAAGAGGAAAAGCGTTATGAAAAGTAGATACGTTGGAGACGTGTCAGTAGCCCAATCCCTTTGAGGCAAAGGACATGCCAAAATGGTCTCTTATAGTAAGCAAAGCGTTCTTGAGGGTACACGAGAATTTCATCTAGTCACTTTCATCATGTTGATTCGATTCGTGTTCGCTACTTTGAAAATTTGATATGTGGGTGGACCGGTGCTTAGGTGATGTTCTTACTTGAACAAACCTCCTACTTATGGTTAACCCCGTCGCAAGCATCCACAACTACGAGAAAAGTATTAAGAATAAATTCTAACCATTGCATTAAACTTTTGGATCCAATGGTCCCTTACGGAATAGCGCATAAACTAGGGTTTAAGATTCTATCACTCGCAACCCATCATCTAATAACTACTCCACAATGCATTCCCTTAGGCCGAAATATTGTGAAGTGTCATGTAGTCGGTGTTCACATGACACCACTAAGGGAATCACAACATACATACTATCAAAATATCGAACACATATCAAGTTCACATGCTTACTTGCAACAAGATTTATCCCGTGACCTCAAGAACAAAAGTAACTACTCACAAATGATAATCGTGCTCAAGATCAGAGGGGTATTAAATAGAATAATGGATCTAAACATATAATCTTCCACCAAATAAACCAAATAGTAATCAACTACAAGATGTAATCAACACTACTAGTCACCCACAAGCACCAATCTATAGTACCGGTACAAAGATTGAACACAAGAGATTAACTAGGGTTTGAGAGGAGATGGTGTTCTTGAAGATGTTGATGGAGATTGCCCTCCCCAAGATGGGAGAGTTGTTGGTGATGATGATGATGATGATTTCCCCCTCCAGGAGGGAAGTTCCCTGATAACCCACAATTATAGGGGATCGCAACAGTTTTCAAGGGTAGAGTATTCAACCCAAATTTATTGATTCGACACAAGGGGAGCCAAAGAATATTCTCAAGTATTAACAGTTGAGTTGTCAATTCAACCACACCTGGATAATTTAGTATCTACTGCAAAGTATTTAGTAGCAAAGTAGTATGGAATTAACGGTAACGGTAGCAAAAGTAATATTTTTGGTTTTTGTAGTGATTGTAACAGTAGCAACGTAAAAGTAAATAAGCGGAGAACAATATGTGAAAAGCTCGTAGGCATTGGATCGGTGATGGAGAATTATGCCGGATGCGGTTCATCATGTAACAATCATAACATAGCGTGACACAGAACTAGCTCCAATTCATCAATGTAATGTAGGCATGTATTCCGAATATAGTCATACGTGCTTATGGAAAAGAACTTGCATGACATCTTTTGTCCTACCCTCTCGTGGCAGCGGGGTCCTAGCGGAAACTAAGGGATATTAAGGCCTCCTTTTAATAGAGTACCGTACCAAAGCATTAACACGTAGTGAATACATGAACTCCTCAAACTACGGTCATCACTGGGAGTGGTCCCGATTATTGTCACTTCGGGGTTGCCGGATCATAACACATAGTAGGTGACTATAGACTTGCAAGATAGGATCAAGAACTCATATATATTCATGAAAACATAATAGGATCAGATCTGAAATCATGGCACTCGGGCCCTAGTGACAAGCATTAAGCATAGCAAAGTCATAGCAACATCAATCTCAGAACATAGTGGATACTAGGGATCAAACCCTAACAAAAATAACTTGATTACATGATAAATCTCATCCAACCCATCATCGTCCAGCAAGCCTACGATGGAATTACTCACGCACAGCGGTGAGCATCATGAAATTGGTGATGGAGGATGGTTGATGATGACGACGGCGAAGGATTCCCCTCTCCGGAGCCCCGAACGGACTCCAGATCAGCCCTCCCGAGAGAGTTTAGGGCTTGGCGATGGCTCCGTATCGTAAAACACAATGAATCTTTCTCTCTGATTTTTTTCTCCCTGAACACGAATATATGGAGTTGAAGTTGAGGTCGGTGGAGCTCCAGGTGGCCCACGAGGCAGGGGTCGCGCCCAGGGGGGCAGGCGCGCCCCCACCCTCATGGCAAGGGTGTGGGGCCCCTGGCCTTGATTCTTTTGCCAGTATTTTTTATTATTTCCAAAAATAATCTTCGTGGAGTTTCAGGTCATCCCGAGAACTTTTGTTTCTGCACATAAATAACACCATGGCAATTTTGCTGAAAACAGCGTCAGGCCGGGTTAGTTCCATTCAAATCATGCAAGTTAGGGTCCTAAACAAGGGCAAAAGTGTTTGGAAAAGTAGATACGACGGAGACGTATCAACTCCCCCAAGCTTAAACCTTTGCTTGTCCTCAAGCAATTCAGTTGATAAATTGAAAGTGATAAAGAAAAACTTTTACAAACTCCGTTTGCTCTTGTTGTTGTAAATATGTAAAGCCAGCATTCAAGTTTTCAAAGAAAGATTATGAACTAACCATATTCACAATAACTCTTAGGTCTCATGTTTACTCATATCAATGGCATAATCAACTAGCGAGCAATAATAATAAATCTCGGATGACAACACTTTCTCAAAACAATCATAATATGATATAACAAGATGGTATCTCACTAGCCCTTTCTGAGACCGCAAAACATAAATGCAGAGCACCTTTAAAGATCAAGGACTGACTAAACAATGTAATTCATGGTAAAAGAGATCCATTCATAGTCATACCCAATATAAATTAATAGTAATGGATGCAAATGACAGTGGTGCTCTCCAGCTGGTGCTTTTTAATAAGAGGGTGATGACTCAACATAAAAGTAAATAGATAGGCCCTTCGCAGAGGGAAGCAAGGATTTGTAGAGGTGCCAGAGCTCGATTTTAAAGCAGAGATAAATAATATTTTGAGCGGCATACTTTCATTGTCAACATAACAACCAAGAGATGGTGATATCTTCCATGCTACACACATTATAGGCGATTCCCAAACAGAATGGTAAAGTTTATACTCCCCCTCCACCAACAAGTATCAATCCATGGCTTGCTCGAAACAACGAGTGCCTCCAACTAACAACAGTCCCGGGGGAGTTTTGTTTGCCATTATTTTGATTTGATTTGCATAAAGCATGGGACTAGGCATCCCGGTGACCAGCCATTTTCTCGTGAGTGAGGAGCGGAGTCCACTCCTCTTGAGAATAACCCGCCTAACATGGAAGATACGGACAGCCCTAGTTGATACATGAGATATTCGAGCATACAAAACAGAATTTCATTTGAAGGTTTAGAGTTTGGCACATACAAATTTACTTGGAACGGCAGGTAGATACCGCATATAGGAAGGTATAGTGGACTCATATGGCATAACTTTGGGGTTTAAGGGACTGGATGCACAAGCGGTATTCCGCTTAGTACAAGTGAAGGGTAGCAAAAGACTGGGAAGCGACCAACTAGAGAGCGACAACAGTCATGAACATGCATTAAAATTAATAAACATTGAGTGCAAGCATGAGTAGGATATAATCCACCATGAACATAAATATCATGAAGGCTATGTTGATTTTGTTTCAACTACATGTGTGAACATGTGCCAAGTCAAGTCACTCGAATCATTCAAAGGAGGATACCACCCTATCATACCACATCACAACCATTTTAATAGCATGTTGGCATGCAAGGTAAACCATTATAAACTCCTAGCTAATTAAGCATGTCATAAGCAATTATGATCTCTAATTGTCATTGCAAACATGTTTATTCATAATAAGTTGAATCAGGAACGATGAACTAATCATATTTACAAAAACAAGAGAGGTCGAGTTTAAACCAGCTTTTCTCATCTCAATCAGTCCATCATATATCGTCATTATTGCCTTTCACTTGCACGACCGAACGATGTGAATAATAATAATAGTGCACGTGCATTGGACTAAGCTGGAATCTGCAGGCATTCAATAAACAGGAGAAGACAAGGCAATATGGGCTCTTGGTTAAATCAACAATCATGCATGTAAGAGCCACTTCAACATTTTATTATGGTCTCCTCCTATCGACCCCCAAAGAAAAGAAAAGAAAACTATTTACACGGGAAAGCTCTCAACAAGAAAAAGAAGAACAGGAAATCTTTTTGGGGTTTCTTTTAATTATTACTTCTACGGCAAGAAAGGTAAACTAGCTAAACGCTACAACTAGTTTTTTTGGTTTTCTTAAGATTTTTCAAACACACAAGAAGAAAGCAAGAAAAATAAAATAAACCAGCATGGATATTACAGTGAAAAAGTATGAGCACCGACATCTAGCAATGAGTGTGTGAACATGAATATAATGTCGGTGAGAAATACATACTCCCCCAAGCTTAGGCTTTTGGCCTAAGTTGGTCTATTGCCATGGCTGGCCTGGCGAATATCCAAACTTATAGTTGGGGTCGTACTGTGATGCAGTAGTCATTGCATCGTGGGCTGCAGCTTGGAGGCAAGCTATCTCAGCCCTCCTCTCATATTCATCAGCCTCCTCTCTGGTTATAAAATATCTCCCTTTTGCCTGAAAGTCAAAGAAAGTAGAAGCAGGGAGAGGACGTGATAGGTGTGTCGTCTATTAAAGATACCAAAGCTGTCAGGACCCCGATCCTAAGTCACACCGATCTAGCATGTAACACATCATATCACCTTGCGGCCTCACGCACGGTATTCCCACGGGTGTCGCCTTACCATGGCCCGGGACCGTTTGCGCCTTTTGGCTCACGTATATGATAGTGTCGCTAGCATCCATATGACAGAGAACCCGGGCCGACATGACTAGTCGTGAAATGAATCACATCGAGCATGTCGGTCATCAACGTATGAATTCGGGCTGTAGCACTGGGCTAACAGGACTCCGGTATCCCGGGCTGTAGCAGGCTAGGCAGGACTCCGAATATCACCGCGTGACATTTCCCCGAAGGGACAGACATAGGAACGAAGTGAAACACATGAATGGCATTTATAAGAGCTTATTTTGGAGTTGCATTTGAACCTTTGGTTCAAATGGACTTCATTCAAATTGAATACTAATTGCATTAGCTCAAACAGCATCACATCTACATGCCATGTTCATGCATCATATTGTTGCATATGATTGTGTATTGATTGCCGGCACCGTTCCTTCTCGATAGGTCCTGCTCGGAGACGTTCAGAGTACATGCGTGAAGCAAGGTGCCCCCCCTGTTGATTTACCGGGCAAGCAAACTCCCTTGTTCATTCCGATACAATCCTACTCTCTCGCTCCTGCTCTCAGTTATTGCATTAGGACAACAACGATTCATCTGCTACTTTGTGTTGCGGTAGTTGAACCCATTCCTCTGCATGACCTGTCATTGCCACAGTAAATAGTTGAAACCCAGTCGGTACTGGAGGAACTGATCGTTCCTCTCAACAAAACGATGACGAACCAAAGCCTCATAATCTAAATAAGCAAGAGGCAACTCAATATCATCCTCACGTATGGTTACACCAAGAAAATTAGCTAAACGGGTTGCATAAATTCCACCAAAGAAATATCCATTAAATCTATTATTATGCAACCTACGTGCAACAGTGGCTCCCAAATTATAATGTTTATCTCCTAACACAAAGACTCCTGAGAACACTGAGGTCAGGGACACACATGTGACATGCTTCATCCTTACCATTTATGCACCTACCTATGAAGAGAGCAAAATAATGTATAGCAGGAAAATGAATGCTCCCTATGGTAGCTTGTGCTATGTCTCTAGATTCACCCACAGTTATACTAGCAAGAAAATCTCTATACTCAGATTTGCGAGGTACTACCCCATTATGTAAGTTTGCAAGAAGTGGTAAAATCCTCTAAGTCCATAGTATAAGAATTTTCATAAAGATCAAATAGGACAGTTTGAGAATTGCGTGAAGATGAAAATTCAAACCTCCTCACAAAGGAACTAGTGAGATAGTGGTACTGACGACACTTATCTGCCTCGAAGCTCACAAGATCAGTGTTACGCACACATGCGTTAAATTCTTCCTTGATTCCTGCTTGATCCATGAAGTCCTCTGAAGGCCATTCACAAGCCCGTACTGGAGCATCCCTTGGTGGTTCATCATCAGCATCGCACATTGCAAGCCTGGGTCCTTGCTTCCTTGAAGAACCACCTTGGTACATTTTCCTAAACATATTTCTTCCTCTACAAAATTTCTGAAATTTTTAGTAACTTCGAATAAAAGTGAACCAAGCTCAACAAAATTGATAGCAACTACTCCTACAAGTGCCTAGAGACTATATCATGCATTAGAACTACTTGGAACCATATAAATTTGACATGCAAGCTCAAGAACATGGTCACCTAGGCAACACAAATTTGCAACGAATAAGGCACTAGAGCATAAACTAATTGGACCATTGGAGGAGTCACATACCAAGGAACAATCCCCCAAAGTAGTTTTGTGAGAGGTACTTTGAGCAAGGAGATCAAAAATCACAGCAAAATGAGCTAGAACTCGTGCTTGAGCTGGATGGTGATTTTTTTGGGAGTAAGAAGAAGTGTGTGGGTGCAGGAATAAGTGGAGGGGAGCCACCATGGGCCCATGAGGCAGGGGGGCGCGCCCAGGGGGTGGGCGCGCCCTGGACCCTCGTGGCCAGGTGCTTGCTCCCCCTGCTGTGTTCTCAGTGCCAGATATTCTTAAATATTCCAGAAAAAATCATATTAAATTGGCAGGGCATTTGGATAACTTTTATTTTCGGGGTATTTTTATATTGCACGGATAATTCAGAAACTGACAGAAAAATGCTATTTTTACTTTATTTCAACTAAATAACAGAAAGTAAAAGGAGGGTACAGAAGGTTGTGCTTTCTAACTTCATCCATCTCATGCTCATCAAAAGGAATCCACTAACAAGGTTGATCAAGTCTTGTTAACAAACTCATTCCGAATAACATGGAACTGAAGAAATTTCGAATAACACTATGTTACCTCAACGGGGATGTGCACGTCCCCAATAATAAGAATATCATATATCTTTTTGACAGTAGTAAGAGGAAATTCAAAACCTCCAAAAATAATCGATGCAATTTTTCCAATAGAGTTTATACTATGAACTTGAGGTTGTTTCCTCGGAAAGTGTATCGTATGCTCATTACCATTAACATGAAAAGTGATATTGCCTTTGTTTCAATCAATAACAGCCCCTGCAGTATTCAAAAAGGGTCTTCCAAGAATAATAGACATGCTATCGTCCTCGGGAATATCAAGAATAACAAAGTCCATTAAAATAGTAACATTTGCAACCACAACAGGCACATCCTCGCAAATACCGGCTGTGTATAGCAGCTTGATTTATCGACCATTTGCAAAGATATTTCAAGAGGTGTCAACTTATTCAAATCAAGTCTACGATATAAAGAGAGAGGCATAACACTAACACCGGCTCCAAGATCACATAAAGCAGTTCTAACATAGTTCCTTTTAATGGAGCATGGTATAGTTGGTACTCCTGGATCTCCTAGTTTCTTAGGTATTCCACCCTTAAAAGTATAATTAGCAAGCATGGTGGAAATTTCAGCTTCCGGTATCTTTCTTTTATTAGTGACAATTTCTTTCATATACTTAGCATAAGGATTCATTTTGAGCATATCAGTTAAAAGCATACGCAAGAAGATAGGTCTAATCATTTCAGCAAAGCGCTCAAAATCCGCATCATCCTTTTTCTTGGATGGTTTAGGAGGAAAGGGCATGGGTTTCTGAACCCATGGTTCTCTTTCTTTACCGTGCTTCCTAGCAACAAAGTCTCTCTTATCATAACGTTGATTCTTTGATTGTGGGTTATCAAGATCAACAACAGGTTCAATTTCTACATCGTTATCATTGCTAGGTTGAGCATCAACATGAACATCATCATTAACATTATCACTAGGTTCATGTTCATTACCAGATTGTATTTCAGCATCAGAAATAGAAATACCATTGGGATTCTCAGGTGTATCTACAACAGGTTCACTAGAAGCATGCAAAGTCCTATCATTTTTTTTCTTCTTTTTAGAAGGACTAGGTGCATCAATATTATTTCTCTGAGAGTCCTGCTCAATTCTCTTAGGATGGCCTTCAGGATACAAAGGTTCCTGAGTCATTTTACCAGTTCTAGTAGCCACTCTAACAACAAAATCATTATTCTTACTATTTAATTCATTGAGCAAATCATTCTGAGCCTTACGTACTTGTTCTACTTGAGTGGTAACCATAGAAGCATGTTTACTAATGTTTTTAAGTTCACCTTTAACTCTAGACATATAATCACTCAAGTGTTCAATCATATAAGCATTTTGTTTTAATTGTCTACCAAAATAAGCATTAAAATCTTCTTGCTTAACCATAAAGTTATCAAACTCATCCAAACATTGGCTAGCAAACTTAGTAGGAGGGATTTTAGCTTTATCATATCTATAGAGAGAATTTACCTTTACTACCTGTGTCGGGTTATCAAGACCATGAGTTTCTTCAATAGGTAATGGATTAGGATCATATATTTTTTCAATAGGCGGTAAATTAATACCATGTATTTCTTCAATAGGAGGTAAATTCTTAACATCTTCAGCTTTAATACCCTTTTCTTTCATAGATTTCTTTGCCTCTTGCATATCTTCAGATCGAGAAATAGAACACCCCTCTTCTTCGGAGTTGACTTAGGAGTTGGTTCAGGAAGTGTCCAATTATTTTCATTGGTCAACATATCATTCAATAGGATTTCAGCTTCATCTGGTGTTCTTTCCCTGAAAACAGAACCAGCACAACTATCCAGGTGGTCTCTGGAAGCATCGGTTAGTCCATTGTAAAAGATATCAAGTATTTCATTTTTCTTAAGAGGATGATCAGGCAAAGCATTAAGTAATTGGAGAAGCCTCCCCAAAGCTTGTGGGTGTCGGCGTTCTGGGAACGGGGGTCCCCAGACTTGCCTGCCTGCGGCCCACGGCGTGGCTATGTTAGCGGGCCTGTACGGCCCATCTTCATCGACAAAGCATTCAAGGTTCTCGCGAGGGGCCAAGCCTCGCGAGGGGGCGGCGCAAAACCTCCTCGGGAGCAGCCTCACCAGGCTGCCTCGCGAGGAGCGGAGATATCAAGGCGGAGCAAACCTCACGAGGCTCTCGTGATGTGAGGCATGACGATCGACACCAGGTGGGCGCCAGGCGGGCGCTAGCGCGTGCAGCGTCCTTGTTTCCTCTTTGGTGCTAAGGAATCAAGCGCAGGCGCGGAGTATCGAGGCATCAGGAAAAGGTGTCCATATCGGTGCAACAAGACCAAGACCAGCAGGACGGCAAGACGGAGGTCACCGTGGAGCCCAAGACGGTGTCACCCCAGAGCCTTTTGCAGGCGAAGACCACTTTTGTCAGGATAGCTTGTACTAGTTGTCCCCTTTCAAATTCGCCCGCCGTTGTTGGCTCCCTTCCCGCTCAATATCTGGGGAGAGGACCAGGGCCTATATAAGTAGAGCTAGACACCACAGTAGAGGGGGGGGGGACAGATCGAGTTCTCATCCACAAGTCCGCAGAGCACAAGAACACCTCAACCTCAGGAGGTTGTTCTTCCCCTTGTACTGTTCTTCATCAGCCCAAGAGGCAATCCACCACCACACACTGGAGTAGGGTATTACACCACAATGGTGGCCTAAACCAGTAAAAATCTCGTGTCCTTCTGTGTTGCGAGTTCGTTGAGTTCATCCGCGAGATCCTAGTGAGCTAGGGCGTAGATCGGTAGGAGGGAAATAACTTCGCGCGCACCCGAGAGTTCGAACCTTAAGGGTTTTGCCAGAACCCGACATCCGACATTTGGCGCGCCAGGTAGGGGTGCGTCGTAGCTTCTCCCCACCGGCCTACGCCCCACGCCGCCGCACTTCGCCCCCATGGCGGGTGCTCCGCCATCCGCTCCTACGGCCGGTGTTGACGACGGGGCCAGGGGGCTCCGAGCCCTGGCCCCCGCCCTGCGACGGGTGCAATGGCCACCCAAGTTCAGGCTGGAGATGCCGCGGCGCTACGATGGCACGGTGGACCCGTCACTGTTCCTACTGGCATACGAGGAGGTTGTCCTCGAAGCCGGGGGCGACGACAAGGTCATGGCTAACTGGTTCCCCATGGCCCTCTCCAGCGAGCCACGCGCCTGGCTGCTCAACCTCCCTGGATCTACGGTGGCGTCCTGGGGGGAACTCCGCGACCTCTTCGCTGCATGCTATGCGGTGCCGGTGCACCACGCAGTCGCAGCCCTGCTGGGCGGCTCTCAAGCACCGCCTTAAGATCGCCACGTCAAGCCATTCCTCCGTCAGATTGGGGCCGTTTCCAAGCGCACTGGGCCTTCATCGGGTTGGACCGCAGCAGAGGCCGACCTCACCTTTAGCTCAGAAGACCATTGAGCCTCCACCATCGGCTCGGGCATGCTCCCAATGCTCTGCATGCCCACCATCTGCAACCTGGCTGTTACCAAGACCCTCATTGATGGTGGTGCCGGCCTCAACTTGCTCTCCGTGGAGGCCTTCAGCCTTCTTCACGTGTCGCTCGAGCGACTCAGTCTCAGCAAGCCCTTCTCAGGAGTTGGTGGCGGCGCTGCCCACTCCCTAGGCCAGATCCGTGTCCCAGTCACCTTTAGCACACGCGACAACTACCGCACTGAGTTGGTCGACTTCGACGTCGCCTGCATCGGCCTCCCGTACAACGCCATCCTCAGGTACCCAGCTCTCGCCCAGTTCACGACGGCGACTCACCCGGCCTACAACCTCATGAAGATGCCTGGGAGCAAGGGCATCCTCACCATCAAGGGGGACGCCAAGGAGGCCGTAACAGCACTCAAGCTTGCCTTCAAGACCACGGCGGCGCTGCAGCCCGCCGGCGCTGGTACCCCCGAAGCCAAGGAAGCCGCGCCTACCAAGAAGAAGCAGCTATTCACCCAAGACAAGGCGGAAACCAAGCAGGTGCCAGTCAATGAGGACGGACCCTCAGGAGCCACCTTTACCATAGGTACCGGCCTCGATTCCGTCCAAGAAGAGGCGCTGGTGAGGTTCTTGCGCGCAAACAAGGACATATTCACATGGGAGCCCAATCAGCTGGTGGGGGTTCCAAGAGAGGTGATTCAGCATCACTTAAGGGTGTGCCCCAACATGCGCCCTGTCAAGCAACGAGCGAGGCGGCAATCCACGGAGAAACAAGCCTTCATCGTCCAGAGACCCAAGAAGCCGGAGGCGGCGGGTGCCATTCACGTAAGTTTGGTACCCCACATGGCTGGCAAACCCCGTCGTAGTGCCGAAGAAAGGCGGGAAGGAACGGACGTGCGTCAATTTCACCAACCTTAATAAGGCCTACTGAGGGAGTCCTGGATTAGGGGGTGTCCAGATAGCCGGACTATAGCCTTCGGCCGGACTCCTGGACTATGAAGATACAAGATTGAAGACTTCGTCCCGTGTCCGGATGGGACTTTCCTTGGCGTGGAAGGCAAGCTTGGCGATACGGATATGTAGATCTCCTACCATTGTAACCGACTCTGTGTAACCCTAACCCTATTCGGTGCCTATATAAACCGGATGGTTTTAGTCCGTAGGACGAACAACAATCATATCATAGGCTAGCTTCTAGGGTTTAGCCTCTACGATCTCGTGGTAGATCTACTCTTGTACTACCCATATCATCAATATTAATCAAGCGGAGTAGGGTTTTACCTCCATCGAGAGGGCCCGAACACAGGTAAAAACATTGTGTCCCTTGTCTCCTGTTACCATCCGCCTAGACGCACGATTCGGGACCCCCTACCGAGATCCGCCGGTTTTGACACCGACATTGGTGCTTTCATTGAGAGTTCCTCTGTGTCGTCGTCTTTAGGCCCGGTGGCTCCTCCGATCATCAACAACGATGCGCTCCAGGGTGAGACTTTTCTCCCCGGACAGATCTTTGTATTCGGCGGCTTTGCTGCGGGCCAATTAAGCAGCCATCTGGAGCAGATTGAAAGCTACGCCCCTGGACATCAGGTCAGATTTGGAAGTTTGAACTACACGGCTGACATCCGCGGAGACTTGATCTTCAACGGGATCGAGCCACAGCCAAGCGCGCAGCACTGTCCCGAAGGGCATGATCTATCTCTGCCGCCGGACAGTGTCCTGGAGGCCGCTCCAGAGTCCGCTCCGACCTTTAGCTCGGAGCCGACCACGCTGATCAAGGATGGGTGGCTGGACACCGCCTCGGGGGCTGCGATCTCCACGGCGATTGAGCCATACACCTACCCGTCCCTTTGCGGCTTCGTGACTCAAAGCGCGGACTCCTCTCCAGACTCCGAGCCTTCCGCGCCCCTGCCAATCGAATCCGATTGGGCGCCGATCATGGAATTCACTGCCGCGGACATCTTTCAGCACTCACCCTTTGGCGACATCCTGAATTCACTAAAGTCTCTCTCTTTATCAGGAGAGCCCTGGCCGGATTATGGTCAGGAAGGTTGGGATGCGGACGATGAAGAAAATCAAAGCCCACCCACCACCCACTTCGTAGCCACTGTCGATGATTTAACCGACATGCTCGACTTCGACTCCGAAGACATCGACGGTATGGACGACGATGCAGGAGACGACCAAGAACCAAAGGCCACCTCGTCATACGACATATACATGGTGGACATCCCAAAAGATGGGAATGGAGATGGAACAGCGGAGGATGACCCCTCCAAGAAATAGCCTAAGCGTCGGCGTCAGCGGCGCCACTCTAAATCCCGCCACAACAAAAATGGTGATTCCGGCACGGGGGATAATAACACCCCGGACAGTGCCGAAGACAACCCCCTCCAGCAAGATTCAGCGCATGAGGATGGAGAAGCCAGCCCTCATGAGAGAGCGGCAGAAAAAGAGGTAGAGGACGATAATTACATGCCTCCCTCCAAAGATGAGGCAAGCCTCGACGATGATTTAATTTGTCGCACTCCGAGGATCTGTCGAACAAGAGCGTTTCAAACACAGGCTCATGGCCACGGCAAGCAGCCTCAAGAAAAAGCAGCAACAGCTTAGAGCTGACCAAGATTTGCTAGCTGACAGATGGACTGAAGTCCTTGCGGCCGAAGAGTATGAACTCGAGCGCCCCTCCAAGAGCTACCCAAGACGCAGGCTGCTACCCCGATTAGAGGAGGAAGCACCTAAACCTACATCACCGGTGCATGATATGGCTGACCGGCCACCTCATGGTCACATGAGAGGCCTGTCGGCCCTCAATTCAAGCCGCACCCCGTCGCCGCTCAAAAAATACAAAGGCATGGGGAAACGCGCCAGACCTGCGAGATATATTGGAGGACAAGGCAATGCAGACAAGATCGATCTATGGATCACGTGGGCGCCCCACGACACGTGACGATAACCGTCACGCCGGATATGGCAACTCCGGCCGGGCCGAACACAGTAGACAAAGCTCATTTGAGTTGCGTCGTGATATAGCCCAATATGTAGGTGCCGCACACCCACTATGCTTCACAGATGAAGTGATGGATCATCAAATCCCTGAGGGTTTCAAACCCGTAAACATCGAATCATACAATGGCACAACAGATCCTGCGGTTTGGATTGAGGACTATCTCCTTCACATCCACATGGCCCGCGGTTAGGGGTGGAAAGTGGTAGCGGATAATCCGAAATATCCGATATTCGTATTCGAGAAAATGCCTATTCGTATCCGAAACATCCGCATCCGAACAAAAATGGATATGGAAATTATCCGTATCCGAATTTATTAAACAAATAATAAATAAAATATGGTAGGAGATTTTGACACAAATATGGATATGGAAGTGGATATATCCGTATCCGAATTAGTTTATGGGATGTAATTTTCAAAATTCTAGACCCAAGATTCCAATTATCCAACATAAAAGCCAAATAAGGGTCAAATTTTACTCTTTATATGATTGAACTTATAAATTATTATGCATTACAATAGTATTTATTCATAAACCTATTTATCATTGACTTATTGTATGTCACGAGTTGATTATTTCAGGTCACATAGCTATCGACTAATTTACTTAAGCAATATGTTGATATTATTCGTATCCGTTCCAAATCAAGAAAATATCCGATACATATCCGCATTCGAATAATATCTGAGCCGCATCCGTATCCGATAACATCTGTATTCGGATTCGTATTCGTTTTGAAAATATGAAAATGGAAGTGGTAAGAGCACTATCCGATCCGCATCCGATCTGTTTCCACCCCTACCCGCGGTGATGATCTACACGCCATCAAATACCTCCCACTCAAGCTTAAAGGACCAGCCCGGCATTGGCTTAACAGCTTGCCAGCAGAGTCAATCGGTTGTTGGGAAGACCTGGAAGCCGCATTCCTCGACAATTTCTAGGGCACATATGTGCGACCACCGAACGCCGATGACCTAAGCCACATAATTCAGCAGCAGAGGAATCGCCGGACAATTGGACACGGTTCCTAACCAAGAAAAAATCAAATCGTCGATTGTCCGGATGCCGAGGCCCTTGCAGCCTTCAAACACAACATCCGTGACGAGTGGCTTGCCCGGCACCTAGGACAGGAAAAGCCGAAATCCATGGCAGCCCTCACAACACTCATGACCCGCTTTTGCGCGGGAGAGGACAGCTGGCTAGCTCGTAGTAACAACATGACCAAGAGCCCTGGTAATTCGGATACCAAGGACAGCAGTGGCAGGTCGCGTCGCAACAAGCACAAGCGCCGCATTAATGGTGATAATGCTGAGGATACGGCAGTCAATGCCGGATTCAGAGGCTCTAAACCCGGTCGTGAAAAGCCATTTAAAAGAAATACTCGGGCCCGTCCAATTTGGACCGAATACTCGATCGCTCGTGCGGATACATGGCACCCGAAAAACCAGCCAATCACACCAACAGGGATTGTTGGGTGTTCAAGCAGCGAGCAAGTTAAATGCCGAAAACAATGACAAGGGGTTGCATAGCGATGACGAGGAGGAGCCCCGCCACGAACAATAGAGGACGGAAGGGCTTCCCGCATAAGTGCGGACGGTGAACATGATATACGCAACCCACATACCCAAAAGGGAGCGGAAGCATGCACTAAGGGGCGTATCTGTGATGGAGCCACCGCCCCAAAGTTCAACCCGTGGTCTTCCTGCCCGATCACTTTTGATCGAAGGACCACCCACTAGCATCCGCGATGGCGGATTCGCCGCATTGGTTCTAGACCCAATCATTGACGGATTTCACCTCACTAGAGTCCTAATGGACGGCGGCAACTGAACCTGCTTTATCGGGATAAAGTGCGCCAAAATGGGCATAGACCCATCAAGGATTAAACCCACAAAGACGACCTTCAAAGGCGTCATACCAGTGTAGAGGCCAAGCTATGCGAGCTCGAGTTACACTTGAAGTGGTCTTGGATCCCGGATAACTTCCGGAGCGAGGAGTTAATCTTCGACATAGTCCCGTTCCACAGCGGCTATCATGCACTGCTCGGACGAACCGCATTTGCAAAGTTCAATGCGGTGCCGCACTACGCATATCTCGAGCTCAAGATGCCAGGTCCTCGAGAAGTCATTACAGTCAATGGAAACACCGAACGCTCTCTCCGGACGGAGGAGCATACGGCGGCCCTCGCGGTGGAAGTGCAAAGTAGCCTCTTAACGCAATTCTCGAGTCCGACTATTAAACGTCCGGACACCGTCAAGCGCGCCCGGAGTAACCTACAACAAGACCGCTGGCATCGCCCGAGCACGCATAGCAATGCGGCCCAAGCCCCAGCCCTCGCGAAATCGCGAAACCAGTATTACGCGTACATAATTACACTCTGGAAATACCATGGGCATAGGGGAAGGGGCACGACCACGGCATGCCCAGAATGCGACTCAACCACACCAGGGGCTCCCAATTGTGTCATTCTTTTTTTCTTTCTTTCTACTTTCAGGACTCCATTCTCACGAAGCCCTGTCCGGCATTAGAATCGCCGAACACATGATGCAACAGCCAGGAAGCGAAGTTACGTCGAGTGTCCAGGTGGTCTCTATTACAAGCAATATATCTGTTTTACACAACATCCCGCGGCTTACCCCTGGAGGGAGACATGTTAAAAAGTCACGTCCCTTGCTTATCGCACTATTTGTATCGTTCTGCTCTTACAATAGCCCTTTTGAATAAACAATATATAGCTTCTGCCTATTATTGATTTCCCCTTTTATATATATATATATATATATATATATATATATATATATATATATATATATATATATATGTTCATTTATGACATTGTGCAACCATACACTTTGGTACGAGCAATACACCAGGGGCTTAAGTACCACATAACATGGTGTGATAAGTCTGAACACTTTCACAAGTGCGGCACCCCGGACTTATAGCATTATATGCATCGGCTCCGAATCATGTCTTGGGTCAATAGTTGGGTTTGCCCGGCTCCCATGTTTTGGTACCTTACGTTCCGTTATATCGGCTAAGGTAGCTGGGAGAACCACTGCGATTGTGCCCGGTTGAGCTGGGTTAAGCACCTCAGTGGAGAAAGCTAAAACTGACTGTCATGATAGGGCGAGAGCCGGTCGCTGTTCGAGAGGTTTTGAGTCCCTAAAGACTTATGCCGCTTAGAGCGAGGAGTCGGCATTGTCCGGCCTAGGCGTGGATAGCGCCCCGAACTCGGTCTTCCGAATACGGGGGCTTCGCCGAAATTTAAAATTATAGAATTCTATGGCTAAGTGAGAGTGTTCAAGCATTATAGTCCGGTTGCCTTGTTCCTTGCGTTGAGCGCCTCCCTCGAAGGACCCAAGAATGGGAACAAGAGCGCTCAAGTTCATCCCGAACACCCCAAAGACTGTGGCATGGGGGCTGAAGCCAACGACTCGCCATCTCTCAAATTTAATACACGGCCGCACAGAAGGTAATATTTTAAATTAAAAAGTGTCGCTTAGCACATATGAACAAGTTTTCAGCGTACATGATAACAAATGCGAGTCTACTCAAAAATTATATCTTTGGAGCATTCATCCGCTATAAGGCAGGCACCCTTCAGGACGCCCTCATAATACATTTCAGGCTTGCGATGCTCCTTCTTCGGTGGTGGTCCGTCCTTCACAAGCTTCTCAGCGTCCATCTTGCCCCAGTGCACCTTAGCAAGGGCAAGGGCCCTACGGGCACCTTCGATGCAGACGGAGCGCTTGATGACTTCAACCCATGGACAGGCGTCCACCAGCCGCCTCACCAGCCCAAGGTAGCTCCCAGGCATGGATTCCTTAGGCCACAGCCGAACTATGAGGCCCCTCATGGCCTGTTCGGCCACCTTATGGAGCTCGACCAGCTGCTTCAACTGGTCGCTTAAGGGCACCGGGCGTCCGACCTCGACATCGAGACCAGAACACCTTCTCCGTCGAGCTTCCCTCCTCGGCTCGGTAGAATGCGGCAGCATCAGCAACACTGCGGGGCAGATCTACGAATGCTCCTGGAGAGCTCTGGATTCGGGTAAGTAACAGATAATTCACTTTCACATGCTTGCTTTGCATATAGAATGCCTTACCCGCCGCTATCTTGTTCATCGCCTCAATCTCCTGGAGGGCTTCGGCCTTAGCGGCCTTGGCGCTCTCAAGGGCCGTGGCGAGCTCGGACTCCCGAGTCTTTGAGTCACGCTCCAAACTCTCATGCTTTTCCACGAGAGCTTGGAGCTCTTGCCGCACCTCCGCCACCAGTGCTTCCTGCTTTTCTCGCTCGGTGCGCTCCGCGGCCGCATTGCTTTCGGCCCGGGACGCCGCCTCCTTCAGGGTCGCCACCTCGTTCGTGGCCCCTGCAATATTCATGTTATTCCTGCCATTTTTGCAAACACATCTTTTAAATACTCCCGTAAGGTATTACTTACCTTCCTTGTCCTCGAGCTGCTTTTTGGCAAGTCCGAGCTCGTTCTCGGACTGCTCGAGGCTCTGCTTCAATGCACCAACCTCCGCATGATCGGTCTGGCAGGTCAGCAGTGCATCCTGCATTCCCATATTGACATACTTATGTTAGACTCCTGCGTATATCTTTTTAGATCCTCAGTTTGACTTTTTCTTTCCGAACACCAAAATGAGCATTAGGGGCTACTGTCTATGCGGTAATATTTTTATACATACCTCAAAGCCTGTTAGAAGGCTGGCACAGGCTTCAGTCAGCCCGCTCTTGGTGGACTAAACCTTCTGGATCACCACACTCATAACAGTGCGGTGCTCCTCGTTGATGGAAGCGCCGTTAAGCGCCTCCATCAAATCATCCGGTGCCTCCGGTTGGACGGAGGTCACCGGCGTCAATCTTGCCCTTCTTATGAAGGGGTCGCTGTCGGACTCGGAACCACCGAAGGTTCGGTGACGGAGTCCGGCCAGGTCGGACTTAAAGCCCTTCGGGGTTTTATCCCCTTTGAGCCCATATTCCGGGAGGTCGCCTTGCGGCGCCTCCATCGCCACCTCCTCCTGGCTGGGCCCCTTTTGGGACTCCACCCCGATGTCATAAGCGGTGGGAGGAGACGAGGCGGTCGGAAGTGAGGTGCTATTCACCTCCGACGAATCAAGGGAGCCGCTCGACGAATCGTCGAGCCCATCCTTGGGCGGGCTGCATGGTTATATCCGGCGTTATAGGATCTTTGGCGACAAATGAAACGCCACGAGTTATTCTGGTGTCCGGACACTTACGATCTCGCCAAGCGCTTGGCCCTTGGAGCCCACCCCTTTTCGCCGTCGTCGGCATTGGCGGTGTAGTCCGGAGGAAGGGTCCTTCCGTTCTTGGACCCTCCGGCCTCCCCGGTGGGGGCGTACTTCCTTTTCTTCTCTCCCCCCGTTGGGGGAGAGGCCTCTTTTTCCTCCTCCTCGTCTTCGCGGGAGGAGTCCGCCTCGGCGTCATCGGACGATGAGTCCAATAACACCTGGAGCCGGGAAATCCTTCAAGTTCCCGTGGCCTTCTTCTTGGCCTTCTTTTCCGGCACCACGTGAGGTGTCGGAACCAGCAGCCCCGTCAATTGGGCGTCCGCTGGGTCTTCTAGCAAGGGAGCCGGACAGTCGATCTGTCCGGGCGTCTTCAACTAGTCCTGTCAAAGGTGAGGGAGTTTTAGATCCCGCATAGAGTCAAACTATGAAAAAAGAGTCCCGTAAAGGGTAAAATAACTTACCTCGCTGGCTTGATGCTGCGAGCTGAATCCGCGATCTTACATGCCGTGGATGCGGGAGCTTCGGCGTATGAACAGCACCTTCGAGCGTCTTCGTACATAGTGTCGAAGAGCGGGTTCAAGGTTCGGTCTTTGTCTTGGATCAAACTCCCACAAATTGAAGTCCCGTTCGGGCATGGGAGAATCCGGCGGATGAGCATCACCGGATTACGTTGACAAGCTTGAGATTCTTGTCCACCCGGTTTGACGCAGGTTTGGAGTCCGCCAGCTCTTCCCAATTACCCCACGTCAGCCCGTCTCTTTCCATGAGGTGAGCCGTGTGGGGAAGCCGATCGAATTCGGGGCCGCCGCCCATTGAGAGTCGCATGCTCGGTGATATAAAACCACCCGATTGCCACCCCTTTATGGTCTCCACAAAGGAGCCCTCGAGCCATAGGGCGTTGGCCATCCTGCCCACCATGGCGTCTCAAGACTGCTTGGCGGCCGCCCACTACCTTCGGCTTGACATTGAAGGTCTTCAGCCATAAGTCAAGTGGGGCTAGATGCAGAGGAAGGCCTCGCATTACCACGATAAACGCCGAGATTTTGAGGATGAAATTGGGGCCAGATCGTGGAAATCTAGGCCAGAGTAGAACATGAGCCCCATTTAATGGGTGAAGTGGAAACCCTAGTCCATGGAGGAAGTGGGGAGGAACACCACCCTCTCATGGGGCCTGGGGGTGGGGATGAGCTGCCCCTCATTGGGGAGCCTATGCGCGATGTCGCTGGATAAGTATCCGGCCTTCCGCAGCTTTTTGATGTGCCCCTCCGTGACGGAGGAGGCCATCCACTTGCCTCCCGCTCCGGACATAGTTGGAGAAGGTTGAGGTGGGATGTGCGGACTTGGGCGCTGGAGCTCGAGTGCGCGGAAATGGATAAGCAAAGGAGGAAGAAGGCGTGTGTGAAAAGTGGATCCTTATCCCCTTATATGGACGGACAAAGCTAGGCGTCCCCACCGGCCTGATAAAACACGCTTATCTCCCAAGCGCCGTAATCAATGGCGCGGTTGGGTTACCCACGCCCGTATTGATAAGAATCCTGGAATAAGGGGACATGATCTCTGCTTTGACAAGACGTGCCAAAGAAACCACCTCGCTAAACACGCTGAGGTGGGGCAGTGAAAACGACTTGAATAAAGGCTTGGCCGTGGTGTGATGTCACGCTGCGGAATACGTCAACAGATTGAACTTGTGTAAATGTTATTCTCTCTACGGTGGTATGTGGAACTTATTTTGCGTAACCGGACACTATCCTTGTGTTCGTAATCTTCTATGAAGTATTCGGAAGAGGAACCCGCCTTTGCAATGCCGAAGACAATATGCGCCACGGACTCATCGTCATTGAAGCCTGGTTCAGGGGCTACCGAGGGAGTCTGGATTAGGGTGTCCGGATAGCGGACTATAGCGCTCGGCGGACTCTGGACTATGAAGATACAAGATTGAAGACTTCGTCCCCATGTCCGGATGGGACTTTCCTTAGCGTGGAAGGCAAGCTTGGCGATACGGATATGTAGATCTCCTACCATTGTAACCGACTCAGGTAACCCTAACCCTATTCGGTGCCTATATAAACCGGAGGGTTTTAGTCCGTAGGGCGAACAACAATCATATCATAGGCTAGCTTCTAGGGTTTAGCCTCTACGATCTCGTGGTAGATCTACTCTTGTACTACCCATATCATCAATATTAATCAAGCGAAGTAGGGTTTTACCTCCATCGAGAGGGCCCGAACTCGGGTAAAACATCGTGGCCCTTGTCTCCTGTTACCATCCGCCTAGACGCACAGTTCGGGACCCCCTACCCGAGATCCGCCGGTTTTGACACCGACACCTACCTCCAAGATCCGTTCCCGCTCCCCCGCATCGATCAGATGGTCGACTCCACCGCCGAGTGCAACCTGCTGTGCTTCCTGGACGCATTCTCAGGGTATCACCAGATCAAGATGGCGGTGGAAGACGTAGAGAAGACAGCCTTCCTGACCCCGTGTGGGGTGTACTGCTACACCTGCATGCCCTTCGGGCTGCGCAACGCGGGCGCGACCTTTCAGCGGCTGATGCATATCGCCTTGGGGCGGCAGCTCAGGAGAAACACGGAGGCATATGTCGACGACATAGTGGTGATGTCTCGGGAGGCGAGAACCTTGATTCAAGACCTGGGCCCATACTGGTTTTGTTTTTTATGCAGGAATTCTAGGAACGGGTATCCCAGACTTGCCTGCCTGCAGCCTACAGCGTGGCTATGTTAGCGGGCCTGTACGGCCCATCTTCATCGACAAAGCATTCAAGGTTCTCGCGAGGGGCCAAGCCTCGCGAGGCGGGCGGCGCAGAACCTCCTCGGGAGCAGCCTCACCAGGCTGCCTCGCGAGGAGCGGAGATATCAAGGCGGAGCAAACCTCACGAGGCTCTCGTGACGTGAGCCATGACGATCGACACTAGGCGGGCGCCAGCGCGTGCAGCGTCCTTGTTTCCTCTTTGGTGCTAAGGGAGCAAGCGCAGGCGCGGAGTACCGAGGCATCAGGCAAAGGTTTCTATATCGGTGCAACAAGACCAAGACCAGCAGGATGGCAAGACGGAGGTCACCGTGGAGCCCAAGATGGCGTCACCACCAGAGCCTTTTGTAGGCGAAGACCACTTTTGTCAGGATAGCTTGTACTAGTTGTCCCTTCCAAATTCGCCCGCCGTTGTTGGCTCCCTTCCCGCTCAATATCTGGGGAGAGGACCAGGGCCTATATAAGTAGAGCTAGACACCACAGTAGAGGTGGGGGGGGGGGGGGGGGACAGATCGAGTTCTCATCCACAAGTCCACAGAGCACAAGAACACCTCAACCTCAGGAGGTTGTTCTTCCCCTTGTACTATTCTTCATCAGCCCTAGAGGCAATCCACCACCACACACTGGAGTAGGGTATTACACCACAATGGTGGCCTGAACGAGTATAAATCTCGTGTCCTTCTGTGTTGCGAGTTCGTCGAGTTCGTCCGCGAGATCCTAGTGAGCTAGGGAGTAGATCGGTAGGAGGGAAAGAACTTCGCGTGCACCCCAAAGTTCGAACCTTAAGGGTTTTGCCGGAACCCCACATCCGACAGTGGGAGACTCTCTTCTTCATTTTGCACAAAATTATATATTTCCCTTAAAGCAGCTTGTTTCTTATGAGCAGGGAAATATTTAGCAGATAAGTAATAAATCATATCCTGGGGACTACGCACACAACCAGGATCAAGAGAATTAAACCCTATCTTAGCATCACCCTTTAATGAGAACGGAAATATTTGAAGGATATAAAAGTAGCGGGTTCTCTCATCATTAGTGAACAGGGTGGCTATATCATTTAATTTAGTAAGATGTGCCACAACAGTTTCACATTCATAGCCATAAAAAGGATCATATTCAACCAAAGTAATTATATCGAAATTGACAGAGAATTCATAATCCTTATCAGTAACAAAGATAGGTGAAGTAGCATAAGCAGGATCATATTTCATTCTAGCATTCAGAGTTTTTTGTTTAAGCTTAGCTAATAATTTCTTAAGATCACTTCTATCATTGCAAACAAGAAAGTCTCTAGCAGTTTCTTCATCCATAACATAGCCCTCAGGAACAACAAGTAATTCATATTTATTAGGAGAGTCTTCATCATCACTTTCTTCAATATTATCGGTTTCAATAATTTCATTCTCTCTAGCCTTAGCAAGTTGTTCATCAAGAAATTCACCAACTGGCACAGTAGTATAAAGCATAGAAGTAGTTTCATCATAAGTATCATGCGTAGCAGAAGTGGCATCATCAATAATATGTGACATATCAAAATTAATAGCAGAAGCAGGTTTAGGTGTCGCAAGCTTACTCAAAACAGAAGGTGAATCAAGTGCAGAGCTAGATGGCAGTTCCTTACCTCCCCTTGTAGTTGAGGGATAAATTTTTGCGTCTTTCAAGTTCTTCATAGTGACCAGCAGATATAAATCCCAAGTGACTCAAAGAATAGAGCTATGCTCCCCGGCAACGGCGCCAGAAAATAATCTTGATAACCCACAAGTATAGGGGATCGCAACAGTTTTCGAGGGTAGAGTATTCAACCCAAATTTATTGATTCGACACAAGGGGAGCCAAAGAATATTCTCAAGTATTAGCAGCTGAGTTGTCAATTCAACCACACCTGGATAACTTAGTATCTGTTGCAAAGTATTTAGTAGCAAAGTAGTATGGAATTAACGGTAACGGTAGCAAAAGTAATATTTTTGGTTTTTGTAGTGATTGTAACAGTAGCAACGTAAAAGTAAATAAGCGGAGAACAATATGTGAAAAGCTTCGTAGGCATTGGATCGGTGATGGAGAATTATGCGGATGCGGTTCATCATGTAACAATCATAACATAGGGTGACACAGAACTAGCTCCAATTCATCAATGTAATGTAGGCATGTATTAGAATATAGTCATACGTGCTTATGGAAAAGAACTTGCATGCCATCTTTTGTCCTACCCTCCCGTGGCAGCGGGGTCCTAGCGGAAACTAAGGGATATTAAGGCCTCCTTTTAATAGAGTACCATACCAAAGCATTAACACATAGTGAATACATGAACTCCTCAAACTACGGTCATCACCGGGAGTGGTCCCGATTATTGTCACTTCGGGGTTGCCGGATCATAACACATAGTAGGTGACTATAGACTTGCAAGATAGGATCAAGAACTCATATATATTCATGAAAACATAATAGGTTCAGATCTGAAATCATGGCACTCGGGCCCTAGTGACAAGCATTAAGCATAGCAAAGTCATAGCAACATCAATCTCAGAACATAGTGGATACTAGGGATCAAACCCTAATAAAACTAACTCGATTACAAGATAAATCTCATCCAACCCATCACCGTCCAGCAAGCCTATGATGGAATTACTCACGCACGGCGGTGAGCATCATGAAATTGATGATGGAGGATGATTGATGATGATGACGGTTACGGATTCCCCTCCCTGGAGCCCCGAACGGACTCCAGACCAGCCCTCCCGAGAGAGTTTAGGGCTTGGCGGCGGCTCCGTATCGTAAAACGCGATGAATCTTTCTCTCTGATTTTATTCTCCCCGAACACGAATATATGGAGTTGAAGTTGAGGTCGGTGGAGCTCTAGGGGGCCCATGAGGCAGGGGGCGCACCCAGGGGGCAGGCACGCCCCCACCCTCGTGGCAAGGGTGTGGGCCCCCTGGCCTTGATTCTTTCGCCAGTATTTTTTATTATTTCCAAAAATATTCTTCGTGGAGTTTCAGGTCATTCCGAGAAGTTTTGTTTCTGCACATAAATAACACCATGGCAATTCTGCTGAAAACAGCGTCAGTCCGGGTTAGGTCCATTCAAATCATGCAAGTTAGAGTCCTAAACAGGGGCAAAAGTGTTTGGAAAAGTATATACGACGGAGACGTATCATTACCCTCGCGGAATCGCTCCGCCGGAGGGCAAATGTGCTCCTGCCCAAGTTCTGCCTCGAGACGGCGGCGCTCCGTCCTGAAAGTCCTCTCCTATTTCTTCTAGGTCAAAATGACTTATATGCCATAAGAGGGGCACCGGAGGTGGTGGTGAGCACACCCACTGTATGCGTTTAGGGGCCAGCGGCGCCTTTGTGTCTTGTGCTCACCAGGTGGCCCCCCTGCGGTGGTTATTTGCTCCACTATTTCTTATTTATTCCATAAAAATTCCCCGTGAAGTTTCAGTCCATTTGGAGTTGTACAAAATAGGTGGCCTGACGTAGCTTTTCCAGGTCCAAATTTCCAACTGCCGGAATTCTCCCTCTTTGTGTGTACCTTGCATATTATGAGAGAAAAGGCATTACAATTACTCCAAAAAGCATTATTATGCATTAAAACATCATAAATAACAGTAGGTAAACATGATGCAAAATGGAAAGTATCATGGACCCACTTGTGGACTTCCTGACCCCTCCGGAATCCTTCGGAACGTTCTGGAAGCATCCCGGTGCAATACCGAAAAAACTACACCTTTTTCTTAAACCCAAAGTATGACTTCTCATATATAAATCTTTACCTCTCGACCTTTCCGAGACTCCTCGTGACGACCGGGATCTCATCCGGTACTCTGAACAACATCCGGTTACCAATTATCAAATATCACAATACTACTCTAGCATCAAACAAGCATTAACCGTGCAACCCTGCATGTCCGGGAATAATGTAGTCATGACCGAGACACCTCTCCGGTCAATAACCAATAGCAGGACCTAGATGCGCATATTGGTTCCTACATATTCCATGAAGATCTTATATCGGTTGAACCACGATGTCAAGGATTTGGTTATCTGGTATGCAATTCTCTTTGTCCGGCGATATGTTACTTGCCCGAGATTTGATCGTCGGTATCTCCATACCTAGTTCAATCTCGTTATGGGCAAGTCTCTTTACTCCTTTCATAATACAAGATCTCGTGACTAACTCATTAGGCACATTGCTTGCAAGCTCTTTACAATGTTCTATTACTGAGAGGGCCCAGAGATATCTCTCCGTCACATGGAGTGACAAATCTCAGTCTCGGTCCGTGCCAACTCAAAAAACACCTTCGGTGATACCTGTAGAGCACCTTTATGACCACCCAGTTACGAAGTGACGTTTAGATACACACTAAGTATTCCTATGGTGTCAGGGAGTTGCACGATCTCATGGTCTTAGGAATAGATACTTGACATGAAGAAAACTATAACAATAAATTGATACGATTAACTGCTAAGCTTACGGTTGGGTCTTGTCCATCACATCATTCTTCTAATGACGTGATCCCGTTATCAAATGACAACTCATGTCTATGGTTAGAAAACCTTAACCATCTTTGATCAACGAGCTAATCTAGTAGAGATTTACTAGGGACATATTATTTATTTATGTATTCACACATATATTTAAGTTTACGGTCAAAATACAATTCTAACATTAATAATAAATCAATTTATTATTGTCTCTAGTGTATATTTTCAACAGGGGTATCAATATGTGCGTCCGTTTGCGAATAACGATGTAATAAGCGTTGAAGACGCTGAATAAGACTTGGCCAAAACGAGATGGGAGCTGCGAGACACACGGAGATAGAAGTTTGGTGGGCCTCCAGTCCCATGCATCAGTTTGGCGGGCCTCCAGTCCCATGCATCAGTTTGGCGATGGATCCCATGACCCAGCTTGTATCTCTGTGAGCGTTTATATCGCACAATTACCCTTAAAAAATTAATTGCATAATTTTATTGTTGGCAAACCCCTCAAATAAAACCGGCGTATTTTTTATTTTTTTAAGGGTTCGATGGATCTTTCCCGGAACCCTCTCAAAGCCCACTAGTCCCAGGACAGTTGGTCCCACGGCTCCGGAGCAATTTCCCCTCTCCTCCGCCGTTCCACTCCACTCCACTCCAGAGAGCACGCGCCGCTCAAAACCCTCATCCCCGCCGCGGCGCTTCCGACGACGGCCATGGATACCGGGGTGCCAGCCCTTCCCTTGAATCCGGTGATGGCGGCGATGTTCCGGCACCTGGGCCTTGACCCGGCTGAGGTGGAGGGCTTCCTCACCCGCTTCCTCTCCTACACCCACTACGCCCTCCCGGAGCCGCCCGTGACGGCCGACGCTCGCCTCTTCGCTCTCCTCCCCGGCGACTCCGTCGACCGCGTCAGCCGCCTCCCCGACGCGCTCCTCGGCAACATCGTCTCCCGCATCCCCGTCAAGGACGCCGCGCGCACCGCGGCGCTCTCCCGGCGCTGGCGCGGGGTCTAGCGCTCCGCCCCGCTCGTCCTCATCGACTCTCACGTCCACCCCGCGGGCACCGCATACGCGCAGCGCGTCACCTGCGCCGTCTCCCGCGTCCTCGCCGCGCACCCGGGCCCCTTCCGGTGCGTCCACCTCACCGAGTCCCCTCTTCTCGCGGGCTGGCTCCAGATCGTCGCCGGCAAGGGCATCCAGCAACTCGTCCTCGTCAACCGCCCGTGGCCACTCGAGATCTTTCTCCCCTCCAGTTTCTTAGGCATGGAAACCCTCACCCGCCTCTACCTCGGCCTCTGGGTTTTCCCCGTCACGGCCGACCTCCCGCGCGCCACCTGCTTCCCTCCTTGAGCTCGGGCTCTGCAACGTCATCATGAAGAGCATCAGTGATTTGGACTTCATCCTCGACAGGAGCCCCGTGCTGGAGACGCTCTGTCTCAAAGGGGAGATGTTCGAGCATTGCATCCGCCTTGTCAGCCAAAGCCTCCGGCGCGTGCAGATCATCGGGTGCTGGGTTGAAGAAATCTTCGTGGTGGACGCGCCATGCCTTGAGCGGCTCATCCAGTCGGGAGGCTGGAGCCCTGAAGACCATGATGGCAACCGCACCAAGGTGAAGATTGGCCATGCCCCCAAGCTGCACATGTTAGGATACTTGGAGTTGGACCCGGGACACGTCCTAGAGGTCGGCAACACCATCATCAAGGTGCGGGTGCCTCGTCTTCCCATTCGCTCAATGTAAACAAATTCCTACGCGGTAAATGTGAATCTGGCATCTTCCTTCTCTGAATTGGGTGCATTTGTGATTTGCAATTGCAGGCTGGGACAAGGGTGAGCCCGAGCACCATGGTACCAAGTGTGGGGATCCTGGCTTTGGAGGTGCGTTTCGGAGTCCGCAACGATGCCAAGATGGTTCCCAGTGTCCTCAGGTGCTTTCCAAATGTTGAGACGCTCCACATCAAGGTGAAGTCCCTGAAGCTCCTTTTGTCTTCTGTCTGCGCCATGGTGCTATCAGTAGCTGATGAACTGCGTGTGCATTTGACTGATCGAATTTTCAGTCTGCGAAAACCGATCGATCCACTGGCAAGCTGAACCTGAAGTTCTGGCATGAGTGTGGTGTCATAGAGTGCATTCGGTCGCGCATCAAGCTGCTGGTTTTCCATGATTTCCGAGGAGGCCGAGCTGAGCTCGCCTTCCTCAAATACTTCTTTGAGAGCGCATTGGTGCTGAAGAAGGTGGTGATTCTGTTCGCCGTTGGCTTCTCTTCGACGGAAGAGGCGCAGTCCAAACTGTCGAGTCTGGGGTCAGTGAAACGGGCCAGTGAAACCTTTACAGTGCTGGTCACCGTACCTTCTGATCCTCAAGTAGGTTCCATTCGGAGCTTCAAAGTAGGATCCGGTTTTTCTGCTGACGACCCTTTTGCAAACTACTGAAGTCACAGCAAGTGAACTACTACTACGTATTACAGTACATCATGCAAAGTAAATTGCTATGGAAGGAAGTTGTTTAGTTAAGACCACGACAGCAGAGTCTTCTGGTTTTGCTTCATTCGGTGGAGGGAACACTAGATATCACCATTTGTGCTGGACAGGTTCCACCAGTTCCATTCCACCCGCGTTGGACGGAGGTGTAGGAAAGGGGACTGACTACATGTCAATTGACTGAAAATAAATATTGGTTCAGTCGATTGGCCCCTGGGCATGTGTTGGCGCCCTGCCACAGCTACGTACGACATACAGGTTAGCAATTTGATTGAAATTAGGCGGCATGCAGGTGCACTAATCTAGCAGCCAACAACGCCCAGCAATGACATCGGGCCCAAACTGCAAGTAGAGAACATCCACGAAGCGCTAGAAATTGTCAAACGAGGCCATTGACTCAACCACGAGGAGACGTGTTGCTGCATTGCAATATCTAGTGAGGCAGCGCCCAATAAGTGAGGACCAATGCATGCCAGATTTACACATAGGTTGTGCGTTTATATAATGACAACATAAAAAATTCCGTTTAGAAAAAGCATGCACTTTTTTACACATAACTTGTGCTTTCTTATAATGACAAAATTAGCACACAATTTACACAGAACTTGCGGTTTTTTATAATATGCAATAATAATTGTGGAATTTTCACAACAAAGAAGTTTCCTAAGAAGAATGAATCGGTGGCATTGGTATTACCCTAAAATAAAAAATAAAATGAAACAAAAATAAAATAATGAAGTTTCCTAAGAAAGAATGAATTAGTGGCATATGTACCCTTTAAGAAGAAAAAAAATGATTACAAAATTTGCACAAGGTTTGCACAGAATTTGCACTATCTTATAAATGATGACAACAAGATGACTGATGAATAGCACTCTCACACATATTTGTATGCAATGGTTTGTGGCTATATGTGCAATCTCACAGATGTATATTTATTTTTATACATGTGCAATCTCACCGATGAATAGCACTATCACACATATTTATTTTTGTACATACATATATATGGAAAACTTATTATTAGTATGCAAAACTGAGCATATTATAGTGAGATTTCCACAAAGAAAGTGTTTCTAAAAGTAACGGATTAGTGGCACTGGTATTAGCCATACAAAGAAAAGAAAAGAAAACTAAAGCAAAATCAAAAAATGAAAAAAAAACTAAAAAAGAGTTTTATATGGACGAATTAATTCATGACATTGGTATTACCCTTTCACAAAAAAACTAAAAAAATCATAATAATGAAGTTCTCTAAGAAATAATGAAACCCTTTATGAAGAAAAAAATGAAAAAGAAAAAACTTTCAAAACTTGCACACAATTTGCACTGAAGTTGCACTTTTTGAAAATATGCAAAGAATAAACATATGATAGTAATTTTTTCGCATTCTACTATGATTTACACATAGTGTAACTAAAATAATGTATTTCCTTTAAGAAGAAAGACAAAAAACTTCCGCACAACTTGGCACCAGAATTGCACTTTATTGTAATATGCAAAACAATCATATAATCATGCAAGTTTGGCACATATTATATGGTATTTGTTTGTATATAATTACATTCAGCCAAAAACCGACAAAAAACAAAAACTATCGACAAAATTGCCTAACTAGTAGTTCCTAGAAGCACATCTGCACATGAGCTAGCTTAGCATGTTGGCTGAAAAGCTACTTGCATGCCCGTGCATATGCGACTACACATAAAACAAACAATGATAGAAAATTGCACATGGTTGGCACAGAAATTGCACTGTTTCATACTATGCAAAAATAAGCATATAATAATGCAATTTTTAGACAACGGAATGAATCACACACACATTACATTAAAATTGAGTGAGTGTTTAACCTTGTTATGAGGGCAATTATTTGATAGGCGCTTAGTTTTTTATAGCCAGGCTCGGACCCTAAAAATGTATATATATACTAGTGGAATGAGATCGATATTGCCTCTAAAGAAAGAAAATAAATAAAAGAAAAACAAATACAAAGTCAAAACAATAAAGTTTTCTATGGAAGAATGAAACCCTTTAAGAAGAAAGAAAATAAAAAAAACTAAAAAAATGAAAATAATAAAGTTTGCACTGAGATTGCACTTTTAGTAATATGCAAACAACGAACATATAATATTGCAATTTTGCACTCTACTATAATTTGCACACATGTTGTATAGTAGTTGTGTGTATACTTATTTAAACACACAAAAATATAACATTTTTCTTAAAACGAATGAAGTAGTGGTATTGGTACCACCCTTTAGGAAGAAAGGAATGAAAAAAAATCATGGTAAATTTGCACATAATTTACACATAAATTGCACTTTTTATAGCTATGCAAGAACTAACATATACTAGTAGAATTTACATAAAAAATAGGTTTCGAAGAAGGAATGAATTAGTGTCATTGGTATTACCCTTAAATAAGAGAGAAAGTGAAATAAAAACTTAAAACTAAAATTTTGTCAAGATAATACACAAATTGCAGTTTTTATAATATGTAAGAAGAAACATATAGTAGTGAAATTTCCATACTCTAATATAATGTATACATGTAGTACTTGTGTGCATATATTTACACACACTCAACATCCAAAAAATGCGTAAAGAAAAAAAACTAACCAATAAAAGAAAAGAAAAAAGGAAAAGGAAAAACACATAGAAACAGAAATCTGGAATAAAAAATAAAGCAAAAATATCCACAAAAGAAAGAATGAATATATGGCATTGATTTACTATTTAAGAACAAAGAAAATGGAAAGATAATCTAAAACAAACACTAACAAAATTTGCGTGAAATATACATAAAAAATGTGCTTTTTAAAAATATGCAAGAATAAGCATATAAAAGTGGAACTTTTGCAAAAACAAAATCTAAGAACAAATGAATAGTGGCACATAATAGTGCATTTTTCACAAAATTACAATTTACACACAAATTATACAATACTTATGTGTATACATTTTATATTTGCCGAACATCCAAAATATACCCTTAAAAACAGACAAAAAAACAGGAGTAAAAATACACGCAAACAGCCTAATAAGAAAACATATAACAGGCTTCAGCCAAACAAGAAATCGACTGACCCAAAATAGAGGTCAGTCAAAAAACGCCCAGCCCAATACAAGACGCAGCACACAACAATAAAAAAAACAACTAGCACACATCTTGGAGCAGCAATCAACGATCAAAAAAATCGACTGACCCAAAACTTAAAACTCAGTCAGCTGACATGTAGCTAAAGTGGTAGGAAAATACAGCGGCGCAGATTATGTTGTGCTCCTACATTCCATGGCGGTACTCGTCTTTTGGAATTCCAAGATGGCTTGCTTGGGATAATCTTGCTAAAAGGAGGCAAAAAAAAAGGAGGCAGACTCATAACCCCATTTGCCCCATTTGCAATATTGGACAGGAAACTGCAACCCACTTATGAGCTCATTGCCAGGTTTATCGGTTTATTGCCTCACAGGATTATCACAACCGACCAAAAATGATCAAAAATACACATGAGCGTGAAAATTACAAGGTGAAAAAATGATCAAAAATAATCAATTCATCTAAAATCCATAGTATTGTCACAAAAGTTGAGATGCAAATTTAAATTAGTAAAATTCATCCAAATAAAATAAATAAATGTCATGTTCATGTGCACTAGAAGAGGAAATAAATCCCGGCAATTTGTCTCTAGTGCACATGGCACCTAAAATTTCTCGGTTTGGTATAGATTTTCTTACAAAGTGAGTTTGCATATCAACTTCTTTCATTTTCTACAAATTTGAAGCCCACATAACATTAGACGCAATATTTAAATTAAAGATATACTTTGTTTGTTCTACATTTTCAAACATACGCATCATGATAAGATTGTTACATGAGTAGGAATCATCTTTTATCTAAAGAACATTATTCATCATAAACTAGTTCATACATTGAAAAGAAGAGCATTACTTTGCCGCAGACCACAAAAAGGCACCGTGTAACATCCTGATTTTGAAATGTTTAAAAAGTTCTCCAAAAAGTAGGGCCAGAAAATTCATTTGTTTAATCGAGCTATTACAAGCATAAATTGAGTTCTATAAATTTTGAGGATTTAATTTGAATATGCCAATCTAAATTTAAAGAGTTTTATCCTGATTTTTTAGCTGGGATTATTTTTCTTGCCTTTGGCGTATTAAATTATGCACTTTTGTATTTTTCTTGGAATTTTCTGAAGTCCTTCGATACTTCCCCGTTACTAAATATAAGTCTTTTTAGATATTTCAATAAAAAATTATATACGGATGTATATAGGCACATTTTAGAGTGTAGATTCACTCATTTTGCTCCATATGTAGTCCGCATTAGAATCTCTAAAGAGACTTATATTTAGGAACGGAGGGAGTATATTTTCTCCGGGAAGACTTTCGATCTACTCATCTTCAATAATGACCGAGGTCCTTTGATATTTGTTTGAGCACTTGTCCATTTTATGGATTTCCTGAAAAGAAAATCCAGTTTTCTCTTTTTTTAGGTGGAACTAGGGATTTTATTCAATGTTCACGACAGATGGAATACAAGCAAAATCCTGGAGGATCCCTAGCCACAAATGGCGACCCGAAGGGAGTGATGAAGCTGCCTTAGCCATGTCGTGGACTTCAAAGTTTGACTCCCTCCTCTCAAAACAAAAATTAATATTTACAAAATCATTCGTTGTATCACTAATCCCTCTAAGCACTAAAGCATAAGAAGAGAAGCTGCCTCGCTTGAAATCTGAGATGACCTACATGCAATCATGCTATCGTGGCATGGGTTATATTCAGATCCGTAGCAAGAGCAAGAGCTTCATTGCATGCATGGGCTTCAAGGCATGGTGCATCAACCAATCCATCAAACATTATAGCAGAAGTGCCCAGATAATTGCCAAGCCTGTCTCTACACACCACTATTGCAGCTCCCACAGTTCCTTGTCGAGAGATAGCGCCATCCACATTGATTTTAACAGCATCATCATCAGGCGCGAGCCATCTCCATGGCTCTTGCGGGATAGCATGTGCATTCGTTAGGACCATGCGAACTGTAGTGATTTCCAAGTCTTCCAGATATCGATTCACAAAGCAAATTATTGAAAGCAGGCTCTGGAACTCGTCATCATGAATAGCCCTTCTACGAGCCCACTATATCGCCCACATTGTGACGAGGATCTTGGCGAGATCATGCTGGTTGTAGTCTCAAATAGCCAAAAAATCCATAGCCATGCATCCTCCGTCCTGTTTGAGAGCATACGCTCAAGGACATTTTCATCACCCAATGCCCAGACACATTGAGCCATGCGGGACTCAAATAAAGAGTGACGCCATGAATCAATTGCTTCAATACAGATTGAACACGCCGGTGATGTTGCCATATTTTGCTTGTGGCTACTGTCCCCATTGGCAATGACATATGAGCCAACCTCCATACAAAAACTCTCCCTTTCGATGGCACTTTAACCTTCCATAGCTGCGTCCACGGTTTCTTCTCTGCTCCCTTATCCGAGTGCCCCGGCTGTTGCTCTAACCATTCTTCTCGTTGGTGTTTAATACCAGAAATCATCCTGTACGCTGAGAAAACTCCTCTCTTATCATAGTGCCAAGCCCAAAAGTCTTGCTGCATACGAGAACTGAGCAGGATGTTCATAATGACGTCCACATCCGGCCTCACAAAATACTGCAGCAACACCTCCCTGTTCCAGGTTCTTGATGTCGAATCAATAAGTTCTGAAACTTCTTGAGGGGGATCTGATGAGATAGAGCATAATGGTCTGAGTTTGTAAACCCGTGACAACCAATTTTCTTGCAAAATGCTAGCGCTCTCACCTGATCCAATTCTCTTGATTAGTCCAAGTGCAAGTACATCACGTCCTTCCAGCAGAGAACGCCATATCTGGGAGGAGTGAGATCCCAGTGTTGCGTCAAGGATAGTCCCGTCTGGAAAGTACCTTGCCTTCAAAACTCATGCACTCAGGGAATTAGGCTCTTGTAAAATTCTTCACACCTGGCGTGCCAATAAAGCAAGATTAAAGAGCTCGATGTTGCAGAACACCACACCCATGCCGGCTTCCTTTGCCCTTGCCTACTACCCCACCAAAATTTTCTTAGTAGGCCATTGATATACTCGCAATGTCCACGTGTGAAAGGATCGAGAAGAGGTGTCTAGAGGGGGGGGGGGGGGTGAATAGACTCTAATCAAGAAGTTGCAGTTTTTAATCTCTTGAGTTGAAGTGGAGTATTAGCACAAGTTTATGTTGGGGAACGCAGTAATTTCAAAAATTTTCCTACGATCACGCAAGACCATGGTGATGGCATAGCAACGAGAGGGGAGAGTGTCCGTCCACGTACCCTCGTGAACCCGAAAGCGGAAGCGTTATAACAACGCGGTTGATGTAGTCGCACGTCTTCACGATCCGACCGATCCAAGCACCGAACGTCACGGCACCTCCGAGTTACGCACACGTTCAGCTCGATGGCGATCCCGGACTCCGATCCGGCAAAGTGTCGGGGATGAGTTCCGTCAACCTGACGGCGTGGTGGCGATGTTGATGCTCCACCGACGCGAGGCTTCGCCTAAGCTCATGACGATATGACTTCTCGGCGCAGGCTTCGCCTAAGCTCTCTGACGATATGACCGAAGTGGAATATGGTGGAGGGGGCACCGACACGGCTAAGGAACGATCCGTAGATCAACTTGTGTGTCTGGGGTGCCCCCACCCCGTATATAAAGGAGCCAAGGGGAGGTGGCGGCCCAAGGGGGCGCGCAAGAGTCCTACTCCCTCCGGAGTAGGACTCCCCCTCAATCCTAGTTGGATTAGGACTCCGGGAGAAAAGAGAGAGAGGGGCGGCCCACCTTTCCTAGTCCTAACAGGACTAGGGGAAGGGGGCGCGACCACCTAGGGCTGGCCCTCTCTCCTTTCCACTAAGGCCCACTATGGCCCATGTAGTTCGGGGGTTCCGGTAACCTCCGGTACTCCGGTAAATTCCGATTTCACTCGGAACCCTTCCAAGTCCAAACATAGGCTTCCAATATATCAATCTTTATGTCTCGACCATTTCGAGACTCCTCGTCATGTCCGTGATCACATCCGGGACTCGAACAAACTTCGGTGCATCAATACTTATAAACTCATTATGAACTGTCATCGAAGCGTTAAGCGTGCGGACCCTACGGGTTCGAGAACTATGTAGACATGACCTAGAACCATTCTCGGTCAATAACCAATAGCGGAACCTGGATGCCCATATTGGTTCCTACATATTCTCTGAAGATCTTTATCGGTCAAACCGCATAACGACATCGTTGTTCCCTTTGTCATCGGTATGTTACTTACCCGAGATTCGATCGTCGGTATCCAATACCTAGTTCAATCTCATTACCGGTAAGTCTCTTTACTGATTCCGTAATACATCATCTCACAACTAACTTATTAGTTGTAATGCTTGCAAGGCTTAAGTGATGTGCATTACCGAGAAGGCACGAGATACCTCTCCGACAATCGGAGTGACAAAACCTAATCTCGAAATACGCCAACCCAACAAGTACCTTTGGAGACACCTGTAGTACTCCTTTATAATCACCCGATTCACGTTGTGACGTTTGGTAGTACCAAAGTGTTCCTCCGTAAACGGGAGTTGCATAATCTCATAGTTATAGGAACATGTATAGGTCATGAAGAAAGCATTAACATACTAAGCGATCAAGTGTTAAGCTAACGGAATGGGTCATGTCAATCAGATCATTCTACTAATGATGTGACCTTGTTAATCAAATAACAACTCCTTGTTTATGGTTAGGAAACATAACCATCTTTGATTAACAAGCTAGTCAAGTAGAGGCATACTAGTGACATCTTGTTTGTCTATATATTCACACATGTATTATGTTTCCGTTAATACAATTCTAGCATGAATAATAAACATTCATCATGATATAAGGAAATAAATAATAACTTTATTATTGCCTCTAGGGCATATTTCCTTGATCTCCCACTTGCACTAGAGTCAATAATCTAGATTACAGAGTAATGATCCTAACACCCATGGAGTCTTGGTGCTGATCATGTTTTGCTCGTGGAAGAGGCTTAGTCAACGGGTCTGCAACATTCAGATCCGTATGTACTTTGCAAATCTCTATGTCTCCCACTTGGACTTGGTCCCGAATGGAATTGAAGCGTCTCTTGATGTGCTTGGTCCTCTTGTGAAATCTGGATTCCTTTGCCAAGGCAATTGCACCAAAGATTGTCACGTAAGATCTTCATCGGTCCCGATGCACTAGGTATGACACCTAGATCGGAAATGAACTCTTTCATCCAGACTCCTTCATTCGGCTGCTTCCAAGCAGCTATGTACTCCGCTTCACATGTAGATCCCGCCACGACGCTTTGTTTAGAACTGCACCAACCGACAGCTCCACCGTTTAATAAAAACACGTATCCGGTTTGCGATTTAGAATCGTCCGGATCGATGTCAAAGCTTCGTCGACGTAACCATTTACGACTAGCTCTTTGTCACCTCCATATACGAGAAACATATCCTTAGTCCTTTTCGGGTATTTCAGGATGTTCTTGACCGCTGTCCGATGATCCATTCTGGATTACTTTGGTACCTTCTGCCAAGCTTATAGCTAAGCATATGTCGTGTGGTACATGACATTGCATACATGATAGAGCCTATGGCTGAAGCATAGGGAACATCTTTCATTTTCTCTCTATCTTCTGGCGTGGTCGGGCATTGAGTCTTACTCAATCTTACACCTTGCAACACGGGCAAAAACCTTTCTTTGCTTGATCCATTTTGAACTTTTTCAAAATTTTATCAAGGTATGTGCTTTGTGAAAGTCCAATTAAGCGTCTTGATCTATCTCTATAGATCTTGATGCCCAATATGTAAGCAGCTTCACCGAGGTCTTTCATTGAAAAACTTTTATTCAAGTATCCTTTTATGCCATCCAGAAATTCTATATCATTTCCAATTAATAATATGTCGTCCACATATAAAATCAGAAATGCTACAGAGCTCCCACTCACTTTCTTGTAAATCTGAGGCTTCTCCAAAAGTGCATAAAACCCATATGCTTTGATCACACTATCAAAGCGTTTATTCCAACTCCGAGAGGCTTGCACGGACCATAAATTGATCGTTGGAGCTTGCACACTTTGTTAGCACCTTTTGGATCGACAAAACCTTCTGGTTGCATCATATACAACTCTTCTTCTAGAAATCCATTCAAGAATGCAGTTTTACATCCATTTGCCAAATTTCATAATCATAAAATGCGGCAATTGCTAACATGATTCGGACAGACTTAAGCATCGCTTCTGGTGAGAAAGTCTCATCGTAGTCAACCCCTTGAACTTGTCGAAAACCTTTCGCAACAAGTCGAGCTTTATAGACGGTTATATTACCATCGGCGTCGGTCTTCTTCTTAAAGATCCATTTATTTTCAATGGCTTGCCGATCATCGGGCAAGTCAACCAAAGTCCATACTTTGTTCTCATACATGGATCCCATCTCAGATTTCATGGCTTCCGGCCATTTTGCGGAATCTGGGCTCACCATCGCTTCTTCATAGTTTGTAGGTTCGCCATGGTCAAGTAACATGACTTCCGAATAGGATTACCGTACCACTACGGTGCGTATTTTACTCTGGTTGATCTACGAGGTTCAAGAGTAACTTGATCGAAACTTCATGATCATCATCATTAGTTTCCTCACTAATTGGTGTAGTTCTCACAGGAACCATTTCTTGTGATGAACTACTTTCCAATAAGGGAGTAGATACGATTATCTCATCAAGTTCCACTTTCCTCCCACTCACTTCTTTTCGAGAGAAACTCCTTCTCTAGAAAGGATCCGAATTTAGCAACAAAAATCTTGCCTTCAGATCTGTGATAGAAGGTGTACCCAACATGATCTCCTTTGGGTATCCTATGAAGACACATTTTTCCGATTTGGGTTCGAGCTTATCCGGTTGAAGTTTCTTTACATAAGCATCGCAGCCCCAAACTTTAAGAAACGACAACTTTGGTTTCTTGCCAAACCACAGTTCATAAGGCGTCGTCTCAACGGATTTTGACGGTGTCCTATTTAACGTGAATGCGGCCGTCTCTAAAGCATAACCCCAAAGCGATAGCGGTAAATCGAAATCGACATCATAGATCGTACCATATCTAGTAAAGTACGATTACGACGTTCGGACACACCATTTCTCCGTGGTGTTCGGGTGGCGTGAGTTGTGAAACTATTCCACATTGTTTCAAATGTAAACCAAACTCGTAACTCAAATATTCTCCTCCACGATCAGATCGTAGAAACTTTATTTTCTTGTTACGATGATTTTCCACTTCACTCTGAAATTCTTTGAACTTTTCAAATGTTTCAGATTTGTGTTTCATTAAGTAGATATACCCATATCTGCTCAAATCATCTGTGAAGGTGAGAAAATAACGATACCCGACGCGTGCCTCAACATTCATTGGACCACAAACATCAGTATGTATGATTTACAACAAATCGGTTTACGCTCCATAGTTAGGAGAACGGCGTTTTGGTCATCTTGCCCATGAGGCACGGTTCATAAGTACCAAGTGATTCATAATCAAGTGATTCCGAAGCCCATCAAGATGGAGTTTCTTCATGCGTTTTACACCGATATGACCTAAACGGCGATTGCCACAAATAAGTTGCACTATCATTATCAACTCTGCATCTTTTGGCTTCAACATTATGAATATGTGTATCACTACTGTCGAGATTCAACAAGAATAGACCATTCTTCAAGGGTGCATGACCATAAAAGATATTACTCATATAAATAGAACAACCATTATTCTCTCGATTTAAATGAATAACCGTCTGCAATAAACAAGATCCAGATATAATGTTCATGCTCAACTTGGCACCAAATAACAATTATTTAGGTCTAAAACTAATCCCGAAGGTAGATGTAGAGGTAGTGTGCCGATTGCGATCACATCGACTTTGGAACCATTTCCAACAGCGCATCGTCACCTCGTCCTTAGCCAATCTTCGCCAATCCGTAGTTCTGTTTCGAGTTGCAAATATTAGCAATGTAACCAGTATCAAATACCAGTACTCTGCGAGTATTAGTAAGGTACACATCAATAACATGTATATCACATATACCTTTGTTCACCTTGCCATCCTTTTATCCGCCAAATACTTGGGGCAGTTCCGCTTCGATGTCCGATGCTTGCGGTAAAAACACTCAGTTTAGGGCTTAGGTCCAGACTTGGGTTTCTTCTCTTGATCAACAACTTTCTTGCTGTTCTTTTGAAGTTTCCTTCTTCTTCCCTTTGCCCTTTTTCTTGAAACTAGTGGTCTTGCTGACCATCAACACTTGATGCTCTTTCTTGATTTCTACCTCCATGACTTTCAGCATCGCGAAGAGCTCAGAATTGTTTTAGTCATCCCTTGCATATTATAGTTCATCACGAAGCTCTTGTAGCTTGGTGGCGATGATTGGAGAATTACATCAATGACACTATCATCCGGAAGATTAACTCCCAGCTGAATTAAGTGATTGTTATACCCGGACATTTTGAGTATGTGCTCACCGATGTAACTATTCTCTTCCATCTTGCAGCTATAGAACTTATTGGAGACTTCATATCTCTCAATCCGGGCATTTGCTTGAAATATTAACTTCAACTCCTGGAACATCTCATATGCTCCATGACGTTCAAAACGTCGTTGAAGACCAGGTTCTAAGCCGTAAAGCATGGCACATCGAACTATAGAGTAGTCATCGGCTTTGCTTTGCCGAGACGTTCATAACTTCGGCTCAAGATCTGCAGCAGTTCACATCACCGGTGCTTCCAGGGCGTAATTTTTACGTGGCAGCAATGAGGATAATCCTCGATTCTGGACCCGATCCGTGTAATTGCTACCATCATCTTTCAACTTTGCTTTCTCAAGGAACGCATTAAAATTCAACGGAACAACAAAGACGAGCCATCTATCTACATCAAACATAGACAAGCAAAATACTATCGGTACTAAGTTCATGATAAATTTAAGTTTGATTAATCATATTAAAAACCTCCCACTTAGGCGGACATCTCTACGGTCATCTAAGTGATCACGTGATCCAAATCAACTAAACCATGTCCGATCATCACGTGAGATGGAGTAGTTTCAATGGTGAACATCACTATGTTGATCATATCTACTATATGATTCACGCTCGACCTTTCGGTCTCGTGTTCCGAGGCCATATCTATTATATGCTAGGCTCATCAAGTTTAACTCGAGTATTCTGCGTGTGCAACTGTTTTGCACCGTTGTATTTGAACGTAGAGCCTATCACACCCGATCATCACGTGGTGTCTCAAAGACGAAGAACTTTATAGCGGTGCATACTCGGGAGAACACTTCTTGATAATTTTAGTGAGAGATCATCTTATAATGCTACCGTCAATCAAAGCAAGATAAGATGCATAAAGGATAAACATCACATGCAATCAATATAAGTGATATGATATGGCCATCATCATCTTGTGCTTGTGATCTCCATCGCCGGCACCGTCATGATCACCATCGCCACCGGTAGCGACACCTTGATCTCCATCGTAGCATCGTTGTCGTCTCGCCAATCTTATGCTTCCACGACTATCACTACCGCTTAGTAATAAAGTAAAGCATTACATCGCGATTGCATTGCATACAATAAGCGACAACCATATGGCTCCTGCCGATTGCCGATAACTTCGGTTACAAAACATGATCATCTCATACAATAAAATATAGCATCACGTCTTGACCATATCACATCACAACATGCCCTGCAAAAACAAGTTAGACGTCCTCTACTTTGTTGTTGCAAGTTTAACGTGGCTGCTACGGGCTGAGCAAGAACCGTTCTTACCTACGCATCAAAACCACAACGATAGTTTGTCAAATAGACTCCGTTTTAACCTTCTCAAGGACCGGCCGTAGCCACACTCGGTTCAACTAAAGTTGGAGAGACAGGTCTTCCGAAGCCATCTATGTGCAAAGCACGTCGAGGGAACCGGTCTCGCGTAAGCGTCTGGCGTAAGGTTGGTCCGGATCGTCTCGTCCAACAATACCGCTGAACCAAAGTATGACATGCTTTGGTAGGCAGTATGACTTGTATCGTCCACAACTCACTTGTGTTCTACTCGTGCATATGACATCAACGCATAAAAACCAGGCTCGGATGCCACTTTGTTGGGGAACGCAGTAATTTCAAAAATTTCCCTACGATCACGCAAGACCATGGTGATGGCATAGCAACGAGAGGAGAGTGTCCGTCCATGTACCCTCGTGACCGAAAGCGAAGGCGTTATAACAACGCGGTTGATGTAGTAAATGCGTCTTCACGATCCGACCGATCCAAGCACCGAACGTCACGGCACCTCCGAGTTACGCACACGTTCAGCTCGATGACGATCCCGGACTCCGATCCGCAAAGTGTCGGGGATGAGTTCCGTCGACCTGACGGCGTGGTGGCGATGTTGATGCTCCACCGACGCGAGGCTTCGCCTAAGCTCATGACGATATGACTTCTCCGGCGCGAGGCTTCGCCTAAGCTCTCTGACGATATGACCGAAGTGGAATATGGTGGAGGGGCACCGCACTGCAGCTAAGGAACGATCCGTAGATCAACTTGTGTGTCTGGGGTGCCCCCTGCCTCAGATATAAAGGAGCCAAGGGGAGGTGGCGGCCCAAGGGGGAGGCGCGCAAGGAGTCCTACTCCCTCCGGGAGTAGGACTCCCCTCAATCCTAGTTGGATTAGGACTCCTGAGGGGAAAAGAGAGAGAGGGGCGGCCCACCTTTCCTAGTCCTAACAGGACTAGGGGAAGAAGCGCGCCACCTAGGGCTGGCCCTCTCTCCTTTCCACTAAGGCCCACTATGGCCCATGTAGTTCCGGGGGTTCCGGTAACCTCCGGTACTCGATAAATTCGATTTCACTCGGAACCCTTCCAAGTCCAAACATAGGCTTCCAATATATCAATCTTTATGTCTCGACCATTTCGAGACTCCTCGTCATGTCCGTGATCACATCCGGGACTCGAACAAACTTGGTGCATCAATACTTATAAACTCATTATGAACTGTCATCGAAGCGTTAAGCGTGCGGACCCTACGGGTTCGAGAACTATGTAGACATGACCTAGAACCATTCTCGGTCAATAACCAATAGCGGAACCTGGATGCCCATATTGGTTCCTACATATTCTATGAAGATCTTTATCGGTCAAACCGCATAACGACATACGTTGTTCCCTTTGTCATCGGTATGTTACTTACCCGAGATTCGATCGTCGGTATCCAATACCTAGTTCAATCTCGTTACCGGTAAGTCTCTTTACTCGTTCCGTAATACATCATCTCACAACTAACTTATTAGTTGTAATGCTTGCAAGGCTTAAGTGATGTGCATTACCGAGAAGGCACGGAGATACCTCTCCGAGCAATCGGAGTGACAAAACCTAATCTCGAAATACGCCAACCCAACAAGTACCTTTGGAGACACCTGTAGTACTCCTTTATAATCACCCAATTACGTTGTGACGTTTGGTAGTACCAAAGTGTTCCTCCGGTGGCGGAGTTGCATAATCTCATAGTTATAGGAACATGTATAGGTCATGAAGAAAGCATTAACATACTAAGCGATCAAGTGTTAAGCTAACGGAATGGGTCATGTCAATCAGATCATTCTACTAATGATGTGACCTTGTTAATCAAATAACAACTCCTTGTTTATGGTTAGGAAACATAACCATCTTTGATTAACAAGCTAGTCAAGTAGAGGCATACTAGTGACATACTGTTTGTCTATATATTCACACATGTATTATGTTTCCGGTTAATACAATTCTAGCATGAATAATAAACATTCATCATGATATAAGGAAATAAATAATAACTTTATTATTGCCTCTAGGGCATATTTCCTTCAGTTTAAACATTCACAATACATATTAAGCAAGCATGCGAGCATGCAAAGAGTATATGAGCAGCGGAAAGTAGGGCATGCAAGTTGCAAGAATGTAAAGGGATGGGATTGGAGTGTGCAAACGCAATTTGAAGACACGGAGATTTTTTATCCGTGGTTCCATAGGTGGTGCTATCGTACATCCACGTTGATGGAGACTTCAACCCACGAAGGGTAACGGTTGCACGAGTCCACGGAGGGCTCCACCCATGAAGGGTCCACGAAGAAGCAACCTTGTCTATCCCACCATGGCCATCGCCCACGAAGGACTTGCCTCACTCGGGTAGATCTTCACGAAGTAGGCGATCTCCTTGCCCTTACAAACTCCTTGGTTCAACTCCACAATCTTGACGGAGGCTCCCAAGTGACACCTAGCCAATCTAGGAGACACCACTCTTCAAGAAGTAACAAATGGTGTGTTGGTGATGAACTCCTTGCTCTTGTGCTTCAAATGATAGTCTCCCCAACACTCAACTCTCTCTCATAGGATTGGATTTGGTAGAAAGAAGATTTGAGTGGAAAGCAACTTGGGGAAGGCTAGAGATCAAGATTCATGTGGTTGGAAAGGAATATCTTGACCTCAACACAGGTGTAGGTGGTTCTCTCTCAGGAAATATGTGTTGGAAGTGCAGGCATGTTCTGATGGCTCTCTCCATGAATGAAGAGTGGGTGGAGTGGTATATATAGCCTCCACACAAAATCTAACTGTTACACACAAATCACCAAATTCGGTGGGATCGAATCATGAAACTCGGTCGGACCGATTTGGTTCATAATGTGACCGTTAGGCATTTCGGTGGGACCGACTGGATCAACTCGGTGGGACCGATGTGCTAGGGTAGGGTAAATCCAATTCTCGGTTTGACCGATTACACGAACTCGGTGAGACCGATTTGGGTAATAAGAGAAATAGAAAGTTGGCCAAGCAAACTTGGTGGGGCCGGTTGCAAATCTCGGTGGAACCGAAATTATTGCAACAGACAACAGAGAGTTTGCAAGCCCATCTTGGTGAGACCAAGATTCCATCGGTGAGACCGAATTGATTAGGGTTTCTGGCAGTGGCTATGACAACTGAACTCGGTGGCTCCGGATATGAAATTTCGGTGGGGCCGAGTTTGACTTTTTGGATTAGGACATATGTGGGTGTGAGAAAGTGGTTGAGGGCTTTGGAGCATATCACTAAGCACTTTGAGCAAGGAAGCCATTAAGCAACACCTCATCCCTTCTTAATAGTATTGGCTTTTCCTATAGACTCAATGTGATCTTGGACCACTAAAATAGAAAATGTAGAGTCTTGTGCTTTGAGCTTGAGCCAATCCTTTGTCCTTAGCATCTTGAAGGGGTTCCACATCCTCTTGTCCATGCCACTCCATTGTTGAACTTATCGGAAACATACTAGGTAGAAGCATTAGTCCAACAAGAGATATGTTGACATTAATTACCAAAATCACCCAGGGAGCACTTGTGATTTCAATCTCCCCCTTTTTGGTAATTTATGACAACATACATCAAAGCTTTAGGTAAAGATATAGAGAGCAATAAGCAAAGCTTTGGAAAGACATGTAACAGGCGTAGGCTCCCCCTTTATGTATGCAATCATGTAAATATGAAACATAGGAACATGTGAATGCATAAGCATGACAGAGTAAGCCATGTGTTACATGTATCTTGGCTATATGCATCAGAGCAAATGATGTGAATATAGGAAATGTACCTTCATGCCCATGAGTCCTTCTTGCAAACAGTAAGTACATCAGCAAGAAATCCTCATACACATGACTGTGATGCATATACTTACCTTGTGGTCTTGAGTTGGCTTAGGAAGGAATGAACCTGAGTAAACAAGGTTAGACAACACAGATACACCTACTAGCCAGAGCAAACAAAAGAAACCACGAGAGAACCAAGACTGGGATGACATGTATAGAGTGAGTACTGAGTACCACATTGGGTATAGACATGTCCCCAAAGGTAAATATATGCAATAAAATCAGAGATTTCCTTCCCTTAGATGTCTTGCTCCCCCTGAATCTTGCATGAGATATTGGGAGAAGATAGGGAACAGAAAAACAGAGCAAAATAAAAAAAACAACATAATTAATGCAAGCAATCAAATATGATCAAATATGAACATGTCTTTCCCATCTTAAAGACATGTAATTTCTCTCCTCTTGAACACCAAGCATCTGAGGTCTGAGGTTTCTTACACACACTCCCCCTGAGTATCCTCTCCCCCTATAGAACTGATTAAGCATAGAGCTTTGATGTGATCCCTAGCTTTGATGTGATCCCTCTCTCCCCCTTTGACATCAATTTCCAAGAAAGGCTCTTCTGGATTTTTGATTTATTGCAAAAGGGTTTGGTCCTCGAGTCACAAAGCAAAGCGACTGTGATGCTGGTAGAGAACAAGAGTCGTTGAGTGGAGCTGGAGCAAAAAGACTGCAGAAATAAGTGGCAAGTTGTCTTTTCTGTAGTGAAATCGGTAGCATCGAGTTGTGTGCTTCGGTGGCACCGAGAGAATTCGGTTGGGCCGAAGAAAACAGACCGGTGTGACCGAGTTCATCCCAGTAAAACACTTGTCACCTCAACTCACTAGGCACTTTAAGATCTCACAAGGATTTGCAAGAAATTAGCTAAAATATTTGCATGAATTGGATGCAGAAAATGCAGAACAGAAAAGAGATGAAAAGATCTAGATGAAGTTTTTTTTGAAAGAGGAAACTCAAATGCATGAGACAAATGCAAGAGGAAACACAAGAGAACTTCATCTAGAATTGGGCGGTGACAAAGTCACCTATGTTAGAGTATATTGACTTAGGAGTCTAGTGAGATCACTTGATCTTTGGTCATACTCATTGTTTAAGCTCAAAATGGGGTTACCATTTTTCGTTTAAGCTTCTTGATGTATTCACATCTTGTTGAGTTGCTTTATCCCATGACTTGGAGTAAAGCTTCTCTAAGATGGAATAGCATACCTTTGGTGGTGGTGTTGATCTTGATCATGTAGTCGAACTTGTGTGGGTTGCTCAAGGTTGATGTAGCTCATCAAGAGTTGGGAGCACCACTTGGAGTTTGAGTTCATCTTCCTACATGGGTTAGCTTTGCAAGGAAGAGCACTTGTGTATCCAAAATGAAAATCATAAAATTTAACATAGAATGAGTCAAAGGATATATTTGAGGGGATTTGTGCTTCCTTGACTTCAACCACCATTGCATAAAGACTTGGTGATGTAGAGATTGCTCAAGATGTGAGTGAGTTGCAATCTCATGGATTTAGATTCATCCAAATACCTACAAGGGTTAGATAGCATGCAAGGGTGCAAAAGTACCCAAGACATATAGATAGCATCATGAAAGAAATATCAAGGATTAGTCAAAGGCTCATGCCTTGCATGTATCCAAATGGATTTCCTACTCCAAGTTTGAAGCATCAATGATGTTCAATTCACCTCTCAAACAGCAAAAGACTCTCTCATCAAGCGGTTTGGTAAATATATCCGCTTATTGCTTATCGGTGCGAACATGCTTAAGATTAATGTCCCCTTTGGCAACATGGTCTTGAATGAAATGATGATGAACTTAAATATGTTTAGTTCGAGAATGTTGCACGGGATTGTGAGCAATCTTAATAGCACTTTCATTGTCATACAGCAATGGAACATGTTTCACACATATCCCATAATCTTTAAGAGTTTGGGTCATCCAAAGTAATTGAGCACAACATGAACCAGCGGCAATGTATTCCGCTTCGGCGATGGATAAGGATACCGAGTTTTGTTTCTTGGAGGACCAAGACACAAGAGATCTACCAAGAAATTGACAAGTACCCGAAGTGGACTTTCTATCAACCTTATCTCCGGCATAATCCGAATCGGAGTAGCCAACAAGATCAAAGGAAGACCTTTTAGGATACCAAATGCCAAAATTTGGTGTATGTATTAAGTATCTCACTATCCTTTTCACAGCCTTAAGATGACATTCTTTAGGTGCCGCTTGATATCGTGCACACATGCACACACTTAGCATAATATCGGGACGAGAGGCACATAGATATAACAATGAACCAATCATAGAGCGGTAAACTTTTTGATCCACGGGATTACCATCTTTGGTCAAATCCAGATGTCCACTAGTAGGCATGGGTGTAGTCATACCTTTGCATTCTTGCATATTGAACTTCTTGAATAAGTCCTTGGTGTACTTTGTTTGAGAGATAAAGGTACCTTCCTTAGTTTGCTTGATTTGCAAACCAAGAAAGAATTTGAGTTCACTCATCATAGACATCTCAAACTTCTCCGACATTAGCTCTCCAAACTTCTCACTAAAATGAGGGTTAGTCGAACCAAATATAATATCATCGACATAAATTTGGCACACAAATAGTTCTCCATTAACCATTTTAGTAAAAAGAGTAGAATCAGTTTTACCAATTTCAAAGCCTTTTTCAATAAGGAACTTGGTCAAGCATTTATACCATGCTCTAGGAGCTTGTTTAAGACCATAAAGGGCTTTCTGAAGTTTGTAGACATGATTAGGTTTCTTAGGATTGACAAAGCCGGAGGTTGCTTAACATAAACTTCCTCCTCAATTTCACCATTTAAAAAGCACTTTTAATGTCCATTTGGTACAAGGTAATATCATGGTGATTAGCATAAGCAAGTAAGATGCTTGAATGGACTCAAGTCTAGCAGCAGGAGCATATGTCTCACCATAGTCCATACCTTCAACTTGAGTGTAGCCTTGGGCGACTAGGCATGCTTTGTTGCGGACGACTTGACCATCTTCATCTTGCTTGTTGTGAAACACCCATTTGGTACCAATGATGTTGTGGTTGTTGTCGGGCTTCTCGACCAATGTCCATACGTGATTTCTCTCAAAGTTGTGTAGCTCTTCATGCATAGAGTTTATCCAATCCGGATCTTCCAATGCTTCTTCAACCTTCATAGGTTCAATGCTAGAGATGAATGAGTAATGTTCACAAAAATTAGCCAAACGAGTTTTAGAGCGAGTTATTCTCCCGGTTTGGATATCGTTGTAGATTTGCTTGACGGGATGATCTTTGGCGATTCTTGCTCGAACTCGTGGGAGCTTTGGCTTGGCTCGGGGTGGAACATCTTCTTCATCTTGTTCTTCTTCTTGGCCTTCTTCATTGTTGATGTTGTCATTCTCTTGTCGTGGTAGAGAAGGAGGTTGTTGATGTTCATCTTGGTGTGCTTCCTCGTTTTCTTCATCTTGGTTGTCCCACTTGTTTATGCTTCCGTATCAATTCTTGGTTCACCTTGTCGTGAGGTAGAAGCTTCCACTTGGACGGACCAGGTACTCTCCTACATCTCCGTTGGATGAATCTTGCCAATAGACAAGTCTTGGATTGCTTCCGAAGGGTCTTTGTCTCCTACATCAATTGGCAATTGCTCTACTTGCGAGCCGTTAGATTCATCAAACTTCACATCTACCGTCTCTTCAACCTTTCGGGTGAAATTGTTGTAGACACGGTAAGTGTGAGTTTGAGCCATAACCAACTAGGAAACCTTCATGAGATTTAGGAGCAAATTTAGAACGATGATGCTTATCAAGAATGTAGCATTTTGAGCCAAATACTCGAAAGTATCCAACTTGGGGTTTGTTACCGGTGAGGAACTCGTATGCCGTCTTGCCAAGTAGCTTGTGAAGATACAAGCGATTTGTTGCATGACAAGTTGTCTCAACCGCTTCCGCCCAAAAGTGTTTTGGAGTCTTGTACTGATCAAGCATCGTTCTTGCCATCTCAATAAGAGTCCGGTTCTTCCTCTCAACAGCTCCATTTTGTTGAGGTGTGTACGTAGCCGAGAACTCATGTGAAATCCCTTCTTCGTCAAGAAAGGTATCCACATTTGCGTTCTTGAACTCCGTTGCGTTGTCGCTCCGAACCTTCTTGATCTTCACGTCAAATTGATTTTGGGCCTTCCTAGCGAAGTTTTTGAAGATCTTTTGGACCTGCGCTTTGTCATCAAGAAAGAACACCCACGTAAATCTTGAAAAATCATCAACTATGACTAGTCCAAACGAGTTACCACCGAGACTCTTGTAGGCATTTGGACCAAAGAGATCCATGTGAAGTAGCTCGAGTGGTCTCTCGTGGTCATGATGTTCTTGGCCGATGACTTCCTCCAACTTGTTTCCCTACGACAAGCACTACAAAGTCTATCCTTGTCAAATATGACATCTTTTACTCCAAGGATATGATCACCTTTAATAAGCTTATCAAGATTTCGCATACCCACATGACCTAGCCTTCTATGCCACAACCAACCCTTAGAAGATTTAGCAAATAAGCAAGTTCTAGGTTGAGCCTTTTAGTGAAATCAACAATGTAAAGATCACCTCTCATTATCTGGGTAAAGACAATTTTACGATTGTCTCTATGAAACACTTGTCAATCTACTTCAGTGAATAGGACATTGAAACCGAAATCAGCAAGTCTAGAAACTGAAAGTAAATTGTACCCAAGAGATTTAACGAGCATGACATTTTGTATGGAGCTATCATGTGAGATGGCCACCTTACCGAGGCCAGCCACCTTACCCTGTGAATTATCACCAAAAGTGACATATTTTCGAGAGCCGTTGTTTTCAGCAAGCTCATAGAACATATCTTTATCTCCGGTCATATGACCAGTACATCCACTATCAAGGACCCATTCCTTTCCTCCAGCCATGTAGTCGCGAAGATTTGCCATAAGACCAAAGTGTCTCATTGCATCATCAAGATCATAGTCACTATCATCATCATCCTCATCATAGTATCCATGTTCAACATCATCTTGTGATTGATAAATTACTAGAGAGGGTAATTCATTAGATAAATGATCACTTCTATGGTTATCTTTATGGATTCTAATAGCTTTGGAAATGATATTGCTAATGATCCCAACATCTCCTATGGCACGCATGAGATTTGTAAGCTCAAATAGACAATCACCAAAGCTAGGATCACTAGGATTCATCTTACTCAAGGCAATAGACTTATGGAGAATTTCATCTAATTTTTTCAAGGAATAATCTAGGAATCGTTCCTCAAGAAATCTCCATATAGTATAGGAACAATCAAGGCAAACTAGCAATCAAACTTTTGGGCAATCCTCTTATGATAAGATTGATAGTTCTAAGATTGTGAATCATGTCAAGATCCTCTTCGGGCGTGGGATGCAAAGGATCAATATGAGGTGCACAAGGGCTAGTAATGTACTTGTTCAAATGATATTCATTGAAAATCTCAAGCATTTCATTTTTCCACTCATGAAAATATTCTCCATCAAGAATAGGCACTCTATGTCTAAGACTCTCCAAAGTAGACACATCCATCTTCCTCCAAAGGTGTTTAAACCAAGGCAATGGAGACCAATGCTCTGATACCAATTGAAAGGATCGAGAAGAGGTGTCTAGAGGGGGGTGAATAGACTCTAATCAAGAAAAGTTACAGTTTTTAATCTCTTGAGTTGAAGTGGTGTATTAGCACAAGTTTAAACATTCACAATACATATCAAGCAAGCATGCGAGCATACAAAGAGCCATGCAAGTTGCAAGAATGTAAAGGGATGGGATTGGAGTGTGCAAACGCAATTTGAAGACACGGAGATTTTTTATCCGTGGTTCCGATAGGTGGTGCTATCGTACATCCACGTTGATGGAGACTTCAACCCACGAAGGGTAACGGTTGCGTGAGTCCACGAAGGGCTCCACCCACAAAGGGTCCACGAAGAAGCAACCTTGTCTATCCCACCATGGCTGTCGCCCACGAAGGACTTGCCTCACTCGGGTAGATCTTCACGAAGTAGGCGATCTCCCTGCCCTTACAAACTCCTTGGTTCAACTCCACAATCTTGACGGAGGCTCCCAAGTGACACCTAGCCAACCTAGGAGACACCACTCTCCAAGAAGTAACAAATGGTGTGTTGATGATGTACTCCTTACTCTTGTGCTTCAAATGATAGTCTCCCCAACACTCAACTCTCTCTCATACGATTAGATTTGGTAGAAAGAAGATTTGAGTGGAAAGCAACAGGGAAGGCTAGAGATCAAGATTCATGTGGTTGGAATGGAATATCTTGACCTCAACACAAGTGTAGGTGGTTCTCTCTCACAAAATATGTGTTGGAAGTGTAGGCATGTCCTGATGGCTCTCTCCACGAATGAAGAGTGGGTGGAGGGGTATATATAGCCTCCACACAAATCTAACCGTTACACACAAATCACCAAACTCGGTGGGACCGAATCATGAAACTCGGTCGGACCGATTTGGTTCATAATGTGACCGTTAGGCATTTCGATTGGGACCGATTTGGATCAACTCGGTCGGACCGATGTGCTAGGGTTAGGGTAAATCCAATTCTCGGTTTGACCGATTACACAAACTCGGTGAGACCGATTTGGGTAATAAACGAAACAGAAAGTTGGCCAAGCAAACTCGATGGGGCCGGTTGCAAATCCGGTGGGACCGAAATTATTGCAACAGACAACAGAGAGTTTGCAAGCCCATCTTGGGGAGACCGAGATCCCATCGGTGAGACCGAATTGATTAGGGTTTCCGGCAGTGGCGATGACAACTGAACTCGGTGGCTCCGAATATGAAATTTCAGGGGGGGGGGCCGAGTTTGACTTTTTGGATTAGGACATATGTGGATGTGAGAAAGTGGTTGAGGGATTTGGAGCATATCACTAAGCACTTTGAGCAAGCAAGCCATTAAGCAACACCTCATCCCTTCTTAATAGTATTGACTTTTCCTATAGACTCAATGTGATCTTGGATCACTAAAATAGAAAACGTAGAGTCTTGTGCTTTGAGCTTGAGCCAATCCTTTGTCCTTAGCATCTTGAAAGGGTTCCTGAAAGGATCGAGATGGACCTAGAGGGGGGGGGTGAATAGGTACAATTACAAATTTTAATTATTACTTAGCAATTTTAGGCAATAGTGCGGAATATGAAGGTGAGCCTAACAATTGCTACTAAGTACGAAGTACTAGGCAAGTAACACAAGCATGTAAGTGAGCAAGCACAATATGATGTAAGTAAGTGCAAACAAAACAAGTAACCACAAGTATAGAGTTAGGGTTAGGAATAACCGCAACTCCAGGAGACGAGGATGTATGCCGATGTTCACTTCCTTGGAGGGAAGCTAGTCACCGTTAGAGAGGTGGATGTTACCACGAAGGCACACCAACGCCACGAAGGCTCACCCTATTCTCCCTTTGAGACAACACCACGAAGGCGTTTCTCAACCACTAGTGGTAGACCTTGGGGTGGTCTCCAAACCCTCACAAACTTATCCGGGGTAATCACAAAGGTCGATTCCTCTCGAAGACTCCTACCGCCTAGGAGTCTCCAACCTCCAAGAGTAACAAGATCGATGGGGATTTGCTCAAGACTTGCTCAAATCACGAATTCCTTGGGTGCAAAGAAGGAGGAGAAGTGGATCTATCACTTGATCGGACAACTTCTTTCAAAGCTCTCAAATCACTTGGGGATCTAAGATTTTGTGTGGAGAAATGAGAGAGAGTGTGAGAAGTGTTCTAGGGTTTGTTCAAAGTGAAATGGTCAACAACCCCGTGGGGAAAGAAAGGCTATATATAGTGTTGGTGAAAAGCTAGCCGTTTGGCCACTTATGGCACAGGAGCTGCTGGACGTCCGGTGACGACCGGTGACATAGATCGGACCGGACGTCCGGCCGGGCAACCGGTCGTCCGCTCGCTGGAGTATAAATCTGACCGTGAACACAGCACAGGTAGCGGACGTCCGGAGAGTAGCGGCCGACCGCTGACCGGACGTCCGGTGAGACCGGAAATCCGTTAATATGTGTTCTGTTTGGATGTAACGGACGTCCGGAGAAACCGGAAGTCCGTTAATAAGTGTTCTGTTGAGATGTACCGGACGTCCGGTGTGCACCGGAAGTCCGGTCAGTTGTGAAGGCTAGTGCAGCAGGTTCAAAAGCACAAAATAGACCGTGCACACATGATGAAAACAAAAAAGATGATAGAAGAAGTGTTTTGTGTATTTTGAGCAAGTCTTTCACGTTACCCAACGGTCCCCTGTTAATAGTGCGGGATCCCTATACTCAAGAACAAATTGAAAAAAAAGGGGCCAAGGCCATTTGTCTTGTATTCTCCGCTCTTGAGTAATATATACCTCTTTGCTTGTAGTCATGGTCCACACACATAGCACTTGAAACATAATCCTGAGATATACTTGATAACATGATTAGTTCCAAAAATGCATGTTGTCATCAACATCAAAATAAGATTAATGGCATGATTGCACTTTCAATCTCCCCTTTTGGTAGTTGATGACACATACATGCACTTTTTTTTGAATAGCCTTTGAATATCGAAAGAAGTAAAAACATTTAGTATCGAAGAATATGATGTGGAGCTCCCCCTCATTATGTGCAATAACTAAAGATAAGCATGAGAGGGGCTCCCCCTTAATATGATACCAACACCACCGAGACTCAAACATCTAAAACTCAATACCCAAGAGAATCAACTCCTTCAACACTCATAGCATATAACATAGATAATGGTAGGCTACTAACATAGCATGAGTTCGATAATAATCACATTACATAAATAGGTGCCTAACGTGCCTAACATAAACAGGTAGGCTACTAACATAGCATGAGTTCGATAATCATCACATTACATAAATAGGTGCCTAACATAAATAAGTGCCTACTCCCCCTTGGCAGCAAATAACCAAAAAGGAGGAATCAGAGCAGCATCAAAGAGCATCATCATCATCAACATCCACGAGCACCACTACCACCAGCCTCATCAAGAAAGTCAGCCCACTCGGGACCCGAAGGAAAACCGAAATCAGAAGGTGGAGCATCAGGAAGACATTCATCGTCACTTACATCATAAACTCCGGAGTCTCGCAGACGAGCCTTCAGAGCATTCTTGGAAGCGACCAAGCGTGTGACAACGGTGTGGTTTTGGGTGCAATGAAAGGTAAACATCTTCATCATAGCAGAGTGAGCCTTCCCAAGAAAGCGAGAGATGCGACCAAAAGGTGCGGAGCTGGAAGAAGTAGACGGAGTGGCGGAAGAAGGAACACTAGCCGGGTGCGGCGAGCAGAACAACAGAGTCCTTGGGAACCCAATCAGCCGCCATGTGAGATGGAATGATCCACCGTTCATGCAAGTGAGTGCGGGCAATGGGAAACGGAGCAACACTCTCGATAAATGCCTGAAGAAAGGGGGCATGAGGAAAGGCTCGCTTGTGTTGAAAACAAGCCAGGCGGATCTCATGCCACATAAAATGAGGGATATTTATCTTCCCTTTGGGAGACGCATAGAGGCGATGCATGAGATCAATGCAGTTGCTGTTACATGACCCCTTGTCACCCATCTTGGGATAAATGGTGCGAATAACACACTGAAAAATGATGTAGAAGGGTGAGCGCCAAATTGAAACTTGATTCAGGCCCTTTTGTTGCTCCTCATTAGACATTTCACTGATGGGTTTGAGAAGATCCATACAAACCTCTATGCCCTTGGGCCTATGGTTAGGGTCATCCTTATGGATTTTGAACCCTGTGTCAGGAAAACCAAGTGCAGCAACAAATTGAGCATAGGATGCCGTGAGCACGGTGTCGGAGGTCATCCAAGTGACAGTTTTATCGGGACCAAAGTAACAAGTGGCATAGAATTGATGAATTGCAGCATGGTTGTAATCATGCTGGAATTCAAATGGTGCAGCAAGATTCGAGGACTCAATGAGTTCAATAGCACCCGGATATTTCGCCGGATGAGTGCGGATATGCTCTAAGTCGATGCACCAATGGAGCGATAAACCTTTAGGAATGACTATAGTGGTGAATATGTCGGCTTGGACATTTGTGTGAAAACGAGCATCATGTGAATCGCTAAGAACAGTGAATTGATTTACATCACGACGAAGCTTAAGGTAAGAAGCGATGGGAACCTTATTGAACTGTTTGATGGTGCGGCCGTGAGAGAGTAGAGGTTCAAGAGAGATGCGACGGACAACACCTTGAGGTTGAACCGGAGGAGAAGGAGGCTTGAATGTGGGCCGACGAGTTCCAGGCTTGTGGGCAGTGGTGCGAACAGCAACATAAGCGGGTTCCTCCATTTCTTCCAATTCATCCTCGTAGTCAGATTCTTCCGACGAAGAGGTGCTAGTGGAGCTATGAGGGTGAGCGGCACGCTTCCGAGGCCGAGCGTGCTCCTGCGAATCATCGGACCCACCACGACGAGACGGACGAGAGCCCCCATCGTTGACCTGCTTGCGAGCAGAGCGCTTTGTCCTTGGCATGGCTACCTAGCAAAGGAGGAGACTCCAACACTTAACAATCGCCATAGATCAAGAAGGTTAGAGCAATGGGGGGAAGGAGAATAGCAGTTGCTACCTCGGGAGGTTGAGAGGAGGATGCGACGGGGAAGAAATCTTCCCCCGATGCCGGCCGGGTCGAGAGGGGGGGGGGGGCCGGAGGCCCGACGACCGCCGAAAGGGCCCACCGGGGTCCCGGCGTCGAGAGGCCCAGCCCGTGAAGACAGCAAGGAGAGAAAGCGGCGGCGGCAGCGACGGCGGCGGCAGCGACGGCGGCGGCGGTGGTGGCGGCGGCAGCGGGAGTGGAGATGAGTTAGGTTTAGGAACGACCGGACCGCACGCCTCAGTATATATATACGCGGGCGAAAAATGTACCGGACATCCGGTGTGAACCGGACGTCCGGGGCCTGAGTGGAGTAGCAGACGACCGGCAACAACGGACGACCGACGCGTTTAGACAGAGCAATAAATAACGGAAGTCCGGTTCTGACGACGAAAGGTGCAAGAGCACCAGAGAGGATTTGTGGACGTCCGATCTTGTGGACGTCCGTGGCAGAATTTTTTGTTTTATTATTATTATTCCGAGAAAGATTAGAGTGCCATAGTTGGTGCTAATGACAATGATGGAGAGATGATGAGTGACATAGGTAGTAAGGATGCAATGACACCTGGGTGAAACTCTTGAGTTTCCTAAGTCAACACTAATAAACTCACATACCGCTCACAAGTTGTTCTAATGACAATGCGGTGGCAGATGCCACCATGTATGCGATACGCGTGACATGACACCGCAAAGATTTGAACTTTGGGTCCATACTCACTACGCCATCATTGAAAGCACCATAGTTAGAGTAACATGGTAGCTTTGAGAGTGGTTGTTCTTTTTATGCATTTCATAGGAGAGAGAACGCATGAGTTGAGTGTCTCCCCCTAAGTATATGCCTACATAGAGACAGGACATTATGACAATGCATGCATGAGTACTAGTGTTCACATAATGTTGTCAAGCTCCAAGATACCAAGTTCACGCCTAAGTCGACAAAACCTTGCTTCATCCAATGGTTTGGTGAAAATATCGGCGATTGTAAATCTGTACCAATGTGATCAATGTGAATATCACCCTTCTCAACATGATCTCTCGTGAAGTGATACCTAATATCAATGTGCTTGGTGCGGAGATGATCCTTGGGGTTCTCAAAGCAATGTTGATGGCACTTTCATTATCACATAGAAGAGGCACATGTCTATAGGTGATACCGTAATCCTTCAAAGTTTGCCTCATCCATAATAACTGAGTTGCACAGCTGGCGGCAGCAATGTATTCAGCTTCTGCGGTAGAGAGGGCAATACAGTTTTGTTTCTTCGATGACCAACTTACCAAGGAGCGTCCAAGAAACTGACATGCACCGGAAGTGGACTTACGATCCACTTTGTCTCCGGCCCAATCCGCATCCGTGTACCTAATGAGATCAAACTTAGCATCCTTGGGATACCATAGACCCAACTTTGGGGTGTGAACAAGGTATCTAAGAATATGCTTAACCGCCTTATGATGACTTTCCCTAGGGGAAGCTTGAAATCTAGCACACATGCATACACTAAACATGATGTCTGGTCTAGATGCACAAAGATAAAGCAATGAACCAATCATAGAGCGGTATTTAGATGGGTCGAAGGGGATACCGTTTGTGTCTTCAGTGAGAGTTATTTTGGTCGACATTGGTGCCTTACATGGACTAGCATCAGACATACCAAACTTCTCTAAGATATCCTTGAGGTATTTTGCTTGAGACAAGAAAATTCCTTCTTGAAATTGTTGAATTTGAAATCCGAGGAAGAACTTCAAATCCGCATTAAGTGACATTTCAAAATTCTTGGTCATTGAGTCCGCAAACTTCTTGCACAAATGAATGTTAGGAGAACCAAAAATGATATCATCTACATAGATTTGGCATAAGATCAAGTCACCCTTATCCCTCTTAGTAAAAAGAGTAGGATCGATCACCCCTCTCACAAAACCATCATCGAGTAAAAACTTCTTAAGATGATCATACCAAGCACGAGGTGCTTGTTTGAGGCCATACAAAGCCTTATGAAGTTTATACACATAGTCTTTGTGATCGGGATCAACGAACCCAGGTGGTTGTGATACATATACTTCTTCTTGTAGAGGACCGTTAAGGAAAGCACTCTTTACATCCATTTGATCTAATGTAAAACCATTGAAAGCAGCATAAGCAAGTAAGATGCGAATGGATTCAAGACGGGCAATGGGGGCAAAGGTCTCACCAAAGTCCAAACCTTCAACTTGTGAGTACCCTTGTGCCACTAACCTTGCCTTGTTTCGGATGATCACACCATTCTCATCTTGTTTGTTCTTGAAAATCCATTTTGTTCCAATGAAGTTCTGCTCGGTAGGTGGCCTCTTGACTAATGACCACACTTGGTTGCGTTCAAAACTGTTTAACTCTTCTTGCATAGCAACTAGCCAATCGTTGTCCATCAATGCATCTTGTACCTTGATGGGCTCAAAACTAGACACAAAAGAAAAGTGAGCACAAAAGTTGGTCAAATGTTTACGAGTGACCCTACCTTACGATATGTCGGTGAGAATTTTGTCAACATCAACACGGCCGGCCACTCATGGCATGATAGAGGTAAGGGTTTCACGAGGTTCAACTTCATGTCCATCATCCACATCCTCAACATATGGATCATTAATGTGTGGAGGAAGATCTTCTTGTTCATATTGCATTTGTTGAGGTTCATCATCAATGATTGGACTTTCTTGTTCTTGTTCTTGAAGATTGTCATGAGGAGGAGCTTGATCATCCTCTTCAACTTGGGCTAAAGGTATCGGTTGAGCAATAGGGGCCGGTGTTATGAATGTTGAAGTAGTTTGATGATGTGTGAGACTTCTATCTTCTTATTCATCATCATGAGGTTCTTGTTCCATAGGAAGAAGTGCACCAACACCCATGGTCAAAATGTCTTGAGAAGAATCTTCTTCACCTACATCACTTAGATCAACTTGCTCCCCATGGGAGCCATTAAATTCATCAAACACCACGTCACAAGTTTCTACAACACATCCATTGGATTTGTTGTAGACTCTATATGCGTGAGAGTTTGATCCATAGCCAACAAATATACCCTCAATTGTTTTGGATTGGAATTTTCCTAACCTTTCTATTTTGTTGAGGATGAAACATTTGCACCCAAATACACGAAAGTACTTGACATTTGGCTTGTTTCCAGTTAGAAGCTCATATGGAGTCTTTTCCAATATAGTGCGGAGGAAAAGCCGGTTTGATGCATGACATGCGGTGTTGACAGCTTCAGCCCAGAAACTATGTGGTGACTTGTATTCATCCAACATGGACCTTGCCATCTCCACAAGGGTGCGGTTCTTCCTTTCGGCTACACCGCTTTGTCGAGGAGTGTATGGAGCCGAATATTGATGCTCAATCCCTTCATCACTAAGGAGTTCTTCTAAGGTATAGTTCTTGAACTCAGATCCATTGTCACTTCTTATTGCCAAGATTTCTTTGTCAAACTTGCGTTGTGCTTGCTTGGCAAAGTCAATGAAAGTGATCTTCGTCTAGTCCTTGGACGTGAGGAAAAACACCCATGTATATCTTGAGTAATCATCAACAATGACAAGTCCATACTTTTTCCCACCAAGACTATCCCATGAAGGAGGCCCAAAGAGATCCACATGAAGGAGCTCCAAAGGCCTTGGAGTAGACACAATATTCTTGGGTGGGTGCTTTGATTGATGTTGCTTCCCGGCTATGCATGCACTATACACACGATCTTTCTCAAAAGAGACATTTGTTAGTCCAAGGATGTGATTACCCTTTAAGAGATCTTGAAGATTCCTCATGCCGACATGGGCTAGCCGGCGATGCCATAGCCACCCCTTGTCAGCCTTGGCCATTAGACAAGTTGCATGGAATGTGCTCTCTTTCGAGAAATCAACCGTGTAAAGGTTGCCATCCAACTCTCCAACAAAGGCCACTTCGAGAGTATCGACTTTCACATCCGTTAGTCCAAATAGTGTATCATAACCAATGAAGCCAATTGGTGGATGTAAAGCAAATGATATTTAAGGTATTGGACAAGCATGACATTTGCAAGAGACATGTCATTTGTGATAGCCACCTTACCCAACCCAAGTACCTGTCCTTTTGATCCTCCACCAAACATAATGCTCATAAATGGTTGAATAGCTTCCATGAAATCGTAGAGCAATTTGCTATCTCCGGTCATATGATTGGTACATCCACTATCAATCACCCATTTTACTCCACCGAGAAAGCTACCTACACACAATTATTACTTGGTTAGAGGCACCCATTTTACAATGGGACCTCTCAAGTTAGTCACAAGGGTCTTAGGGACCCAAATAGCATATAAACGAAATGCCTTTTGGGGACCAACAAACTTTAGATAAACTTCTCCATCCTTAGTCTTACGCAGTACATAGGATGGAGGCATGAACTCTTTTGGCTTGTTGAGAGTGGGCATGCCCCTTGTGGCCTTCCCACTAACAACCTTACCTTTATCCTTGTGTCCTTCTCGTACAAAGGTTTCTTTTAAAGGGGTGGTGCACTTTCGGGAGGACGTCTTCTTCTTGCTTGTGCTTGGGTCAAACCCGAGTCCCTCTTTGGCGAACGCTTCATTGTGTTGGCTCAACACCTCATTAAGGTTCTTTTGCCCTTGAGCACATGTCATGAGCCCTTTCTCTATTTGAGCTTTGAGAAACCGATTCTCCTCAAGAATGGATGCTAGATCACTACTAGAGTTAGTAGAACATGCATCAACATTGATAATAGGAGATGAGTAAGACTTAGCTAGAGTTTCAAGATAAGTAAGTTTGAGTGTCTCAAAACTCTTTGTAAGAAGGGTGAGCTCTTCTTCCTTAGTCTTGAGAGACACGGATAGAAGCTCACAATCCTTAGTGAGAGAAGCATGAGACTTTGCAAGCTTACTTTTATCATTCATCAACTCTTCACAAGAGCCAATAGCATTTTTCAAGGAGGCAAGATCTTTAGTATGAACATCAATATTTGCACCAATTTTTAAGCATAGTTCATCATTTCGTGCTTCCTCATATTTGACTTTCCGCTCAAGGATTTCACATTTTCCTTTTCCTCGATGACGAGGGTTTCGAGTCCCTTAATGTTGATGGTGTGCTTACTCACCATCTCCATAAGCATATCTGAAACATAGTGAGCTTCTTTCCTTTGAGGGAGCACATGAACTTATTAAGTTTAGCAAGCATAGGATCAGTTAGATCATCATCCTCATAACTATCCTCCGCATCAAGATACTCATCACTAGGAGTAGAAGGAGTGAAAAAAGGAGGATTTGATCGTGGAGTTACCTTGACCTTGTCAGAAGAGCTTTGGTCCTCTTCTTCTTCAACCATGGCCTTTGCCATTAGGCATTTGTGAGTGTTTCCCTTGTAATCTTTCATGTAGTTGTAGGTGACCACGTCACCACTCTTGTTTACTAACCTCAAGGTGTTTTGAGAGTCTTGAGAAACTCCGGCAACACCACTAACATCATCCGGATCAGATTCTTCTTGAGAAACCATTGCCTTTCCATCTCTCTTCTTGAGCTTGGAGTTCAAAGGATTTGGCAACTTCTTCTTGGGAAAGGTCTTGGGAAACCTTGGTTTATCTTCTCTCTTCTCATAAGGGCACTCGTTGGAGAAGTGATTGGTTTCTTCACAGTTGTAGCATTTTCTTACTTTCTTCTTTTGAAATCTTCCCTTGAATTTACCCGCTAAACTTCTTGACAAAAGAGCCATATCTTCATATGTAGGGCCCTCGTCGGATTCAATCTCATCACCATCTTCGTCATCCTCTTCTTCTTCTTCACTTTGTTCATCTTCACATACATGCTTGGCCTTCAATGCAAGATTGATCTTTGATGATGGGGAACCATGCATGGCAAGATGTTTTGTGGCATTAGTCTTTGACTCTTCAAATAGTTGAAAGGTGGATACGATGTCATCTGTAGTCATTTCCTTGAAGGTATGGTGTTGTCTTATGTCCCACACCATTTGATGGTGAAATGGAGCAAGAGCATGAAGTAACTTATCCACAAGGAACCTCTTAGTCATGTTGAATCCATCTTGTGTCTTGTCACACTCACATGACTCAATATCGGCAGTGAGAGTCATGAGACGCTCATGGAGTTGATTGGGGTTTCACCTTTCTCCATACAAAAGTTTTGCAATTGCCCTTGGCAATTTCATATTGAGCACTTCGGAGGGTAGAAGTGCCGCTTTTGGATCGCATAACAGTTTCCCATAGTTCCTTGGCACTTGTGATGTGTATGAATGGTCTCCTTTGCTTTTCATCCAAACCTCTCCTTATCCACATGATTGCAGTGTCATTGAGGTTCTTGTCATATATTTCTCTTGGTGTGGGGTTCTTTGGATCAACCACATGATAGCCATACTCCAAGATCTCCAACATCTCATCGTTTCCATGTCGAAGATGGTCCCGCATAGCAACTCTCCACAAAGGAAAATCAGAAGTGGCACTAAGCAAAGGAGGACTGCCTTGAGGATTATATCTTGGTTTCTCAACCCGAGGTCTTGCATAAAGCCAAGGAACAACGGCGTGTTCATTGTTAGGAGGTTGTTGACCAAGTGATGGAGTAGGCACTGATTGGCCTTGAGGCAGCACCACCCGAGAGTGGTGCAAGCACCGAGGACAACGTGGCTAATCTCATTTGGACCAAGGCCTCAAGAGAAGCATCATGCTCCTCTTTTTGCTTAGCAGGGCCGTTCTAGATCCTCCGACGTAAAGGACTTGACTTGAGAAGAAGCCCCGCCTTTATCCTTAGGATCTACAACTGTGGGAGTCCCATCCGGGTTCATCTCGCTCTAGGGCGGTTAAGCCACAAGAATAGAGCACGAGGCTCGATACCAATTGAAAGGATCGAGATGGACCTAGAGGGGGTGAATAGGTACAATTACAAATTTTAATTATTACTTAGCAATTTTAGGCAATAGTGCGGAATATGAAGGTGAGCCTAACAATTGCTAGTAAGTCTGAAGTACTAGGCAAGTAACACAAGCATGTAAGTGAGCAAGCACAATATGATGTAAGTAAGTGCAAACAAAACAAGTAACCACAAGTATAGAGTTAGGGTTAGGAATAAACGCAACTCCGGGAGACGAGGATGTATGCCGATGTTCACTTCCTTGGAGGGAAGCTAGTCACCGTTAGAGAGGTGGATGTTACCACGAAGGCACATCAACGCCACGAGGGCTCACCCTATTCTCCCTTTGAGACAACACCACGAAGGCGTTTCTCAACCACTAGTGGTAGACCTTGGGGTGGTCTCCAAACCCTCACAAACTTATCCGGGGGTAATCACAAAGGTCGATTCCTCTCCGAAATACTCCTACCGCCTAGGAGTCTCCAACCTCCAAGAGTAACAAGATCGATGGGGATTTGCTCAAGACTTGCTCAAATCACGAATTCCTTGGGTGCAAACAAGGAGAAGTGGATCTATCACTTGATCGGACAACTTCTTTCAAAGCTCTCAAATCACTTGGGGATCTAAGATTTTGTGTGGAGAAATGAGAGAGAGTGTGAGAAGTGTTCTAGGGTTTGTTCAAAGTGAAATGGTCAACTATCCCGTGGGGAAAGAAAGGCTATATATAGTGTTGGTGAAAAGCTAGCCGTTTGGCCACTTATGGCACAGGAGCTGCTGGACGTCCGGTGGGTACCGGACGACCGGTGACATAGATCGGACCGGACGTCCGGCCGGGCAACCGGTCGTCCGCTCGCTGGAGTATAAATCTGACCGTGAACACAGCACAGGTAGCGGACGTCCGGAGAGTAGCGGCCGACCGCTGACCGGACGTCCGGTGAGACCGGAAATCCGTTAATATGTGTTCTATTTAGATGTACCGGACGTCCGGAGAAACCGGACATCCGTTAATAAGGGTTCTGTTGAGATGTGCCGGACGTCCGGTGTGCACGGAAGTCGATCGATTGTGAAGGCTAGTGCAGCAGATTCAAAAGCACAAAATAGACCGTGCACACATGATGAAAACAAAAAAGATGATAGAAGAAGTGTTTTGTGTATTTTGAGCAAGTCTTTCACGTTACCCAACGGTCCCATCTTAATAGTGCGGGATCCCTATACTCAAGAACAAATTGAAAAAAAGGGGCCAAGGCCATTTGTCTTGTATTCTCCGCTCTTGAGTAATATATACCTCTTTGCTTGTAGTCATGATCCACACACATAGCACTTGAAACATAATCCTGAGATATACTTGATAACATGATTAGTTCCAAAAATGCATGTTGTCATCAACATCAAAATAAGATTAAGGGGATGATTGCACTTTCAGTTCCACATCCTCTTGTCCATGCCACTCCATTATTGAACTTATCTGAAACATACTAGGTAGAAGCATTAGTACAACAAGAGATATGTTGACATTAATTACCAAAATCACCCAGGGAGCACTTGTGCTTTCAGCGTGGTAGCTTGAAACATGCCAGGGAGTAAGTGGGGATCGCTTAGGCAACAGATTTAATCAGAACTTCTCCCCCCTGCCGACAAGCACTTCTCCATCTTGCCCTGTATGTGTTTCCAGATCATGTCCTTCAAGTACTTGAAAGATCCTTCTTTGGCTCTCCCCCCATCACTAGGTAGTCTCAAGTATTTCTCTAACAACGCCTCATTATGAACATCCAGAACATTTTTAACTTCCAAACGAGTAGCTTCAGACACTCCCTTGCTGAAATAAATGGATGCTTTATCCGTGTTCATGCGTTGTTCCGAAGCATCACAGTATTGCTTTAAGAGATCTTTCACCCTACTCGCGCATTCACTTGTTGCTTCAAAGAATAACAGACTGTCATCGATGAAAAGTAAATGACTCACAGCTGGTGCGGATGTCAAAACTGACAAGCCCCTTACTCCAATTCCCTGGGCCTTCAAGAGACAGGATAACCCTTCTGCTACCAACAAAACCTAATATGGTGATATTGGGTCCCCTGTCTCACCCCTTGGGAGGGCCTGAAACCATCTAGACTTCCACCATTAAACAAAACTGAAGATACGCACCTCATAATAGTCTATGTAAATCTGCGGCTAATACCCAATTTGAGCATAACAACTCTTAGATAAGGCCGTTCAAGTCTATCATATGCCTTCATCATGTCAAGTTTGGGAGCACAAAACCGATTATATTTTACCTTCCTTGATTTCATATAATGGAGACACTCATACGCTGTTATAAAATTGTCTATGATAAGACGTCCAGGAATGAAAGTAGACTGCCCTTCGGAGATTACCTCGGGGAGGATTACTTTCACCCTGTTAGCTAAGACCTTAGACAAAGTATTGTAGACCACGTTGCAAATGCTTATAGGCCGAAACTGTACTAGGATTTTTTGTGACACCCGGATAATTAAGCTACAGTAAACACCTTTTAATGGTGCCATGTCATCACATTACTATTGCTAATCCTCACTTGATCCAAATCATTGTTCATATTCAAATTCAAATTTAAAGTCAAAAATTCAAATTTGTCAAACATGAAAACTAAAATGTTCAAAGTGCGGCATATAATCCCTGGATATTTTTCATGTTGGAACCAAACTCTTTTGGATTCCCAAAGTGCCCTTGGAAATTTATTTAGTGGACTAGCAACATTTAAAATTGGCCTTTTCAATTTCTAAAAATGGTTAGACAACTCCTTTTGGCCTCAAACTTTTTGTGACTCCTAAAAATAATGTACTTGATTTATGTGACAAGTATCAAATCTAACAAAACTCATTTAGTCTTACTTTTAAATAGAAAACTGTAGCTAAAATTCAAACAGAAAATAAAATGTGAAAAAGGAAAAGAACCCCCCCCCCCCCCAACACTGGGCCAATTGGCCCAGCTAGCCAACTAGTCGATCGGCCCACCCCGCTCGCCCGGCCTATAAGGCCCCCCATTTCCCCTCGAACCCTAAAATATCCCCGATCCCTCCTCCTTCATGCAGGATCTGGAGGCTGACTGGGGCCCGCCGGTGTCACCGCAGCCACCTCCTCATCACCGTCCCTCGTCGCCTCACCGACCCGCACCACCGAGCCTCGCCGCCCTGAACCCCTACATCGGGGGTGAGCAACACCAACCTCTCTCCCTGTCCCCGCCATCCCGTGTGCCTCCACGGCCGCGCTCACCGCACCCATAGCCCGCATCGCGCACGCACAGCCGCACCTCCGCACGCTAGCCCTCGCGTTCGCGCTCCACCCCCTCGCCTCGGCCCTGCCCCACCCGGCGCGCCTCTACTCCTCCCCGTCACCGCTATTGCCGCTGCTAGCACGACTGCTACTGGCCGGCCCCGCCCATGGCCGCGCGCCCCCTGCCCCGTACTCCCCTGCCGTGGCCCCGCTCCCTTTGCCGCCCGCGCCCCCGTTCTTGCTCGACCGTGCCTGACCGCGCTCCCCACAGAGCCCGTGCTTCCCTGCCGCATTGCTGCTGTGCTCCGGGACGCGCCCCGCTCGCATCTAGCCACACCCTGCTAAAGGAAATATGCCCTAGAGGCAATAATAAAGTTGTTATTTTATATTTCCTTATATCATGATAAATGTTTATTATTCATGCTAGAATTGTATTAACCGGAAACTTGATATATACATGTGTGGATACATAGACAAAACATCATGTCTCTAGTAAGCCTCTACTAGACTAGCTCGTTAATCAAAGATGGTTAAGTTTCCTAACTATAGACATGTGTTGTCATTTGATGAACGGGATCACATCATTAGGAGAATGATGTGATGGACAAGACCCATCAGTTAGCTTAGCATGTTGACTGTTCAGTTTTATTACTATTGCTTTCTTCATGTCATATACATATTCCTTTGACTATAAGATTATGCAACTCCCGGATACCGGAGGAATACCTTGTGTGCTATCAAACATCACAACGTAACTGGGTGATTATAAAGATGCTCTACAGGTATCTCCGAAGGTGTTTGTTGGGTTGGCATAGATCGAGATTAGGATTGTCACTCCGAGTATCGGAGAGGTATCTCTGAGCCCTCTCGGTAATGCACATCATGATAAGCCTTGCAAGCAATGTGACTAATGAGTTAGTTGCGGGATGATGCATTACGGAACGAGTAAAGAGACTTGCGATGCTTGAGATTGAACTAGGTATGAAGATACCAACGATCGAATCTCGGGCAAGTAACATACCGATGACAAAGGGAATAACATATGTTGTCATTACGGTACGACCGATAAAGATCTTCGTAGAATATGTGGGAACCAATATGAGCATCCAGGTTCCGTTGTTGGTTATTGACCGGAGAGATGTCTCGGTCATTGAGGGTGTCCTGGACTAAGGGGTCCTCGGGCGTCCGGCCTGTTAGCCATGGGCCGGATTGATGGGCTATGAAGATGAAGATCGCACTGTCCGGGATAGGACTCACCTTGGCATGGAAGGCAAGCTTGGCGACCGAATATGTAGATTCCTTTCTTTGTAACCGACCTTGTGTAATCGTAGATCCTCCCGGTGTCTATATAAACCGGAGGACTTAGTCCGGATATACTCATTACCATAGTCATACAAGTTAGACCTCTAGGGTTTAGCCATACGATCTCGTGGTAGATCAACTCTTGTAATACTCATATTCATCAAGATCAATCAAGCAGGAAGTAGGGTATTACCTTCATAGAGAGGGTCCGAACCTGGGAAAACATCGTGTCCCCTGTCTCCTGTTACCATCGACCTTAGACACACAGTTTGGGACCCCCCCCCCCCAAGATCCGCCGGTTTTGACACTGACATTGGTGCTTTCATTGAGAGTTCCACTGTGATATCGACGACAGGATCGATGACTCGCCTCGTCCTTAAAGACAATATCACCGCCGGAGGAGGACTGGCCCCGGGCCAAACCCTCCGGCTGGGCGGCTTTACCATGACCGTCCGTTCGGCCGTTAAGCCGACGATGACCTCTCGGGCCATCAAAAATCCCCTCTGTATCTACTCCAAACACTCCAAGCAGATGGATCCGACGGAGTTCTCATCTTTAAACGAGCTCCTGGATCGCATCGCCACCCTGGGAATTGCCACAGATTACGATCGGATCGGGCTTAAACCCGACCAAAGAGAAATTAAATATCCACCGGTCACCCACCAAATAGCGGTAGTCGAGGAGCAAGACGACGACTCTTCCCCTATACTGAAGATGGACTATGTTCGGATCGCAGACCCTGCGGAGCCGGATACCCACCAGCGAAAGGACGTGATCAGCCTTCCGAACATAGAATCGGACGGCGGGCATAAGCAATCTAAAGATACTCCGGAGTTCGGACTGTTAAGTCTGGAAAATCTTCAGACTCCGGATCATCGATCGGGTCAGGGTCCGGATTCAATTCCACCCACCGACCCAGACGTAAGCGCTCTTATGAGCATACAACAGTAGTCTCAGGAAACGGTCCACCACTTCTGGGCTAGATTCCTCCTTGTCAAGGACAAGGTTAAAGATTGCCGCGACGAGGACGCGATATCAGCGTTCTGCAACAATTTCACGGACAAAGGAATACTCAACGCCATCAACCGCCGTCGCTTATTACACTTCGTAGACTTGGCAACTATCGTGCAGAAGTACAACGCAATGGAAAGCGCCTGGAAAACTCAGGCATCCCGTTGGGAACCATCAATCCCCACTCAACCCCTCATTCAGGCGAAAAGGGCACACCCTTGTAACACGCCCGGTCCAATAGTAAACAAATATAAGTCCATTACGGGGCGCGGAACCGTTCTGGAAGGATGGATCGATGGGCCATGCAAAATACACGCAACACCGGATAGCATACCAACGCATAGCCTTAGACATGTTTACTCCGGCAAGTGGCCAAGAGCGGCGAGAATATCCTCACCAAGAATATCCCAGAACAACACCCCGTAGAAGACAACGACCCTAGAGTATTGATGGTCTTCGAGACATTCACTTCAGACAATAAGCGCAAAAGGGCACTCCGCGAACTCACCGAAGTCTGTCAAATCGCAGCGACAAACCCTTGGAACGACACGGCTATAACCTTTAATGCCGCTGACGAACCGAAATACAAGACAGTCCGAGCGCCAGCCGCATTAGTCCTCAGTCCCATCATGGACAACTTTAGACTCACCAAGGTCCTCATGGACGGCGGCAGCGGACTAAACCTCATTTATGAGGATACACTCCACAAAATGGAAATAGACAGAAGTCGCATCAAGCAAAGCAGCACGACCTTCCGAGGAATCATTCCCAGTCGGGAGGTGCGGTGTGCGGGTAAAATCACACTCGACGTGGTATTTGGCATGTCGAATAATTATCGATCCGAGGAAATAACCTTTCAAGTGGCTCCTTTCAGCAGTGGATATCACGCCCTGTTAGGGCGAGATGCTTTTACACGCTTCCAAGCTATACCTCATTACGGGTACATGAAGCTCAAAATGCCCGGACCCAACGGCATAATCACTCTTGTCAGTGATCCGGACATAGCACTCTGCGCCGAAAACAAAACCGCATCCCTGGCCCTTGAGGCATTATCCAAAGCCCTCTCGGTAGAAGAATTAACCAAGATCAAGCGCTCCATGGTGGATATGGACTATGTGATCTTAGACAAACGACCCAAATCCACCTCCTTCAAACCGCATAAGAAATAGTCAAATTCGAGGTCCACCCAACGGACCCTAAGAAGACACGCATCTATTGAAGCACAACTAGACCCAACGGTAGACGCGGCGCTATGGGATTTCCTTCACGAAAACTCGATATATTACTTTGGCACCCTTCGACATGCCAGAATCCCATAAGTTGGCGAACACAGCTTCAACATATTAAAGGGATATAAACCGTCAAACAAATCTTGCGGCGCTTTTCCGAGGCTAAACGCCAAGCTATGGGGGAGGAGCTAGCCAAGCTAATCGAGGTCGGATTCATCAGAAAAATAAAACATCCGGACTGGCTGGCAAACCTGGTGATGGTACCAAAGAAGGACAAATCCTGGCGCCTGTGCATCGATTTTAAAAACCTCAATAAGGCTTTCCCTAAGGATCCCTTCCCCCTCCCCCGCATTGATCAAATCATTAATGCTACCGCAGGACACGACTCACTGTGTTTCCTTGATGCATATTCCGAAGACCATCAAATCAAAATGAAGGAGTCCGATCAAGCTGCAACAACATTCATTACCCCATATGGGCCATTCTGCTTCAACACCATGCCCTTCGAGCTCAAGAACGCCGACGCCACATATCAACGCATGATTCAAAAATGCGTGGAGAAACAGATCAGCAAGACAGTTGAAGCTTATGTGGACGACGTCGTCATCAAAACTAGGCACGTCGAAACACTAATAGACGATTTACGTCTCACAGTCGACAACCTCCACGCATATGACATTAAGCTCAATCCGGAAATGTGTGTTTTTGGCGTCCCCGCTGGAAAACTGCTGGGCTTCATTGTTTCCAATAGAGGAATTGAAGCAAATCCAGCAAAAATCCAAGCTCTGTCACAATTGGCTACGCCAACATACCTTAAAGAAGTCCAAAAACTCGCGGGTTGCGTGGCAGCTCTAAGCACTGCCACTCTATCGCCTTCTACGACTAACCGATCACTTCGAGTGGACGGACCCGGCAACAGCCGGACTGGAAGAAATAAAAACCCTTCTAGCGAGCAACCCAATCCTGGCCGCGCCAAATGTCGGTGAACCCATGTTACTATACATATCGGCAACACATCAGGTGGTGAGAGCCGTACTCGTCGTTGAATGAGAACAGGACAGACACAAATTCCCGCTTCAGAAGCCAGTACACTACGTATCCACTGTCCTTACACCATGCAAATCCCGGTACCCCCATTATCAAAAGATAGCATACGCGGTCTTCATGGCATCCCGAAAGCTACGACACTACTTCCAGGAGTGCTCGATCACGGTGGCTTCCAAAGTACCACTCAACGACATAATAAACAACCGCGATGCCACCGACCGGATTGCCAAATGGGCAATTGAGCTCCTCCCATTTGATATTACATACAAGCAACGTTGAGCTATTAAATCCCAAGTACTGGCTGACTTCATCGCCGAATGGACAGAGGCCGAACTCCCTAAAGAGTACGGCACATAGTCCAACTGGGTTATGTATTTCATTGGCTCCAAAATGTTGGCAGGGTTAGGAGCGGGCGTCGTTTTAACGTCCCCCACGGGAGACGCCATTCAGTACGTACTCCAAATACTATACACAGACTCCAATAATGCAGCCGAATATGAAGCCTTATTGCATGGTCTCCGGATGGCTGTCTCCATGGGAATACAACGACTGGAAGTGCGCGGGGACTCAAACCTCGCAATATCTCAAATAAATGGAGACTTTGACGCCAAAGATCCAAAGATGGCAGCTTATCATAATGCCGTCCTAAAAATATCGGCTCGGTTCGAGGGGCTCGGGTTCCATCACGTGGCCCGAGAAAGTAATCAAGCGGCGGACGTTCTTGCTTGTATCGGCGCCAAGCGCGTCCCCGTCCCACCTAATCTTTCTGGAAAGGCATTTTAAGCCATCCGTGGTGTGGCAGGGGGAAAGCAGCAACACTAGTCCGGATCCGAACGCAACCCTGCGATTCGAACACCACAGATATCATCGGGCGGCTCGACCACCAAAATAACACCGTCGACCCATCTCATTATGGCAGTCATCGCCCCATGGACCGAACCTTTCCTGGCCTACCTTAATAGGAAGGAACTCCCTGAGGATCAGAATGAGGCCCGCCGCATTGTCCGTCGTTCGAAGCCTTACAAGGTTCACGACGGAGAGCTCTATAAGAAAAGCGCCACCGGAGTCCTTCAAAGGTGTATCTACGAGGAGGAGGGGCGACAGCTCCTGGCTAAGATTCATGCCGGTCTCGGCGGGCACCACGCCGCAGCTCGGGCCCTTGTTAGCAAGGCCTTCCGTACATGATTCTACTGGCCGATGGCCCGAGCATATGCACATGACCTTGTCCAATGTTGCGTCGGATGCCAAATCTTCGCCAACCAAAGCCATATGCCTCCCACTGCCCTACAAACAATCCCCATCACTTGGCCTTTTGCGGTCTGGGGACTGGATATGGTTGGACCCCTTAAAGGAGGAAGCCATAAGAAAAAATATCTGCTGGTCATGGTGGATAAATTCACTAAGTGGATAGAGGCCAAACCAGTTAAAACGGCCGAGTTTGGGCCGGTGATAGAATTCATATCCGGTGTCGTACACCATCATGGTGTTCTGCACAGTATCATCACCGATAACGGCTCCAACTTCACAGTGGACAAAGTGCAAACCTAGTGCACTAATCTGGGCATCAAGATCGATTACGCCTCTTTATATCATCCACAAACAAATGGTCAAGTCGAAAGAGCCAATGGTCTTATTATGAGCGGCATTAAGCCCAGACTAGTGCGCTCTTTGAAAGAATCAGACAAGCACTGGGTTGAGGAACTCGACTTCGTACTCTGGGGGCTGCGAACCACACCCAATCGCACTACCGAATACACACCTTTCTTCATGTTGTACGGCGCAGAGGCTGTGCTACCCTGCGACATTATTCATGACTCACCTCGAGTGCGCATGTATGAAGAGAGAGAGAGAGAGGGCGAGCTTGATCGGCAGGACAACCTAGATGCCCTGGAGGAGGAGCGCGACGTTGCAAAGCCCCATTCCGCATTTTATCAACAACAGGCCCGAAGATATCAAAGCAGAGAAGTACGGGCCAAGACTGACCATGTTGGCGAACTAGTTCTACGCTTGCCAGAGAAGAAAAAGGACAAACTCAAGCCCAAGTGGGAGGGTCCCTTCATCATCGATGAAGTTCTCACCGCAGGAGCGTACCGCCTGCATGATGCCTCAGACAATCGCTTGGAGCCAAACCCATGAACGCGGCCAGACTTCGAAGATTCTACGCCTAGTGCCGAACTCTTTGTTCGTCTCCTTCTCTCTCTTGTTTCCATTATTTTTCCTCTCTTTTTTGCTTTGCTTATCTTTTGTAGCCTTAAAGCTTTCGTGCGGCACTTGCGACGTATACATCTTCAAACACGTACGTCCATTATAACTGGGGGCTTCTTGAGCAGAAGCTTGCTATTACTATTTCGAGCATCAAGCTCATCACATATGCGTTTTTCTTTCCATATGTACCTTTTCTTTGCCACTATATGCATCGATATGACTTAAGTTTTGGCCAAGCTGGGTTGCCTGGCTCCTGTGCTTATGCCCTACATTCCGTTAGTTCGGCTAGGGCATAAAGGGAGCACCTCTGTGATTGTTACTGCCGGGTCATCCGGATGTGTACCTCAGACTGGGTGAAGCCGAAAGCTAGCGTTCTTAAGGGAATATTCGGTCGGTGAACTGAAGATGTTCTTGCACTCACTCCATCGTGAACCCCCAGAAGTTATATATACTGCGATTTTTCAATCATAGTTCGGGCATGCACGTTAACGCATGTAAACCCAGGGAAAGGAACCCTTAACGGAAGTATTCTCTCTGGAAGATGTTTCTTACAAATTAAATGTAATATAGCATAACTAGCCGGATACTTGTCTGTTCAAGCAACCATGACCCCTACGCCTGGTTTCCACGCATACCCTGGTCTACTCGGCCGCTCGGGTATTCAGAAATACTCCGTGCCTTTGGGCCCCGAGGTCGAAGCGAAAAGGTCTGCCATGACAAGCATTTTACAATTCAACTAGAGTTACATATGAAAAGGAAAGTACATAGTCATTGAAGACTCAAAAACTTCCTGTTCTATGCCGTCCGGTAGGTTGTCTAATTTACAATCCTGTTGGGAGTACTGGGTGGCTACTTCTACTTGGTTATATACCAAACTCAAGGGAATTTCCTTCCCATCTGACCCTAGAGGCCCGACCCGGACCATATGATTCGGATCAAGCTTGGTGTACCGTGTTTTCACCATGGCCCAGACTTCTCTTGCACCTTCCCGGTAGGCTGATATTTTCCATAACCGGAAACACCGCCGCGCTCCCTTGAATAGCTGTATAAGCTCTCCCATATTTCCTGGAGGGGAGGCGGACGGCCATAAGGCCTTGGCCACACTTCGCATCACCTACCGTGCTTGCTCGTGCATTTGCAACGGCTCTTGTAACAAATCGCCCGAAGCTCCGGACATCTTCTCCTCGGGAAGGCCAGTCAGTATACGTACAGACATAACTCTGTCAGTTCCTTCCCTCGCCGAACTACACGGTGGTAAGTTTGAACACATATTAAATATGCCGCCTCACAGCCTCTTATTTTCCTTCACGGAGTCGGCTAGCTGGGCTCGCACATCCTTTAGCTCTTCGCCCAGCTGGGTCTTGGAATCCTGGAGTTGGTTTTTCTCGTCAATGACTTGTTTCAACACACATTCGCCCGCAACATGTAACCTTTTGGCTTCTTGTTCATTCGCTTGCGCGACTTCCAGTGCCTCCTTGAATTCCCCTGACAATCATGTCATGGTATATGCAACACTGTTAGCATTACTAACATATAATTATATTTTCTAGATGGAGGGGAATATTACCAGGCGGGGCCTTCTTGGATTTCTCCAGTTCGGCGGTAATAGCAGTTAGCTGTGTCCGACACCTTTCTAGCTCTTGGGCTAGTAGGCTATTCTTCTCCGTCAGAACCTGGTTATGTAACAATGCTCAAATCAGTTGTACCAACTACTTTAAGTCTCGGGGGCTACTGGCATACGATTATCATATTTTGGACACAGTAAATTTACTTGCACATCTTTTAAATGTTGCTCTGTGGCTCTGCCAAGCCCATTTCAAGCAGCTCGGATGTATGCATCAGCCGAGCTGAAGGCATTGAACGCCTCTTCCGAGAAGCGGGGGTTGCGTAAAACGGCCCTCCGGCACCGGTGATCCATGGCACTCTCCACTTCTGAGTTGGTTACGGACATATCTTCTGAGACTTCAGCCAAAGGACAGTCCGGCGCCACTCCCATATCGGCCCTCGCCTCCTTGGCTAAAACTGGATCCCGGCTGTTGGAAGTATGTCCGGCTGGATCACTGCACACAGTCCGGCGAACTCTTTTCCTGATACAGGACGAACATGCAAGTCTCAGTTGGATGCGACTGCTAAAAACACATTTGCAAACCCGTACCTCTTTGATGAGGTCCCGACCGTGTCTTCATTCGCCTTCCTCTTCAAAGGCTTGCCCGGTGTAGGAGCCGCTCTCTTCGGCATCGCTCCTGGGGTAAAGCGGCACGTCGAACGCCTCCCCTTTGGAGCACAAGACAGTGCGGTGGGTGAGGCGGAACAAGGAAACCCTTTCGGGGAAGATGTCTCCTGCTTACTTACATGGGAGGCGGGAAGAAGACTGGGGTAGTCGGCGATGATGGTCATTTTCGTGCCATTGTAGCTCGCCTGGTAAAACATCCCATCCGCGAGCGTCACGACTATATCTGGATCCTCCTCGAATCCAGGTTCAAGGTCTCGGTTGTGGTCCTCTGGCTGGGGGGCGGGGCTGTAAAGCCCCTCGGAGACCTTTCGCCAGTGCTATAATAAACAGGCGGATTACAAATTCATTAAAGATAACTTGAAGAGGGGAATAAGCAGCGCAGAGGGGCTGAGGCTTACCCAGCTAGGTGGATTGTACGTGGAATATCCATCTCTGCGCTTGATATGAAGGAATTCCTCCTCCTCCCCTTTGTACAATTCGGCCAATATTTTGGCCCAAGCGGCACGGGTGTCCGGACCCTTCCGGCCGCAGCGGGAGGCATCATCCTTCCCATTATAGTGCCACATGGGAAGCCCTCGATATTGGAGTGGTTGAACTCCCCGCACTATTGAAATCGCCATTACCTCAACTATTGATAATCTGGACTGAGCAAGCGTCTTTATCTTGCTCATGAGTTGACGAACTTCCGCACTATCGTCTTCCTCAAAACTCCGAGGGCGCCAGCTGTGGCGTTTCTTCAACGGAACACTTGTGAACTCAGGAAGGCCCCTCCAAACTGGGTCTGGAAGTGCGATGTCCTCAATATAGAACCACTCAGACGGCCACTCTTCGGATGCCTTCCTTGGTGTGCCGGATAGGTATCCGGACTCGGCGATGCGCCATATTTCGGCTCCGCCCACTTTAAATATTGATCCCTTGTGGTTGTGCGGGACGAGACAGAATAACTTTCTCCACAGTTCAAAATGGGCCTCACAACCCAGGAATAGCTCGCAAAGGGCGACATAACCCGCGATGCGTAGGATGGAGGCCGGCGTAAAGTTGTGGAGTTGGAGGCCATAATACTCGAAGCCCGAAGGAATGGATGAATTGGAAATCCGACACCTCTCAGCAGATAAGGGACGAAGCACACTCGTTCCCCCCAGATGGGTTGGGGAAATCTTCAGCCTGAGCCCCGCCATTGAAGACGGCCAATCCTGCTCGAACAGGGACCAAATCCGCAGGAGGAAGAAATTCCTGTGTTTGCAGCTTCTCCAGCTGACCATGGGATACCGAGCACCTCTCCCACTCGCCTTTTTCTGGGTCGCAGGGACGGGAAGAGGAGCTAGGGGCGCCGGCCATGTTGGAGTGGTCTTTCTCGACAAATCTCTGAGGATTTTTCTGCGTGGTGCCTCATGGATCTGAGATCCAATCCCTTAAATAGAAGCTCTTTTCATGGCTGGGGTGTTATGTGCAAAAATGCCCTGACCTCTCGTATTCGCCTGACACGTGGAAACCGAAGTTATGGATACACAGAAGACGAGGAGTGCAACATTAAATGGAACACCGAATACATCTCGCCGAAGTCATCGGAGGAGGAACCCGCCTTGCAATGCCGAAGACTATCTGCGCGTCGGACATATCGTCATTGAAAGCCTAGTTCGGGGGCTACTGAGGGAGTCCTGGACTAAGGGGTCCTCGGGCGTCCGGCCTGTTAGCCATGGGCCGGATTGATGGGCTATGAAGACATGAAGACCGAAGACTGTACCCGTGTAGGATAGGACTCACCTTGGCGTGGAAGGCAAGCTTTGCAACCGAATATGTAGATTCCTTTCTTTGTAACCAACCTTGTGTAACCCTAGATCCTCCCGGTGTTTATATAAACCGGAGGACTTAGTTCGGATATACTCATTACCATAGTCATACAAGCTAGACCTCTAGGGTTTAGCCATACGATCTCGTGGTAGATCAACTCTTGTAATACTAATATTCATCAAGATCAATCAAGTAGGAAGTAGGGTATTACCTCCATAGAGAGGGCCCGAACCTGGGTAAACATCATGTCCCCTGTCTCCTGTTACCATCGACCTTAGAAGCACAGTTCGGGACCCCCTACCCCAGATCCGCCGGTTTTGACACCGACAGTCATGTCTACATAGTTCTCGAACCCGTAGGGTCTGCAGGCTTAACGTTCGATGACGATTTTCTATTATATGAGTTATGTGATTTGGTGACCGAATGTTGTTCGGAGTCCCGAATGAGATCATGGACACGATGAGGAGTCTTGAAATGGTTGAGAGGTAAAGATTCATATATAGGACGATAGTATTCAGACACCGGAAGTGTTCTGGGGGTGCCGGGTACGTATCGGGTCACCAGAAGGGGTTCCGGACAACCCCCGGTAAGCTATATGGGCCTAATGGGCCAAGAGTTGGACAGACCAGCCCCAAAAGGGGCTGGTGCGCCTCCTATAGGCCAAATAGGAGGAGAAGGAATGGAAGGGAAGGGAGAAGGAAAGGGGAGGACTCGGCCTCCCCCTTTCCTTCCCCTCCCCCTCTCTTTCCTTCCCCCTCCGATGGATATGGAAGGGGCAGGCCGACTTGGAGAAGGCGCCCAAGTAGGATTACTCCTACTTGGGGCGCCCCTTGCAGCTCCTCTCCCTCTCCCACCTATATACATGTGGGGGGCATCGCTAGACAACATAACATTGATTCCTAGCCGTGTGTGGCGCCCCCTCCACAGTTTACACCTCCAGTCATATTCACGTAGTGCTTAGGTGAAGCCCTTCGTGGATCACTTCACCATCACCGTCACCAGCCGTTGTGCTGACAGAACTCTCCCTCGACACTTTGCTGGATCAAGATTTCGTGGGACGTCATCGAGCTGAACGTGTGCAGAACTCGGAGGTGCCGTACGTTCAGTGCTTGATCGGTTGGATCGAGAAGACGTTCGACTACATCAACCGTGTTAAGCTAATGCTTCCGCTTTCGGTCTACGAGGGTACGTGGACACACTCTCCCCCTCTCGTTGCTATGCATCTCCTAGATAGATCTTGCATGAGCGTAGGAACTTTTTTTGAAATTGCATGCTATGTTCCCCAACAGTGGCATCTGAGCCAAGTCTATGCGTAGATGGTATGCACGAGTAGAACACAAAGAGTTGTGGGCGATCATAGTCATACTGCTTACCACCAACGTCATATTTTGATTCGGCGGTATTGTTGAATGAAGCGGCCCGGACCAACCTCACATGACCACGTTCATGAGACCGGTTCCACTGACAGACATGCAACTTGTTTTGCATATAGGTGGCACTACAAAAAAAAGAAACATCCGTGACATTTTGGGTCGAACGGAATTTTTTTCTGTCATGCTTATGACACTTCTATGACGATAATTGTGACAAAACCCGGTATCATCATAGATGTGGTGGGTTCCTACTTCTATGACAAAAAACATGAAAGAAAATGGGCTTTTCGTCCTGGGCGGGCCGGAGACGCAGCTGCGTGACATTCTTTGGGCCGTCCATGACGGAAAAAATTGTGGTAGAAGCAAGGGCGAGGAAAATATCGGGGACTTCCCGGTTGCGGTGGGTGGTCGGGGCGAAGCGATGCATCGCTTTCTCGTGACACGACGCTGGCGTCGGTGTGAGGCGTTGGGCTATAATCGAACCCGAGCGAGCCGCTCGCCATCGAACCCTAGCGATTGTAATCGCAGTTACACGTTACTGAACCCGAGCGATTGATCGATCTAGCTGTTAACTGAACCCGATCGAGCGATTCCTTTGCTACTGCTGCTAACTGAAGCCGATCGAACCTTGCTGCCTCCTTCCCTTGATGAACAGTGAGCGCTGTTTGGGGGGCATGGATGAACAGTTCCCGATGGGAGGTTGGATGAACAGGACCCCGATCGATCGAGCCGGTTGGGGGTGGATGAATAGGACCCATGGAGGGCTGGATGAATAGGACGACCCCATGGAGGGCTGGTTGAACAGTAGCGGATGGAGGGCTGGATGAACAGTAGCACATGGAGGGGTGGTTGAACAGGACCCCGTGGAGAGGGCTGGTTGAACAGTAGCCGGTGGAGGAGCGGTGGAGGCTGGATGAACAGGAGCCCATGGATGAACAGTCGTAGGTGGAGGCTGGAGGAGATTGATGATAACCCACAAGTATAGGGGATCAACTGTAGCCTCTTTCGATAAGTAAGAGTGTCGAACCCAACGAGGAGCTAAAGGTAGAACAAATATTCCCTCAAGTTCTATCGACCACCGAGAGGACAACAAAAATCTACTCAGACATCATAGGATGGCAACACATCATTGGATAATAATATGAAGCATAAAGCACCATGTTCAAGTAGAGGGTACAAAGGGTTGCGGGAGAGTGTACCGCTGTAGATAGAGGGGGGAAGGTGATGGAGATGTTGGTGAAGAAGGCGGAGGTGTTGGTGAGGATCACGGTGATGATGATGATGGCCACAGCAGCGTTCCGACGCCACCGGAAGAGAAGGGGAGAGGGGGCCCCTTCGTCTTCTTCTTCCTTGACCTCCTACCTAGATGGGAGAAGGGTTTCCCCTTTGGTCCTTGGCCTCCATGGTGTGGGAGGGGCGAGAGCCCCTCCGAGATTGGATCTATCTCTCTGTTTCTGCGTTCTCTTCGCTGCCCTTTCACCGTTTTGTATATATATGGAGATCCGTAACTCCAATTGGAATAAAACCTTCGCCGTGATTTTTTTAACCAAAAATAAGCTTTCTTGCAGCCGAAGAAGGGCATCAACCACCTTACGGGAGGCCCACGAGGGTCAGGGCGCGCCCAGGGGGGCAGGCGAGCCCCCCTGCCTCGTGGCCACCTCGGGCACCGTCTCGCGTGGATTTTTCTTCCAAAATTTTCCAAATATTCCAAAAATAAGCTCCGTCCATTTTTATCCCGTTTGGATTCTGTTTGATATGGATATTCTACGAAACATAAAACATGCAATGACAAGAAGCACTTTGAGCACTTTGGATCAATATGTTAGTCCCAAAAATAGTATAAAAAGTTGCCAAAAAGTATATGAAAGTTGTATAATATTGGCATGGAACAATAAAAAATTATAGATACGATAGAGACGTATCAGCATCCCCAAGCTTAATTCCTGCTCGTCCTCGAGTTGGTAAATGATAAAAAAGATAATTTTTGATGTGGATTGCTACCTAGCATAATCTCGAACACATATCTAATCATGGCATGAATATTAACACACGAGTGATTCAAGGCAATAGTCTATCATTTGACATAAAAACAATAATACTTCAAGTCTACTAATAAAGCAATCATGTCTTTTCAAAATAACAAGGCCAAATAAAGTTATCCCTACAAAATCGTATAGTCTGGCTATGCTCCATCTTCACCACACAAAATATTCACATCATGCACAACCCCGATGACAAGCCAAGCAATTGTTTCATACTTTTGACGTTTCTCAAACCTTTTCAACTTTCACGCAATACATGAGCGTGAGCCATGGACATAGCACTATAGATGGAATAGAATATGATGGTGGAGGTTGTGTGGAGAAGACAAAAAAAGGAGAAAGTCTCACATCGACGCGGCTAATCAACGGGCTATGGAGATGCCCATCAACTGATGTCAATGTGAGGAGTAGGGATTGCCACGCAACGGATGCACTAAGAGCTATAAGTGTATGAAAGCTCAAACTGGAACTAAGTGGGTGTGCATCCAACTTGCTTGCTCATGAAGACCTAGGGCATTTGAGGAAGCCCATCGTTGGAATATACAAGCCAAGTTCTATAATGAAAATTCCCACTAGTATATGAAAGTGATAACTCAAGATACTCTCTATATGAAGAACATGGTGCTACTTTGAAGCACAAGTGTGGTAAAAGGATAGTAACATTTCCCCTTCTCTCTTTTTCTCTTTTTTTTCTTTTTTTTTCTTTTTTTGGGCCTTCTCTTTTTTTGGCCTTTCTCTTTTTTTATTTTTTTATTTTTTTCGTCAGGAGTCTCATCCCGACTTGTGGGGGAATCATAGTCTCCATCATCCTTTTCTCACCGGGGCAATGCTCTAATAATGATGATCATCACACTTTTATTTACTTACAACTCAATATTACAAGATACTATAACAAAGATATGACTCTATATGAATGCCTCCGGCGGTGTACCGGGATGTGCAACGATTTAGCGTAGCAATGACATCAAAAAACGGACAAGCCACGAAAACATCATGCTAGCTATCTTACGATCATGCAAAGCAATATGACAATAAATTCTCAAGTCATGTATATGATGATGATGTAAGTTGCATGGCAATATATCTCGGAATGGCTATGGAAATGCCATGACAGGTAGGTATGGTGGCTGTTTTGAGGAAGATATAATGAGGTTTATGTGTGATAGAGTGTATCGTATTACGTGGTTTGGATGCACCGGCGAAGTTTGCACCAACTCTCGAGGTGAGAAAGGGCAATGCACGGTACCCAAGAGGCTAGCAATGATGGAAGGGTGAGAGTGCGTATAATCCATGGACTCAACATTAGTCATAAAGAACTCACATACTTATTGCAAAAATCTATTAGTCATCAAAACAAAGTACTACGCGCGCATGCTCCTAGGGGATAGATTGGTAGGAAAATACCATCGCTCATTCCCCGATGACCACTCATAAGGAAGACAATCAATAAATACCTCATGCTCCAACCCGTTACATAACGGTTCACCATAATGCATGCTACGGGAATCACAAACCTCAACACAAGTATTTCTACAATCCACAACTACCCACTAGCATGACTCTAATATCACCATATTTATATCGCAAAACTATTGCAAGGAATCAAACATATCATATTCAGTGATCTACAAGTTTTATGTAGGTTTTATGACTAACCATGTGAATGACCAATTCCTGTCATCTCTCTAAATAGATATAAGTGAAGCAAGAGAGTTTAATTATTTCTAAAAAGATATGCCCACGCTCTAACAAATATAAGTGAAGCAAAAGAGAATTCTACAAATGGCGGTTGTCTAAGTGAAGAGAAACAGGCAATCCAAACTTCAAATGATATAAGTGAAGCACATGAAGCATTCTATAAAGCCATACTCAAAGAATATAAGTGAAGTGCAAACAGCATTCTATAAATCAACCAAGGACTATCTCATACCAGCATGGTACATAGAAGGAAAATGAAAACTAAATGCAAAAGACGCTCCAAGATTTGCACATATCGCATGAACGAAACGAATCCGAAAACATACCGATACTTGCTGAAGAAAGAGGGGATGCCTTCCGGGGCATCCCCAAGCTTAGACGCTTGAGTCTCCTTGAATATTTACTTGGGGTGCCTTGGGCATCCCCAAGCTTGAGCTCTTGCCTCTCTTCCTTCTTCTCACATCGATACCTTCTCGGTCATCGAACACTTCATCCACACAAAACTTCAACAGAAAACTCGGTAAGATCCGTTAGTATAATAAAGCAAATCACTACTCTAAGTACTATTGAAAACCAATTCATATTTTGTTTTTGAATTGTGTCTACTGTAATATAACTTTTCCATGGCTTAATCCATTGATATAAATTGATAGTTTCATCAAAACAAGCAAACTATGCATCAAAAACAGAATCTGTCTAAAACAGAACAGTCTGTAATAATCTGAATATTAACCATACTTCGGAAATTTGAAAAATTCTTCCAAAATTAGGACAAATAAACAATTTGTATATAAATACACTGAAAAAAGAATCAGAACCATTTGAGGTTCCAGTAAAAAACTAAAAATTGCGCACTACAGCCAAAGTTTCTGTCCTGCACCGCACAAACCAACAAGCATTGTAACCATCCTAAAGGCAAACCTTGGCACATTATTTTTATAATACAATGGAATTGTACAAGGGGATAATTTTTTTTGAGAAGTATCTGTAATTAAGATTCACACAGTTACCATGGGCATGAACAAAGTTCAAGGACGTCCCCCACTTTCACAATGCTCGTCTCTCTCACTTTCACTTTTCTTTTTGAAAAGTTTTGGGTTCCCCTCTTTATTTTTGTTGTTTTTAAACTATATGAAAGCACTCAAAAGAAATAAATGACTCTGTAAAACTTCCGTGTTTTCTCCCTGGCAGCACTTTCTTTAAAGCCATTAAGCTAGGCATATAGTGCTCAAGTAGTGAATCCACCCGGATCCCAAAGTATATCAAAGCCAATTTTAATTAGCAATGATTTGTAATTTAGTAGTAAGAACAAAGCAACATAAATCATGTAATGACGAAGTCTAACTCTCTTCCTATGCATCGGCATGTCATAAAAGAACAATTCATGCACACATAGTAAAGGCCAATGCATAGTATAAACAATTTCTTGCAATTTTGTCATGTGGGAAACATAGAGAGGTGGAGATATAGTTCCTCTCTCATAATAATTGCAAGTAGGAGCAGCAAGCACATGCATATTATATCTATCAAAATCATCATGTGCAACGGTAGAAGGCAACCCATCAATATAATCTTTAATAAGATCAAACTTCTCCCATATAGTGTAGTTTGGAGAATTCAAAAAGATAATAGGACTATCATGCGTGGGTGCAATAGCAACAATTTCATGTTTAACATAAGTAACTATAGCAAGTTCATCTCCATAAGCATAATTCATATTGGCATATTGGCCACAAGCATAGCAAGCATCATCAAAAAGGGATATTTCAAGAGAATCAACGGGATCATAATAGTCATCATAGCAATCATCCTTCGGTAAGCAAGAAGGGGAATTAAACAATGTATGAGTTGAAGAGTTACTCTCATTAGAAGGTGAGCACGGGTGATCTATCCGCTCTTCCTCCTTTTGTTCTTCGTTCTCCTCCTCATATTTTTCATCCAATGAGCTCACAGTTTCATCAATTTCTTCTTCCATAGACTCCTGCAAAATATTAGTCTCTTCTTGGACAGCGGAGACTTTCTCAATAAGTGCATTAATATCGGAATTGTATTCATAAATCTCATAGCAATATTTGAGGATAGCTAAATTTTCAGGTCTATAAGCAGCATCATCAAAATCCTCAAACTCTTTAAACATAGATTCAATTTCATATGCACCCATAAAAGCAACAAATTTTTCTATTTGTTCCACATCATAGTAATCATATACACCATTAGCATAAGAAGCTAAGGTTTTATTATCATTAAATTTGCATGAAAAGGGAAGGTGTGGAGCCTTCATCCTATAGAAACAAGTATAATCATGACTCAAGCATACTTGCCGAGCATACCACTTCAATATATGAATTTTATCCCATAATAGTTTCCCTTTTTGTGTCAAGCGATAATCCCTAAAGTATTCACGTTGATCCAACGTTACTCCCATTACATAATTGAATGGGGTTTTCGGGATTATTAAAGTAGTACATAATATCTTTCACATAACCAGCATCGAGGGTTTTAGGAGGTTCCTCATCTCCATGAGTAGCAAGTACACCTAATTTTTTTGGTATTTCGTGTTCCATATCCATAACAAAAGATAGAGAACAACTAAGAACAACAAATAAAAATTACTTAGTGATAAAGCAAACAAGCACACACGAGAATATTCACCCTACGCTATTGCTCCCAAGAACGGGCGCTTTAAAAAAGGTCTTGATAACCCACAAGTATAGGGATCAATTGTAGCCTCTTTTGATAAGTAAGAGTGTCAAACCCAACGAGGAGCTAAAGGTAGAACAAATATTCCCTCAAATTCTATCGACCACCGATAGGACAACAAAAATCTAATCAGACATCATAGGATAGCAACACATCATTGGATAATAATATGAAGCATAAAGTACCATGTTCAAGTAGAGGGTACAGCGGGTTGCGGGAGAGGGGGAAGGTGATGGAGATGTTGGTGAAGAAGGCAGGGGTGTTGGTGAGGATCGCGGTGATGATGATGATGGCCACGACAGCGTTCCGGCGCCACCGGAAGAGAAGGGGAGAGGGGGGCCCTTCGTCTTCTTCTTCCTTGACCTCCTCCCTAGATGGGAGAAGGGTTTCCCCTCTGGTCCTTGGCCTCCATGGCGTGGGAGGGGCGAGAGCCCCTCCGAGATTGGATCTATCTCTCTGTTTCTCTCTGTTTCTGCGTTCTCTTCACTGCCCTTTCACCGTTTCGTATATGTATATATGGAGATCCGTAACTCCGATTGGACTGAAACCTTCGCCGTGATTTTTTACCAAAAATTAGCTTTCTTGCGGCCGAAGAAGGGAATCAACCGCCTTGCGGGTGGCCCACGAGGGTCGTGGCGCCCGAGGGTGGCGCCCTGCCCGTGGGCACCTCGGCACCGTCTCGCGTGGATTTTTCTTCCGAAATTTTCCAAATATTCCAAAAATAAGCTCCGTCCGTTTTTATCCCGTTTGGATTCCGTTTGATATGGATATTCTGCGAAACATAAAACATGCAACAGACAGGAACATGCACTGGGCACTGGATCAATATGTTAGTCCCAAAAATAGTATAAAAAGTTGCCAAAAAAGTATATGAAAGTTGTATAATATTGGCATGGAACAATCAAAAATTATAGATACGACGGAGACGTATCAGTCGACGGTGGATGAACAGTAGCCCGTGGAGGCTGGAGGAGGTCGACGGTGGAGATGAACAGTAGCTCGTGGAGTTCTGTTTTGCGGTACGCCACACTCCTCCTGATGAACACGACCCCCGTTTCGACCATAGCGCTCCAACACAAGTGTGTTTCCTCCGTTTTGCAGTACGCCACACCCCTCCCGATCAACAGGACCCCGTTTCGACCGTAGGAGGTCGAAGAGAAGTCTGTTTTCTCTGTTTTGCGGTACGCTAGACCCCTCCTGATGAATAGGATCCTGTTTCGATTGTGGCCGGTCGAACACAAGGCCGTTTCCTCCGTTCTGCAGTACGCCAGGCCTTGTTTCGATCGGTTGTTCCGTCCAAGACGGTTGACTCCCGATGAACACGACGACGCAGTTTCTTCGTTCCGACCCAACCATGTACACGAGCCCTGGCCGTACGTATGCGCGAGTAGACGTTCGAGACCCCGCCCGTATGTACGTACATGGCGTATTTACTTTCTTGCACCCTGGATGTACGTACGTGTACATGCTACGTGCGCGCCTCTACTATGACACGTGCCTTCCTTACTCGGCCACGGTTCATCGCTGCAGTCTGCAGATAGACCGATCGACCAGTATGTACGTACACGTTCGCGACCAGAATGACAACACTACGTACACTTTTACTAGGTGGGTCCTGACTGTCAGGCACTTCCTTCCGTGCGAAGATGTAGCTGGTGGGTCCCAACAGTCAGGGGAAATGTTTTTTTTGTGAAAAATGGTGGCCCATCCAGTGAGTCCCTGCTGTCAGGTGGAGGAATCATTATTTTGCACGTAATAAGGAGGCATTTCCTTTTGTGCGGCCGTGGACCCAGCTGTCGACCTCTCCACGTCTGATCCACTTCGATAGATATCGTTCGTTGACCACATTGACCACGCCATACCGAGAGCACTGTATGGTGGACGACGGCGCGAGACCTATGAAGGGGACGACGCGGAGCCGGGGAAGACGCGACAGTGGATGCCCATGCAGAGAGGAGTACGAGGGTTCACTAGTTCGCCTGCGGTGTGAGGCTGCCGTTGCGGCAGAATAACAGGGTGTGTGGGTGAGTAGAGGGATGGCTTGGCGCGGGGAGTAGTAGGGGCTGTGAGGCCTCATGGCAAAGACCTGGCCAGGAGGGAGGCAGTGCGGCACGACCGGTGCTGGTTTGGGCGGCCGAGCAAGAAGACCAGAGGTTGAAGAAGCACTACGACCATTAGATGGACATCGACGGTCCACCGGAGCTAGAATCGTTCAAATGGACTATGGTTACAAAGCCCTCCGTCCCCGTTAACTTAGTAGGCCCACAAGTCAGCCTCCCACTATGCTGGGTCCCAGCTAGCAAGGGGAGTATTCCTTTTTTGTCCGTAATAAGGAGGCACTTCCTTGCGTGCGAAGATATAGCTGGTGGGTCCGAGCTGTCAGCGGGAGTATTCATTCTTTCTGGCATAATAAGGAGGTACTTGCTTGCGTGCGGCCATGGACCATGTGGGTCCCAACTGTCAGCCTCTCCATGTACATCCCTCTTCCGATGTTGTCGTTTGTTGACAATGTTGACCACGTCGTGCCGAGAACACCAGCGCGATGGACGACGGTGAGACCCCGGAAGGGAATGACCTGGAGGCGGCGAAGCCACAACAGTGGTGGGATGTGGGTGAGTAGAGGGATGGCCTGGCTAGCGGTGGGAGTAGTAGGGGGCGGTGAGGCCTGCGCGGCAGCACAACCGGCCACGGGAGGCGCGAGCAGGCGGTCCTGCCGGCGTTGGATTTGGTGGCTGGATCACGAAGATCAGAGATTGAAGAAACACGATGGCCGTAGGATTGACATCCAACGGTTATGTCTACTAGAATCGTTTGTTGACGTATATAATAAGTAAAAAATTCTTGCATACGCGTCAACTTAATAGGCCCACAAGTCAGACCATTCCCTATTTTTTAATAATTTATATATAGCTCATTGCAACTTCTTATGCAACTTATTGAAGTCCGTTGTTTTTTGTTGGCCAGGGCCAGGGTTAAAAATTTAAAAGAAATTTCGTATATTTCTATGGGTTCAAAACTATTTTTAATACCGAAATGTCGAGCCAGATTTAAAGTACTTTGAAGATATATTTAAATTAGGTTAAACCAAGTGAAATTGGAATTTGAAAAAGTGAAAAAATTCAGAAATTATAAAATAATTGCCAATTTGTCATCTATTTTTATATTTACAACCCATTTCATATTACTGTCAAGATTTGTAGGCGTCTTGAAAGAGTTGTAGCCCATCGTATGTAGAAAATAAGTAGGTCTGGATTGGGTATTCTTTAGAAAAAATAAACCGGGCTCATTTTCACAAAGAAAAAATAGCTGGGCTGGTCATGTGGTGAACATAAAATATAAGCCTGGGCTAGACGGGCCACTACCCAGTTGAAACCCTGCTCCATCTCAACAATAACAAAAAATACTGCTCGAGCAGCTACGTCCCAGGTGTCAGCCGATCTTGTGATGTTCTCTTCTCTATTGACTATATATGCTGACAATGTCGTGGGCCCAGATGTCAGGAAACCACTAGGAGGAAGCATTTTCTATTTCCATACGCTGACAATGGAGTATATATAACAAAAAATGAGGAACTTCCTTGCATCCTCCCATGGACATGGTGAGACCCTACTGTCATCCCTCTCCACGTACAGTCCTCTGCCGATTCCTCTTGTTTGTTAACCATGTTGACAACGCGAGAGGGAGGCACCGCGGCGAGCGCACCAAAGCGCGCTGAGGACGACGGCGAGGCTTCGGACGTCGGCGTTAACGATTTAGAAGACAGTGGGCGGCGATGTGTGCGCTGAGGCACAGCCAGCCATGGGAGGCGGAAGCAGGCGGCCCCGCCGGCGCTGGTTTGGTTTTGGCAGCTGGAGGAAGACTGGACTGAAGAAACACGACAGACTATAAAAAGCAGCAGGAGTACTTAACAATCTTAACTGAAACTAGCAGGGGCGCTTAACAACCATAGCTGAAAGCAGTATGAGTACTTATAAAGGTTCAACCGTACAAAGCACGCCTCGAACAGTGCAACTTTGCCTACCAAGGGTGAGGCCGCCAAGCCCTAGGACAAGGCCCAGGCGCCACCCCGCGCATCCACAACCTTCTGAAAGCGGCTTCATCTCGCAATGTGGCCAATAAACAGGATATTCGCTTTAGAGCCATGGAAAAGCAGGAACTTAATCTTCTGTCCTATTCTCCAAGATGGATGGGCCTTCATTATTTGAGACCACCCATGAATAAGTATCTTTTCACCTCCAAGGGGAATGGAGTAGGTCGAAATAAACATCATGTTGTGACCAAGCGCAAGTCTGACCCGACCATGGTCGTGCATCCAGATAGGAACAATAGAACTGGGCAATTTCTGTTTCAAGAAGATCACAACTGTAAAACTGTGTATAAGCAAGAGTTTATGAACAACACATACAATAGAAAACAGCTCGTACCATAAGTTTCTCGACACAGTTGGACCTGTTAAAAGCACAAGTGCTCCCTGGGTGATTTTGGTAATTAATGTCAACATATATCTTGTTGGACTAATGCTTCTACCTAGTATGTTTCAGATAAGTTCAACAATGGAGTGGCATGGACAAGAGGGTGTGGAACCCCTTCAAGATGCTAAGGACAAAGGATTGGCTCAAGCTCAAAGCACAAGACACATATTCTATTTTAGTGATCCAAGATCACATTGAGTCTATAGGAAAAGCCAATACTATTAAGAAGGGATGAGGTGTTGCTTAATGACTTGCTTGCTCAAAGTGCTTAGTGATATGCTCCAAAGCCCTCAACCACTTTCTCACATCCACATATGTCCTAATCCAAAAATTCAAACTCGGCCCCACCGAAATTTCATATCCGGAGCCACCGAGTTCAGTTGTCATAGCCACTGCCAGGAACCCTAATCAATTTGGTCTCACCGATGGGATCTCGGTCTCACCGAGATGGGTTTGCAAACTCTCTGTTGTCTGTTGCAATAATTTTGGCCCCATCGAGATTTGCAACCAGCCCCACCGAGTTTGCTTGGCCAACTCTCTGTTTTGCCTATTACCCAAATCGGTCTCCCCGAGTTTGTGTAATCGGTAAACCGAGAATTGGATTTACCCTAACCCTAGCACATCGGTCCCACTGAGTTGATCTAGCCGGTCCCACCAAAATGAATAACGGTCACATTATGAACCAAATCGGTCCGACCGAGTTTCATGATTCGGTCCCACCGATTTTGGTGATTTGTGTGTAATGGTTATATTTTGTGTGGAGGCTATATATACCCCTCCACCCACTCTTCATTCGTGGAGAGAGCCATCAGAACATGCCTACACTTCCAATACATATTTTCTGAGAGAGAACCACCTACACTTGTGTTGAGGTCAAGATATTCCATTCCAACCACATGAATCTTGATCTCTAGCCTTCCCCGAGTTGCTTTCCACTCAAATCTTCTTACTACCAAATCCAAATCCTATGAGAGAGAGGGTTGAGTGTTGGGGAGACTATCATTTGAAGCACAAGAGCAAGGAGTTCATCATCAACACACCATTTGTTACTTCTTGGAGACTGGTGTCTCCTAGATTGGCTAGGTGTCACTTGGGAGCCTCCGTCAAGATTGTGGAGTTGAACCAAGGAGTTTGTAAGGGCAAGGATATCGCCTACTTCGTGAAGATCTACCCGAGTGAGGCAAGTCCTTCGTGGGCGACAACCATGGTGGGATAGACAAGGTTGCTTCTTCGTGGACCCTTCGTGGGTGGAGCCCTCCGTGGACTCACGCAACCGTTACCCTTCGTGGGTTGAAGTCTCCATCAACGTGGATGTACGATAGCACCACCTATCGGAACCACGGATAAAAAATCTCCGTGTCTTCAAATTGCGTTTGCACACTCCAATCCCATCCCTTTACATTCTTGCAACTTGCATGCCCTACTTTCCGCTGCTCATATACTCTTTGTATGCTCGCATGCTTGCTTGATATGTATTGTGAATGTTTAAACTTGTGCTAATACTCCACTTCAACTCAAGAGATTAAAAATTGTAACTTTTCTTGATTAGAGTCTATTCACCCCCCCCCCCTCTAGACACCTCTTCTTGATCCTTTCAATTGGTATCAGAGCATTGGTCTCCATTGCCTTGGTTTAAAAACCTTTGGAGGAAGATGGATGTGTCTACTTTGGGGAGTATTAGACGTTGAGTGCCTATTCTTGATGGAGAATATTTTCATGAGTGGAAAAAATGACATGCTTGAGATTTTCAATGAATATCATTTGAACAAGTACATTACTAGCCCTTGTGCACCTCATATTGATCCTTTGCATCCCACACCCGAAGAGGATCTTGACATGATTCGCAATCTTAGAACTATCAATCTTATCATAAGAGGATTGCCTAAAAATTTGATTGCTAGTTTGCCTACTCTTGATTGTGCCAATACTATATGGAGATTTCTTGAGGAGCGATTTCCAGATTATTCCTTGAAAAATTTAGACGAAATTCTCCATAAGTTTATTGCCTTGAGTAAGATGAATTCTAGTGATCCTAGCTTTGGTGATTGTCTATTTGAGCTTACAAATCTCATGCGTGATGATACGTCTCCAACGTATCTATAATTTTTTATTGTTCCATGCTATATTATATTCTATTTTGGACATTATTGGGCTTTATTATACACTTCTATATTATTTTTCGAACTAACCTATTAACCGGAGGCCCAGCCCAGAATTGCTGTTTTTTGCCTATTTCAGAGTTTCGCAGAAAAAGAATATCAAACGGAGTCCAAACGGAATGGACGGAACGAACGTGATCCAGAGGACTTGGACCCTACGTCAAGAAATCAAAAAGGAAGCCACGAGGTAGGGGGCGCGCCGACCCCTCAAAGCGCCGCCCCACCATCCTTGTGGGCCCCATGTTGCTCCACCAACGTACTTCTTCCTCCTATATATACCTACGTACCCCCAAACTACCAGATACGGAGCCAAAAACCTAATTCCACCGCCGCAATCTTCTATGCCCGTGAGATCCCATCTTGGGGCCTGTTCCGGAGCTTCGCCGGAGGGGGCATCGATCATGGAGGGCTTCTACATCAACACCATAGCCTCTCCGATGATGTGTGAGTAGTTTACCTCAGACCTTCGGGTCCATAGTTATTAGCTAGATGGCTTCTTCTCTCTTTTTGGATCTCAATACAATGTTCTCCCCTCTCTTGTGGAGATCTATTCGATGTAATCTTCTTTTGCGGTGTGTTTGTTGAGACCGATGAATTGTGGGTTTATGATCAAGTTTATCTATGAACAATATTTGAATCTTCTGAATTCTTTTATGTATGATTGGTTATCTTTGCAAGTCTCTTCAAATTATCAGTTTGGTTTGGCCTACTAGATTGATCTTTCTTGCAATGGGAGAAGTGCTTAGCTTTGGGTTCAATCTTGCGGTGTCCTTTCCCATTGATGATGAGGGCAGCAAGGCACGTATTGTATTGTTGCCATCGAGGATAACAAGATGGGGTTTTTATCATATTGCATGAATTTATCCCTCTACATCATGTCATCTTGCTGAAAGCGTTACTCTGTTCTTATGAACTTAATGCTCTAGATGCATGCTTTGGATAGCGGTTGATGTGTGGAGTAATAGTAGTAGATGCAGCAGGAGTCGGTCTACTTGTCTCGGACGTGATGCCTATATACATGATCATACCTAGATATTCTCATAACTATGCTCAATTACATCAATTGCTCAACAGTAATTTGTTCACCCACCGTAAATACTTATCCTCTTGAGAGAAGCCACTAGTGAAACCTATGGCCCCCGGGTCTATTTTCCATCATATTAATCTTCCAACACTTAGCTATTTCTTGCGCCGTTTTTGTTTTACTTTCTTTACTTTGCATATTTATCATAAAAATACCAAAAATATTATCTTATCATATCTATCGATCTCACTCTCGTAAGTGACCGTGTAGGGATTGACAAACCCTTATCGCGTTGGTTGCGAGGATTTATTTGTTGGTGTAGGTGAGAGGGACTCTTACGTGGCCTCCTTCTGGATTGATACCTTGGTTCTCAAAAACTGAGGGAAATTCTTACGCTACTTTGCTGCATCACCCTTTCCTCTTCAAGGGAAAACCAACACAGTGCTCAAGAGGTAGCAAGAAGGATTTCTGGCGCCGTTGCCGGGGAGGCTTACGCAAGGTCAAGTCAAGATTTCATTTCCCGTCAACGAGCCATTTCTGGCGCCGTTGCTGGGGAGTCTATGCAAAATTCAACATACCAAGTACTCATCACAAACCCTTATCTCCCGCATTACATTATTTGCCATTTGCCTCTCATTTTCCTCTCCCCCCACTTCACCCTTGCCGTTTTATTCGCCCTCTTTTTTCCGTTCGTCTTTTCGTTTTCCTTGATGTCTTACTTGGCTCGTTTGCTCGTTTGGTTGAAATAGTTGAGTATTTATTCCTAAACAGAGAAGATAATATCTATGGATCCTCATCCGCTTGACAATATTTTTAAGAGATCCAATTATGATGAACCAATTCCTAGTGATTTGGATGCACTAGATTATCTTTATAAGGTTTTGCTTGAAATCCGTGAATCTGGAAATTGTGATGAAGTGCTTTATGAAGTGATTCACGATAGATCTTTGAATAAAAAGCATGATTGCAATGATTTTATTATAAATTCTATTGATGTAAATTATGCTAATAATATGCAAAACCCTGAGCTTGGGATGCTAGTTTTGCTATGTCCACTACCTGTTGCAATAATCATGATTGGGGAGATTCTTCTTATGATCTTGAAAATTTATTTAAGCCCCATGATGAATATAAGATTGATAATAGTGTTTGCAATAATATTGAAAGTGGGTTTGGAAGAGTCAACTTTAGATCCCATATATTTGGATAATATTCAATCTTATGCAATTTTTGATAAAAGTGGGCTTGGAGAAATCATGACTTTAGTTAATGATAATCCCACTATTTTGGAAGAGTGTCAACTTTGCATGCATGTGGATCGTGTTGAGAATATGTTATGTGATAGCTATATTTTTGACTTTTCTTATGATCCTACATGTAATTATTATGAGAGAGGAAAATATGGTTATAGAAATTTTCATGTTACTAAATTACCTCTCGTTATGTTGAGATTGCTATTGTTCCTTTCCGCTTCCTTGCATATGCTAGTTTTTGCTTGTTATGATAATTTGTTTTTCTATAAGATGCCTATACATAGGAAGTATGTTACACTTAGATGTGTTTGTCACGTGTTTTATGATGCTCTCTTTGTGCTTCTATTCTTGTCTTTCTTGTGAGCATCATTAAAATTATCAATGCCTAGCTAAAAGGCTTTAAAGAAAAGCGCTTGTTGGGAGACAACCCAATATTTTTACTTGCTGTTATTGAATAAATATTTGTTCTAGCCTCTGGTTAGATGTGTTTTTAAGTTTTAATTAGTGTTTGTGCCAAGTTTAACCTATAGGATCTTCTTGGATGATAGTTATTTGATCTTGCACAAAATTCCAGAAACTTTCTGTTCACGCAAATAATTGTTAAAAATCACCAGAACGTGATAAAATATTGATTCCAATTGCTGCTGATCAATAAACAAGTTGTCTAGGTCTTCCTATTTTGTCTGAATTTTTGGAGTTCCAGAAGTTTGCGTTAGTTACAGATTACTACAGACTGTTCTGTTTTTGACAGATTCTGTTTTTCGTGTGTTGTTTGCTTATTTTGATGAATCTATGGCTAGTAAAATAGTTTATAAACCATAGAGAAGTTGGAATAAATTAGGTTTAACACCAATATAAATAAAGAATGAGTTCATTACAGTACCTTGAAGTGGTTTTTTGTTTTCTTTCGCTAACGGAGCTCACGAGATTTTTTGTTAAGTTTTGTGTTGTGAAGTTTTCAGGTTTTGGGTAAAAGATTTGATGGATTATGGAACAAGGAGTGGCAAGAGCCTAATCTTGGGGATGCCCATGGCACCCTCAAGATAATCTAAGGACACCTAAAAGCCAAAGCTTGGGGATGCCCCGGAAGGCATCCCCTCTTTCGTCTACTTCCATCGGTAACTTTATTTGGAGCTATATTTTTATTCACCACATGATATGTGTTTTGCTTGGAGCGTCTTGTATGATTTGAGTCTTTTCTTTTTAATTTACCACAATCATCTTTGATGTACACACCTTTTGAGAGAGACACACATGATTCGGAAATTATTAGAATACTCTATGTGCTTCACTTATATCTTTTGAGTTATATAGTTTTGCTCTAGTACTTCACTTATATCTTTTAGAGCACGGTGGTGGATTTGTTTTATAGAAACTATTGATCTCTCATGCTTCACTTAGATTATTTTGAGAGTCTTAAATAGCATGGTAATTTGCTTAAATAATCCTAATATGCTAGGTATTCAAGATTAGTAAAAACTTTCTTATGAGTGTGTTGAATACTAAGAGAAGTTTGATGCTTGATGATTGTTTCGAGACATGGAGGTAGTGATATCAAAGTTGTGCTAGTTGAGTAGTTGTGAATTTGAGAAATACTTGTGTTGAAGTTTGCAAGTCCCGTAGCATGCACGTATGGTAAACGTTATGTAACAAATTTGAAACATGAGGTGTTCTTTGAGTGTCCTCCTTATGAGTGGCGGTCGGGGACGAGCGATGGTCTTTTCCTACCAATCTATCCCCCTAGGAGCATGCGCGTAGTGCTTGGTTTTTGATGGAGTTAATTGCACAGAGATACCACAATTGGAGCATTGGGTGCGGATTGGTGCCACTTTTCGTAATTTTTACATGTCAGTACCATGTTTGGGGCAGTCTGTTGCAAAATAGTCTAAACCGCGTATAACAATGTATTGATGGTGTAGTCGATCGTTAGTTACCGCTTTGTCAGTGACGTGGCTTGTTCTTTTGCAAAAGACCTTAACTTCTTATTTAATCATGCATCCATCCCATATTAGCCGAAAAAGGGCCTGCCAGAAAAAAATTCCGACAAAACTACTGCACGCGCGCGCGGTGATGAATCGAACCCGCGGCGGGGGGTTCCAAGCGTGCGGGCGCAGCCACCACGCTGCAGCACCATTTGCATCCTATTGCACACGTAACTGCTTTTATAACTTGTCGTGTTTAGTTTTTTTCGTATATGCTTTTTTTCGTGTCTCTTTTAGCTTTTCTCATATTTTGGGTATTCTTCGAACAGTATAGCCCGACGATACTGCAGCCTTTGCTTCATATGGCACACATATAACCTTTTATAGTTCGGATCATTTCGTTATTTTTTTGTATATTTTTTCATGTCTCTTTTAGCTTTTCTCATATTTTGGGTATTTTTCGTACCGTATAGCTCGGCGCTACTGCACGCTTTGCTTCATACGGCACACATATAGCCTTTTATACTATGGATCATTTCGTTATTTTTTCGTATATGTTTTTTTTTCGTGTCTCTTTTAGCTTTTCTCATATTTTGGGTATTCTTCTGACCGTATAGCCCGGAGCTACTGCACGCTTTGCTTCATACGGTACACATATAGTCCTTTTATACTTCGGATCATTTCATTATTTTTTCATATATGTTTTTTTCGTGTTTCTTTTAGCTTTTCTCAGATTTTCCGGCGAGCGGTGCGGGTTGGGGCAACGGCCCGGCGTGGCTACTGCTCCGGTTGTGGGCGGCGGCGATGGCGAGGTGGCTCGGCTCTCTAGGTGTGGAGGCTTCCATTCGTCGTGCCGGCATCACGACAGCTCGGCGGGCGGGCTGCGGCGATAGCTGGCTTTCCGGCGTCGGCTCATTTCAACCTTCGATCCCTCACCTTGTCGTCCGGCCGTTATCTTCGTTGAAGGGTTGGCCCTCCCCCCAACTGCGGTCTGTCACTCGCCTCGCACCGGTAGCATGACCGAGGCTCGTCTCGCGCGGCAGCAGGAGGGGCCGCCCCAAAAATATGATACGACACGCCTATGGCCCGAAGAATACCCAAAATCCGAGAAGCTAAAAGAGACACGAAAGAAAACATATACAAAAAAAGATCCAAAGTATAAATGGTTATACATGTGCCATATGAAGCAAAAGGTGCAGTAGCGCCGAGCTATACAACCCGAAAAATACCCAAAATCTGAGAAAAGCTAAAGGAGACACGAAAAAATAACAAAATGATCCGAAGTATAAAAGGCTATATGTGTGCCATATGAAGCAAAGGGTGCAGTAGCGCCTGACTATACGGTCCGAAGAATACCTAAAATATGATAAAACTAAAAGAGACGTGAAAAAAACATATGCGAAAAAATAAAGAAATGATTCGAAGTATAAAAGGCAATATGTGTGCCATATTATGAAGGAAAGGGTGCAGTAGCGCAGGGCTATACGGTCCGAAGAATACCCAAAATATGAGAAAAGCTAAAAGAGACACGAAAAAAGGTATATACGGGAAAAACTAAACAACGTATAAAAGGAAGCACGTGTGCCACAGAAGCAAGCGTTGCTATAAGCGAATAAGCGGTGCCCGCTTGCGCTGGAGCCTTGACGTCGCGGAGTTCGATTCCTCGCTTGGCAGCAGCATGTAAAATTTTCCAGTCCCTTTTTTCGGCTAACAAGGGATGGTTGTGTGATTAAATAAAAAGTGAAGGTCTTTTTTGCAAAAGAACAAGCCACGTCAGCACCTGACAGGCAGGCCCAGCTGTCAGATACACCATCAATACACTGTTATATGCGGTTTAGACTATTTTGCAACAGACTGCCCCAAATATGGTACTGACATAGAAAAATTATGGAAAGTGGCACCAATCCGCATCTAATGCCTCAATTGTGGTACCTCTGTGTAATTAACTCTTTTTGATGACTTGTAGATTTTTCCAATAAGTATGTGAGTTCTTTTTGACTAATGTTGAGTCCATGGATTATACGCACTCTCACCTTTCCATCATTGCTAGCCTCTTCGACTGCAGTGCATTGCCCTTTATCACATTGAGAGTTGGTGCAAACTTCGCCGGTGCATCCAAACTCCGTGATATTATACGCTCTTTCACACATAAACCTCCTTATATCTTCCTCAAAACAGCCATCATACCTACCTATTATGGCATTTCCATAGCCATTCCGAGATATATTGCCATGCAACTTTCCACCATTCCATTTATCATGACACGCTCATCATTGTCGTATTCCTTTGCATGATCATGTAGTTGACATAGTATTTGTGGAAAGCCACCGTTCATAATTCTTTCATACATGTCACTCTTGGTTCATTGCATATCCTGCACATCACGGAGGCATTCATATAGAGTCATACTTTGTTCTAGTATCGAGTTGTAATCGTTGAGTTGTAAATAAATAGAAGTGTGATGATCATCATTTTCTAGAGCATTGTCCCAAGTGAGGAATACAAGAAAAAGAAAGGCCATAAAAAAGAGAAGGCCAAGAAAAAAATGAGAGAAAAAGAGAGAAGGGACAATGTTACTATCCTTTTTACCACAATTGTGCTTCAAAGTAGCATCATAATCTTCATGATAGAGAGTCTCTTGTTTTGTCACTTTCATATACTAGTGGGAATTTTTCATTATAGAACTTAGCTTGTATATTCCAACAATGGGCCTCCTCAAGTGCCCTAGGTCTTCGTGAGCAAGCAAGTTGGATGCACACCCACTTAGTTTCTTTTGTTGATCTTTCATAAATTATAGCTCTAGTGCATCCGTTGCATGACAATCCCTACTCCTTGCATTAACATCAATCGATGGGCATCTCCATAGCTCATTGATTAGCCTCGTTGATGTGAGACTTTCTCATTTTTGTCTTCTCCACATAACCCCCATCATTATACTCTATTCCACCCATAGTGCTATATCCATGGCTCACGCTCATGTATTGCGTGAAGGTTGAAAAAGTTTGAGATCACTAAAGTATGAAACAATTGCTTGGCTTGTCATCGGGGTTGTGCATGATGAGAGCATTCTTGTGTGACGAAAATGGAGCATGACTAAACTATATGATTTTGTAGGGATGAACTTTCTTTGGCCATGTTAGTTTGAGAGGACATAATTTCTTAGTTAGTATGCTTGAAGTATTATTATTTTTATGTCAATATTGAACTTTTATCTTGAAACTTTCGGATCTGAATATTCATACCACAATTAAGAAGAATTACATTGAAATTATGCCTAGTAGCATTCCACATCAAAAAATCTGTTTTTATCATTTACCTACTCGAGGACGAGCAGGAATTAAGCTTGGGGATGCTTGATACGTCTCCAATGTATCTATAATTTTTGAATGTTCCATGCTATATTATATTCTGTTCTGGACATTATTGGGCTCTATTATACACTTTTATATTATTTTGGGACTAACCTATTAACCGGAGGCCCAACCCAGAATTTCTATTTTTTTTTGCCTATTTCAGAGTTTTGCAGAAAAAGAATATCAAACGGAGTCCAAACGGAATGAACCCTTCGGGAACGTGATTTTCGGAATGAACGTGATCCAGAGGACTTGGACCCTACGTCATGAAATCAAACAGGAAGCCACGAGGTAGGGGTGCGCCCTCCACCCACGTGGGCCCCATGTTGCTCCACCGACGTACTTCTTCCTCCTATATATACCTACATACCCCCAAACTACCAGATACGGAGCCAAAAATCTAATTCCACCGCCGCAACCTTCTCTACCCGTGAGATCCCATCTTGGGGCCTGTTCCGGAGGTCCGCCGGAGGGGCCATCGATCACGGAGGGCTTCTACATCAACACCATAGCCTCTCCGATGATGTGTCAGTAGTTTACCTCAGACCTTCGGGTCCATAGTTATTAGCTACATAGCTTCTTCTCTCTTTTTGGATCTCAATACAATGTTCTCCCCCTCTCTTGTGGAGATCTATTCGATGTAATCTTCTTTTGCGGTGTGTTTGTTGAGACCAATGAATTGTGGGTTTATGATCAAGTTTATCTATGGACAATATTTGAATCTTCCGAATTCTTTTATGTATGATTGGTTATCTTTGCAAGTCTCTTCAAATTATCAGTTTGGTTTGGCCTACTAGATTGATCTTTCTTGCAATGGGAGAAGTGCTTAGCTTTGGGTTCAATCTTGCGGTATCCTTTCCCATTGATAGTAGGGGCAGGAAGGCACGTATTTTATTGTTGCCATCGAGGATAACAAGATGGGGTTTTTATCATATTGCATGAATTTATCCCTCTACGTCATGTCATCTTGCTTAAAGCGTTACTCTGTTCTTATGAACTTAATACTCTAGATGCATCTTTGGATAGCGGTCGATGTGTGGAGTAATAGTAGTAGATGCAGGGTGAGTCGGTCTATTTGTCTCGGACGTGATGCCTATATACATGATCATACCTAGATATTCTCATAACTATGGTCAATTCATCAATTGCTCAACAGTAATTTGTTCACCCACCGTAAATACTTATGCTCTTGAGAGAAGCCACTAGTGAAACCTATGGCCCCCGGGTCTATTTTCCATCATATTAATCTTCCAACACTTAGCTATTTCTTGTGCCATTTTTATTTTACTTTCTTTACTTTGCATCTTTATCATAAAAATACCAAAAATATTATGTTATCATATCTATAAGATCTCACTCTTGTAAGTGACCGTGTAGGGATTGACAACCCCTTATCGCGTTGGTTGCGAGGATTTATTTGTTTGTGTAGGTGCGAGGGACTCGTGCGTGGCCTCCTACTGGATTGATACCTTGGTTCTCAAAAACTGAGGGAAACACTTATGCTACTTTGCTGCATCACCCTTTCCTCTTCAAGGGAAAACCAACGCAGTGCTTAAGAGGTAGCACGTGCCATAGGAGATGTTGGGATCATTAGCAATATTATTTCCGAAGCTATTAGAATCCATAAAGATAACCATAGAAGTGATCATTTATCTAATGAATTACTCTCTCTAGGAATTGATCAATCACAAGAGGATGTTGAACATGGATACTATGATGAGGATGATGATGATAGTGACTATGATCTTGATGATGCAATGAGACACTTTGGTCTTATGGCAAATCTTCGCGGCTACATGGCTGGAGGAAAGGAATGGGTCCTTGATATTGGATGTGAAAGGATCGATATAGTTGACTAGAGGGGGGGGGGGGTGAATAGGCAACTAACAATTTTTAGCTTTTCTTTACCAATTTAAACTTTGCATCAAAGTAGGTTGTCTAGATATGCAACTAGGTGGGCAACCTATATGATGCAACAACAACAAGCACACAAGCAAGCAAGAGATATAACACAAATAAGCTTGCACAAGTAAAGGCACGAGATAACCAAGAGTGGAGCCGGTGAAGACGAGGATGTGTTACCGAAGTTCCTTCCCTTTGAGGGGAAGTACGTCTCCGTTGGAGCGGTGTGGAGGCACAATGCTCCCCAAGAAGCCACTAGGGCCATCAGATTCTCCTCACGCCCTCACACAATGCGAGATGCCGTGATTCCATTATTGGTGCCCTTGGAGGCGGCGACTGAACCTTTACAAACAAGGTTGGGGCAATCTCCACAACTTAATTGGAGGCTCCCAACAACACCACGAAGCTTCACCACAATGGACTATGGCTCCGTGGGTGACCTCAACCGTCTAGGGTGCTCAAACACCCCAGAGTAACAAGATCTGCAAGGGATTAGTGGGGGGAATCAAATTTCTCTTGGTGGAAGTGTAGATCGGGGCCTTCTCAACCACTCCCGAGCAAATCAACAAGTTTGATTGGCTAGGGAGTGAGATCGGGCGAAAATGGAGCTTGGAGCAACAATGGAGCTTAGGGTTAGAAGAGGTGGTCAACTAGAGGAAGAAGACACCCCTTATATAGTCGAGAACGAAATCCAACAGTTATCCACCTAACCAGCCCGCGACTTGCGGTACTACCGCACCAGGCAAGCGGTACTACCGCAAGGCCTCATGGTACTACTGTGACGGCCCACGGTACTACCGCAGCCACGGTAGAAGCGAGGACAAGCCTGACGCGCAGAGGCGGAGGGCGGTACTACCGCTTGCGTGGTACTACCACAAGGCAGGTCTGGACTGGCCTGGGAAGGACGCGGATGAATAAAAATACATCCGTGCCAACTTCCGCTAAAAAACACTCGATGCAAAAATCCGACACGGTGCTACCGCATATGGCGTACGGTACTACCGCGCAGGGAGCGGATGTAAAAAATTACATCCGCCCCTACTTCCGCTCATGTAGCTGTGCGAGACCAGGACTCACGGTACTACCGCACGCATGGGGCGGTACTACCAGGTAGGGCACGGACGTAAAAAATTACGTCATTTCTACCAAGACGCGCGGCCGAGTTCTGGTTCGAGGCCACGGTAGTACAACTCCGAGGAGCGGTACTATCATGGGCACCTGATTACCGCAAGGACTTGCAGTACTACCGCAGAGGCCTGCGGTACTACCGCTCTGTGGAGCAGTACTACCGCATGCCCCAGAACAGCAACACTTAGGAATCATTCTCTTTGCATAGAGATGAGGAAAACGAAGGATGCTCCAAGGGCAAAGGGAAAGGAGGTGCAGAGGAAGAAAGCGTGTACGTGATGATTCCACCCAAACCTTTCCAACGCGGACCCCCTCTTAATAGTACGGCTTTCCTCCGACTCGAATACACCGAAAAGAAACGTAGAAAAACACCGTCTTCAATAGTCTTGGAGGGGCACCAAACCGTCTTGTGCCTAGCGATGAAACTTCTGAGAAACTCAAGGCACACGATTAGTCCGCAAAGGCATTGTCATCAATCACCAAAACACCTTAGCGATAAATATGCCCTTACAGGATGTACTGATCATATGACCAGAGATAAAGATATGTTCCGTGAGCTTGCTGAAAACGACGGCCCTCGAAAATATGTCACTTTTGGTGATAATTCAAAGGGTAAGGTGGTTAGCCTCGGTAAGGTGGCCATCTCACATGATAGCTCCATACAAAATGTCATGATCGTTGAATCTCTTGGGTACAATTTACTTTTAGTTTCTAGACTTGCTGATTTCGGTTTCAATGTCCTATTCACTGAAGTAGATTGCCAAGTGTTTCATAGAGACAATCGTAAAATGGTCTTTACCGGTATACGTAGAGGTGATCTTTACATTGTTGATTTCACTAAAAAGGCTCAACCTAGAACTTGCTTAATTGCTAAATCTTCTAAGGGTTGGTTGTGGCATAGAAGGCTAGGTCATGTGGGTATGCGAAATCTTGATAAGCTTATTAAAGGTGATCATATCCTTGGAGTAAAAGATGTAATATTTGACAGGGATAGACTTTGTAGTGCTTGTCAGGCAGGGAAACAAGTTGGAGGAAGTCATCGCGCGAAGAACATCATGACCACGAGAATACCACTCGAGCTACTTCACATGGATCTCTTTGGTCCAAATGCCTACAAGAGTCTCAGTGGTAACTCGTTTGGACTAGTCATAGTTTATGATTTTTCAAGATTTTCGTGGGTGTTCTTTCTTGATGACAAATCGCAGGTCCAAAAGATCTTCAAAAACTTCGCTAGGAAGGCCCAAAATCAATTTGACTTGAAGATCAAGAAGGTTCGGAGCGACAACGCAACATAGTTCAAGAACGCAAATGTGGATGCCTTTCTTGATGAAGAAGGGATTTCACATGAGTTCTCGGCTAGTACACACCTTAACAAAAATGGAGTCGTTGAGAGGAAGAACCGGCCTCTTATTGAGATGGCAATAACGATGCTTGATGAGTACAAGACTCCAAAACACTTTTGGGCGGAAGCGGTTGAGACAGCTTGTCATGCAAAAAATCACTTGTATCTTCACAAGTTACTCGGCAAGACGACATACGAGCTCCTCACCGGTAACAAACTCCAAGTTGGATACTTTCGAGTATTTGGCTCAAAATGCTACATTCTTGATAAGCATCGTCGTTCTAAATTTGCTCCTAAATCTCATGAAGGTTTCCTACTTGGTTATGGCTCAAACTCTCACACTTACCGTGTCTACAACAATTTCACCCGAAAGGTTGAAGAGCCGGTAGATGTGAAGTTTGATGAATCTAACAGCTCGCAAGTAGAGCAATTGCAAATTGATGTAGGAGACAAAGACCCTTAGGAAGCAATCCAAGACATGTCTATTTGCAAGATTCGTCCAACGGAAGTGAAGGAGAGTACCTCGTCCATCCAAGTGGAAGCTTCTACTTCACGACAAGGCGAACCAAGAATTGATACGGAAGAATCCACAAGTGGGACACACTAAGACGAAGAAAATGAGGAAGCACACCAAGATGAACATCAACAACCTCCTTCTCCACCACGACAAGATTAAGAAGAAGTTCCACCCCGAGCCAAGCCAAAGCTCCCACGAGTTCGAGCAAGAATCGCCAAAGACATCCCGTCGAGCAAATCTACAATGATATCCAAACCGGGAGAATAACTCGCTCTAAAACTCGTTTTGCTAATTTTTGTGAACATTACTCATTCATCTCTAGCATTGAACCTATGAAGGTTGAAGAAGCATTGGAAGATCTGGATTGGATAAACGCTATGAATGAAGAGCTACACAACTTTGAGAGAAATCACGTATGGACATTGGTCGAGAAGCCCGACAACAACCACAACATCATTGGTACCAAATGGGTGTTTCGCAACAAGCAAGATGAAGATGGTCAAGCGTCCGCAACAAAGCACGCCTAGTCGCCCAAGGCTACACTCAATTTGAAGGTATGGACTATGGTGATACATATGCTCCCATTGCTAGACTTGAGTCCATTCGCATCTTACTTGCTTATGCTGATCACCATGATATTACCTTGTACCAAATGGACATTAAAAGTGATCTTCTAAATGGTGAAATTGAGGAGGAAGTTTATGTTAAGCAACCTCCCGGCTTTGTCAATCATAAGAAACCTAATCATGTCTACAAACTTCACAAAGCCCTTTATGGTCTTAAACAAGCTCCTAGAGCATGGTATAAATGCTTGACCAAGTTCCTTATTGAAAAAGGCTTTGAAATTGGTAAAATTGATTCTACTATTTTTACTAAAAGGGTTAATGTAGAACTATTTGTGTGCCAAATTTATGTTGATGATATTATATTTGGTTCGACTAACCCTCATTTTAGTGAGAAGTTTGGAAAGCTAATGTCGGAGAAGTTTGAGATGTCTATGATGAGTGAACTCAAATTCTTTCTCGGTTTGCAAATCAAGCAAACTAAGGAAGGTACATTTGTCTCTCAAACAAAGTACACCAAGGACTTATTCAAGAACTTCACTATGCAAGAATGCAAAGGTATGACTACACCCATGCCTACTAGTGGACATCTGGATTTGACCAAAGATGGTGATCCCGTGGATCAAAAAGTTTACCGCTTTATGATTGGTTCATTCTTATATCTATGTGCCTCTCGTCCCGATATTATGCTAAGTGTGTGCATGTGCACGATATCAAGCGGCACCTAAAGAATGTCATCTTAAGGCTGTGAAAAGGATAGTGAGATACTTAATACATACACCAAATTTTGGCATTTGGTATCCTAAGAGGTCTTCCTTTGATCTTGTTGGCTACTCCGATTTAGTCTATGCCGGAGACAAGGTTGATAGAAAGTCCACTTCGGGTACTTGTCAATTTCTTGGTAGATCTCTTATGTCTTGGTCCTCCAAGAAACAAAACTCGGTATCCTTATCCACCGCCGAAGCGGAATACACTGCTGCTGGTTCATGTTGTGCTCAATTACTTTGGATGACCCAATTAAAGATTATGGGATATGTGTGAAACATGTTCCATTGCTGTGTGACAATGAAAGTGCTATTAAGATTGCTCACAATCCCGTGCAACATTCTCGAACTAAACATATTGAAGTTCGTCATCATTTCATTCGAGACCATGTTGCCAAAGGGGACATTAATCTTAAGCATGTTTGCACCGATAAGCAATTAGCAGATATATTTACCAAACCGCTTGATGAGAAAGTCTTTTGCCGTTTGAGAGGTGAATTGAACATCATTGATGCTTCAAACTTGGAGTAGGAACTCCATTAGGATACATGCAAGGCATGAGCCTTTGACTAATCCTTGATATTTCTTTCATGATGCTATCTATATGTCTTGGATACTTTTGCACCCTTGCATACTATCTAACCCTTGTAGGTACTTGGATGAATCTAAATCCATGAGATTGCAACTCACTCACATCTTGAGCAATCTCTACATCACCAAGTCTCTATACAATGGTGGTTGAAGTAAAGGAAGCACAAATCCCCTCAAATATATCCTTTGACTCATTCTATGTTAAATTTTATGATTGTCATTTTGGATACACAAGTGCTCTTCCTTGCAAAGCGAACCCATGTAGGAAGATGAACTCAAACTCCAAGTGGTGCTCCCAACTCTTGATGAGCTACATCAACCTTGAGCAACCCACACAAGTTCGACTACATGATCAAGATCAACACCACCACCCAAGGTATGCTATTCCATCTTAGAGAAGCTTTACTCCAAGTCATGGGATAAAGCAACTCAACAAGATGTGAATACATCAAGAAGCTTAAACGAAAAATGGTAACCCCATTTTGAGCTTAAACAATGAGTATGACCAAAGATCAAGTGATCTCACTTGACTCCTAAGTCAATAAACTCTAACATAGGTGACTTCGTCACCGCCCAATTCTAGATGAAGTTCTCTTGTGTTTCCTCTTGCATTTATCTCATGCATTTGAGTTTCCTCTTTCAAAAAAAACTTCATCTAGATCTTTTCATCTCTTTTCTGTTCTGCATTTTCTGCATCCAATTCATTGCAAATCTTTTAGCTAATTCCTTGCAAATCCTTGTGAGATCTTAAAGTGCCTAGTGAGCTGAGGTGACAAGTGTTTTACTATGATGAACTCGGTCACACCGGTCTGTTTTCTTCGGCCCAACCAAATTCTCTCGGTGCCACCAAAGCACACAACTCGGTGCTACCGATTTCACTATAGAAGAGACAACTTTCCACTTATTTCTGCAGTCTTTTTGCTCCAGCTCCACTCAATGACTCTTGTTCTCTACCAGCATCACAGTCGCTTTGCTTTGTGACTCAAGGACCAAACCCTTTTGCAATAAATCAAAAATCCAGAAGAGCCCTTCTTGGAAATTGATGTCAAAGGGGGAGAGAGGGATCACATCAAAGCTAGGGATCACATCAAAGCTCTATGCTTAATCAATTCTATAGGGGAGAGGATACTGTGGGGAGTGTGTAAGAAACCTCAGACCTCAGATGCTTGGTGTTCAAGAGGAGAGAAATTACATGTCTTTAAGAGGGGAAAGACATGTTCATATTTGATCATATTTGATTGCTTGCATTAATTATGATTGCTTGCATTAATTATGTTGTTTTTTTCTTTTGCTCTGTTTTTCTGTTCCCAATCTTCTCCCAATATCTCATGCAAGATTCAGGGGGAGCAAGACATCTAACGGAAGGAAATCTCTGATTTTATTGCATATCTTTACCTTTGGGGACATGTCTATACCCAGTGGGGTACTCAGTACTCACTCTATACATGTCATCCCAGTCTTGGTTCTCTTGTGGTTTCTTTTGTTTGCTCTGGCTAGTAGGTGTATCTATGCCGTCTAACCTTGTTTACTCAGGTTCATTCCTTCCTAAGCCAACTCAAGACCACAAGGTAAGTATATGCATCACAGTCATGTGTATGAGGATTTCTTGCTGATGTACATACTGTTTGCAAGGACTCATGGGCATGAATGTACATTTCCTATATTCACATCATTTGCTCTGATGCATATAGCCAAGATACATGTAACACATGGCTTACTCTGTCATGCTTATGCATTCACATGTTCCTATGTTTCACATTTACATGATTGCATACATAAAGGGGGAGCCTACGCATGTTACATGTCTTTCCAAAGCTTTTCTTATTGCTCTCTATATCTTTACCTAAAGCTTTGATATATGTTGTCAACAATTACCAAAAAGGGGGAGATTGAAAGCACAAGTGCTCCCTGGGTGATTTTGGTAATTAATGTCAACATATCTCTTGTTGGACTAAGTCTTCTACCTAGTATGTTTCAGATAAGTTCAACAATGGAGTGGCATGGACAAGAGGATGTGGAACCCCTTCAAGATGCTAAGGACAAAGGATTGGCTCAAGCTCAAAGCACAAGACTCTACATTTTCTATTTTAGTGATCCAAGATCACATTGAGTCTATAGGAAAAGCCAATACTATTAAGAAGGGATGAGGTGTTGCTTAATGGCTTGCTTGCTCGAAGTGCTTAGTGATATGCTCCAAAGCCCTCAACCACTTTCTCACATCCACATATGTCCTAATCCAAAAAGTCAAACTCGGCCCCACCGAAATTTCATATCCGGAGCCACCGAGTCAAGTTGTCATAGCCACTGCCAGAAACCCTAATCAATTCGGTCTCACCGATGGGATCTCGGGGTCACCGAGATGGGCTTGCAAACTCTCTGTTGTCTGTTGCAATAATTCGGTCCCACCGAGATTTGCAACCGGCCCCACTGAGTTTGCTTGGCCAACTTTCTGTTTCGCTTATTACCCAAATCGGTCTCACCGAGTTTGTGTAATCAGTCAAACCGAGAATTGGATTTACCCTAACCCTAGCACATCGGTCCCACCGAGTTGATCCAGTCGGTCCCACCGAAATGCCTAACGGTCACATTATGAACCAAATCGGTCCGACCGAGTTTCATGATTCGGTCCCACCGAGTTTGGTGATTTGTCTCAGAACGGTTAGATTTTGTGTGGAGGCTATATATACCCCTCCACCCACTCCTCATTCGTGGAGAGAGCCATCAGAACATGCCTACACTTCCAACACATATTTTTTGAGAGAGAACCACCTACACTTGTGTTGAGGTCAAGATATTCCATTCCAACCACATGAATCTTGATCTCTAGCCTTCCCCAAGTTGCTTTCCACTCAAATCTTCTTACTACCAAATCCAAATCCTGTGAGAGAGAGTTGAGTGTTGGGGAAACTATCATTTGAAGCACAAGAGCAAGGATTTCATCATCAACACATCATTTGTTACTTCTTGGAGAGTGGTGTCTCCTAGATTGGCTAGGTGTCACTTGGGAGCCTCCGTCAAGATTGTGGAGTTGAACCAAGGAGTTTGTAAGGGCAAGGATATCGCCTACTTCGTGAAGATCTACCCGAGTGAGGCAAGTCCTTCATGGGCGACGGCATGGTGGGATAGACAAGGTTGCTTCTTCGTGGACCCTTCGTGGGTGGAGCCCTCCATGGACTGGCGCAACCGTTACCCTTCGTGGGTTGAAGTCTCCATCAATGTGGATGTACGATAGCACCACCTATCGGAACCATGGATAAAAAATCTCCGTGTCTTCAAATTGCATTTGCACACTCCAATCCCATCCCTTTACATTCTTGCAACTTGCATGCCCTACTTTCCGCTGCTCATATACTCTTTGTATGCTCGCATGCTTGCTTGATATGTATTGTGAATGTTTAAACTTGTGCTAATACTCCACTTAAACTCAAGAGATTAAAAACTACAACTTTTCTTGATTAGAGTCTATTCACCCCCTCTAGACACCTCTTCTCGATCCTTTCACCTGTTCAACAGGTGCAGCAGTGCCACACATATCCCTACACTAGTACAACGAGCCGCTAAACAAACAATTTTTAACCCCTTTCCGTGATGGCCTTCGGAACCGTCGCCAAGTGAGTGTGGGCGATAGGGGGTCCTTCCCACACGACCCAGAAACCATCAGGGATATGCCCTCTTGGCACACACGCTCAGCAAAATGAGGTCATGTGCGACTGACGATCGCTCAAATACGGAAATACGTACAGTAGAGCTAAAAAATACAATTATACGGCGAAATTGTTTCCGGTCGCAAGTACATCCCACACAGTCAGTCCCTGCTAAACGTTTCCGTTCGTATGTACATCCCACACAGTCGCTCCAAGGAAAACGTTTCCGTTCACAGGTACATCACACACAATTTGTCCCGTTAAATCGTTTGTGATAGCGTTGCCATTGCACACGATATTAATAATTTTATCGTTTGCGTTATTGAATGCATCACACACGGTGCATAGAAGAAACTGTGTGGCAAATGCTGTCCATCACACACAGTTTTTGTGTGGTAAACGTTTGCGCCAGGTGGCCTAACGCAAACAATTTTCAAGAGGAAGTCATGTGTGATTGTTCATTAATCTAACACGGGTTATTCCTAGAAACTGTGTGCGTTATTGAATGCATCGCACACGGTGTTTTCTTAATAACCATTTGCAGTAGAAAAACCCAATTAAAGGCTAATTATCCGATTATTCATAATCCATTTAGTAATCTAATTGACATTTCATATTAAGCACACAATATATTTCATTTTCATAATTGAAATACATCAGAGTACAAAACCATATAGCTTCAGCACTCAGCTACCCCATTACACAACTACACCAGGACCAAGTTTCACATGCAACATCTATAACCTTTCAAAATTAGCATCATAGACGGTACATAGACAGATGTATCTCATTTGGAAAATCAACAAGGTATAGGCGAATATTGAGCCTTCATTGATGTTGAAGGTCTTTGTAACTTTAGGCCAGTGCCTGTGGATTATTGACCGTCCATCCTTCATCCTCTTCAGGAACACTTCAATATTGAACCGTGGGTGTTGTATGAATACCTTCCTCGCCTCGACCATACAGGTGGTTTGAGAGGTAATCATCGATGAACTGCTTTGGAAAGGCACGAAAACAAGGATGTGCATAAATATCTTCTCTATATTGGAAATGGGGCAAAGGAATAAAAAGGCAAGGTATAATAGTTAGTACCATCCTCGTAGTGAACTGATGTCTTCTTCATTGTGCGCATAAAGATCTTGTTGTTTTTGTCGCTAATTTCTTTATCCTAACAATCTTTCTGAGTTTCTTGACTTGACTGATATTCATGGACAACTCATTTCTCCATATGCAAAAAGGATCGAACAGTGGGTCAAAACCTTTGACAGCAGGACCTACATGTGCAAGACCAAATTGTTAAAAACCTAAATATTAGAATGGTTCATGCAATTGCACAATAATGTGCTATTAGACAACAGACCATGCATGTGCTAACCTCGATTGTAAACCTCGATTGCTTCCCATTGTTTCCAGCAACACATATAAGGTAGTTAGTCATCGTGTTAAGTGAGGGTTCGCATGCTATCAGTAAAATATGTTGATGAAAAATAAGCACATTGCAGATTCATTAGATTAATTCAAGCCACATGGAAAACCCATTTATCCAAACCAAGCATGATTAATAACTAGGAAATATAGCAATTGTATATGTTTCTCATGTATTAAGTGCAGCCAAATTCGATTTATTCCTCACATGCACAACAATACAAAATTCTACCCACGAGAATTGTACATCGCAGTGTAGAACTGAACCAAACAGTTAGCTAAACACCACAACAAATGAACCAAACATTACTGAGCACCACATTGCAAAATATAACATACTCCTAATATAAGATCAGATGTTAACCAAACCAAGCATGCTTAACAACTTGGAAATATAGCAATTGTATTTGTTTCTCATGTATTTAGTACAACCAAATTCGATTTATTTCTCACATGGTATACAATAATGAATCACAACCACAACAATTGAACATCGCATTGCAGAATTGAACCAAGCAGTTAACTAAACACCACAACAAATGAACCAAACGTTAATCGAGCACCACATTGCACAAAGTATAACATACTCGTAATAGAAGATCAAACAGTTAACCAAACCAAGCATGCTTACCAACTTGGAAATATTGCACCCTGAAGAATTCAACATCACATTTGCAGAATTGAACCAAGCAGTTAACTGAACACCACATTGCACGACATATAGAACATATACACTATAGCAGAAGATTGCATGGTAAATGTAGATAGCACAATTCACTAGAATTTGTTAAGGAAAGGCAGTAGCTAGAAAACGATGGCCTCGAGAAAACGCCATGAACCGTCATCTAAAGTAACCAACCGTGTCTTGGCATCAGCGCGCGAGGCGTCAACGGTGGCCTCGATGGCGAGGTGCTCCTCCAAGATCTGGGGGTCGGCATGAATGGCAGCCATCGCGACCTCATCCACGCGTGCGGCCGCGATTTGCTTCTCCGCTGCCAAATGCTCCTTGAGATCTTGGATATACTGCGTGCATCATGGCTTAGGGTGGCGCTTATTTGGTGGAGGGGTTGGTGATTTGGGTGGAAGGGGTCGCGCTCGCGCCGGCGGTCGAGGCATGTGGGATGTGGAAGGAGGAGGAGGATGGGGGTCGGGTGTGGATTACCTGGATAGGCGAGGCCGAGCAGCGTGAAGGAGGGTCGCCGGCGAGGAGGCGGCACTGCAAGCAAGGAGTGAAGGTTTTAACTTGGAAAGGAAGGCGGAAAGAGGGGAAATGTGGCTTCTGGTAAGGGGAAGGGGGCGGGGAGGTAGATATTTTCGTGGAAGCCGAAAATTTGGAATCGCTTCAGCGAAAAAACTTGCGCGCAAAGTGTCATCAGACACGGTCCCTTATTTAGAACTGTAGCCGATGCACCTTCTCGCGTAAGCCATAGGCGTACTATACACCGACGGTGCTCCAAGATATTTTGTGCTGCATCTCACACGGTTGGTGATAATAAACTGTGTGCGATCTACTTGATTTATCGTCTTGATTTGAATTACGTAATGGGGTCACAACTACAAAGGATGGTGTTTGAATTGTTAGAACTTTTATCTGCAGTGAACATGCAACTATAGGTGTGTCGTCAAAAAAATTAGAATTATTCAGGGTTCGTTTGGACGTTTTTATACATTAACTTGGTTTTGTAGGCATTGCAGGTGCATAATTCAAATTTGAACTACATGCACATTCTCCAGTGCATATAAACTAGTTGCAAAATCAAATATGTGTCCTTGGGTGCATGCTTAGGTCCCATGCAAGAAATGGGAATGAATTTCAAACACCCTGCCACCGTCACTCGGCCGCAAACATTGAGACACCTGGTTTTTAAATTCTAGTAAATCCAAAACTCGTCTGAAATTCATGAAACTTGGCATGCTATCATGGAGCGGAATCAACATGTTGTGGTAAATTTTTTGTCCCATTTGGGGCAGGTTAGGGTATAAGCTTCTCACAAACCAGAGCTTCTCACAACAAGCGTGATGGTTTCGATAGGGAACGTGCCACCTTTGGGGACGAAACAATATCTGTTGCCTCTTATTGCTTTCAAATTTTTTTGAGTGTAAACATAGAACAACAGGAGTGTTGTGTTCTATTTTTGAATTTTTCGGGGTTCTTTTGGACATTTTTATACATTAACTGGGTTTTCCAGGAATTTTGTGCGCATAATTCAAATTTGAACTACATGCACATTCTCCAGTGCATATAAACTGGTTGAAAAAACAAATATGTGTCCTTGGTTACATGCTTAGGTCCCATGCAAGAAATGGGAATGAATTTCACACACCCTGCCACCATCACTCGGCCGCAAACATTGAGATACATGGTTTTTAAATTCTAGTAAATCCAAAACTCGTCTGAAATTCATGAAACTTGGCATGTTATCATGGAGCGGCATCAACATGCCGTGGTAAATTTTTTGTACCATTTGGGGCAGGTTTGGGTATAAGCTTCTCACAAACCAGAGCTTCTCACAACAAGCGTGATGGTTTCGGTAGGGAATGTACCACCTTTGGGGACGAAACGATATCCGTTGCGTCTTATTGCTTTCAAAAAAATTCAAGTGTCAACATAGAACAACATGAGTGTTGTGTTCTATTTTGGAATTTTTCGGGGTTCGTTTGGACATTTTTATACATTAACTGGGTTTTCCAGTCATTTTATGCGCATAATTCTAATTTGAACTACATGCACATTCTCCAGTGCATATAAACTGGTTGAAAAATCAAATCTGTGTCCTTCGGGGCATGCTTATGCCCCATGCATGTAATGGGAATGAATTTCAAACACCCTGCCACCGCCACTCGGCCGCAAACATTGACATACATGGCTTTTAAATTCTAGTAAATCCAAAACTCGTCTGAAATTCATGAAACTTGGCATGCTATCACGTAGCAGCATCAACATGCCGTGGTAAATTTTTTGTCCCATTTGGGGCAGGTTTGGGTATAAGCTTCTCACAACAAGCGTGATGGTTTCGGTAGGGAACGCGCGATCTTTGGGGACGAAACGATATCTGTTGCCTCTTATTGCTTTCAAAATCTTTCGAGTGTCAACATAGAACAACAGGAGTGTTGTGTTCAATTTTGGAATTTTTCAGGGTTCGTTTGGACATTTTTATACATTAACTGGGTTTTCTAGGCATTTAATGTGCATAATTCAAATTTGAACTACATGCACAAGCTCCAATGCATATAAATTGGTTGAAAAATCAAATCTGTGTCCTTCGGGGCATGCTTAGGTTCCATGCAAGAAATGGGAATGAATTTAAAACACTGTGGCACCGTTGATTGCCTAAGAAAACCGTTGAGATACTTTGTTTTTAAATTCTAGTAAATCCAAAACTCGTCTGAAATTCATGAAACTTGGCATGCTATAATGGAATGGCACCCGACATGCTGTGGTATTTTTTCTGTCCATTTTGAGAGAAGGCGCACTCGAGTAACAGCCAACAAAGGCATTTTCGAAACAAATAGCTGCCACTGTAACATCTCAAACGTTTTGTATAATTTAAATTGTGTGCGTTCTGTTAACCATTCACGTGACGCCACGCCTTACTCTTTTAATGGCTAGAGGTGTCGTGCGGACAGGTGGTTGAGTGCTTGACTAAACGGAAGGCGTGCGAGCTGTACTCCAATGCGGAGGCTCAACAGGAAGTGTGCGAGCTGTACGCCGTGCAGGCTCACCGGGAAGCGAGCCCTTTGACTTCCATCGCCGCAGTTTAATTCGGTTTTAAAATATAAAACACACATCACAAACGTTTTAGTGAGAACACCCATATGCGAACCGACAGCTTCCCCATGAAGCCAAGGGAAAATGTGTCGAGCGTGATTTGTGCAGCTCTTGATCGCAAACGTTTTAGATAGAACACCCGTATGCAAAGTGAGAGCTATGGTATTCCCCCTTAAGTCGAGGGAAAATCCGTAGCGCAGGATTTGTGCATCCCTTCAATGCAAACGGTTGTTTTGGATGACCCATGTGCAACCACGTACAAACAATTTGGTAAGATTTGCATATGTCATATTGGGTATGTTTCCATTTGTCAAACTGGAAAGATTTACATTTGTTGATCTAGTAACGTTGCCATTTGTCAATCCTTGTAACACTGTGATTTGTCAAAATATGCAGCTAGAAATCACTAGCACTATCTAATTTTTGCAACTAAAATTCAGAAATTATGCATAGATTTCATTCATAGATTAAGCAGTCGTTCTTAATTTATACAAATAGTTCAACTCGACAGCTGAACCGACCAAAATTTTCCCCAATTGTTGCCAACCACGTACTGAAGTAGCTAGTTCAACTATATATACTAGCAAATTTATGTACGTTGTACAGTTCGACTACACATCTATAGTCACATGAACTGAACAAAATAGCCCCTAAATACTACTACTACCACATAGGGGCTTTGTGCTACTTCCGACAGCCTCTCCTCTGCCGAGCGCGCTCAGTAAGAGGCAGAGGAGGAGGAGGAGCCTACCGATGAGCTGAAGAAATGCACACGGTGCTCGCCGCAAGACGTTTCAGCCGACGCCAGCTCGAACGCCCACTGCTGCTCCGGACGATCCCTCTCGAAGCGGCCGGACTGCTCGTAGATCTCCTGATTCCTCGCGTCTGCATCGGCGTGTGCTGCGTCCACGGCTGCGGTAAGGCTCTTTGCATGCTCGGCGATGCGCTCCTCCTCCTCTCGCAGGGACTTGATGTAGCGCGCAAGGTCGTTGACGCACGTGCGGCCCTCCACCTCCGCCTCCCTCCTTCGGGCGGCGGTGGCGGAGCGGGTGATGATCCCGGCGGTCGATGGTGGGCTGGCAGCCACGGCGGCTGACGATGGGATGGCGGCCACGACCACCACCTCCCGCCTTCAGGCCGCGGTGGTGGAGCGGGTGATGGCCACGGTGGCTGGCAGTGGGGTTGCGGCCACGACGGCCACCTCCCGCCTTCGGGACGCGACGGTGGAGCAGGAGATGGCCCTGGCTTTCCACGGTGGTGTGGCGGCAACGGAGGCCGGCAACAGCTGCCGACGGGCAGCGGCAGCGAAGCGTATGGTGGGTGTTCCGCGCACACCCAACAGGTACGCCACACACACTACACTACGCCCGGGATTGCGCCTCCGCCGCGGCGTAGCCTCCCAGTTGGAGCTGTCCTCTGATGACGGCGGAGTGGCTGAGCGACGACGAAGGACCGGTGCCATTGGCGATTGTGGGAGAAGCAGGCGAGATAAGCTACAGGGAGGGAGGGGAAATGCGACGCATGACTCGCCGGCCGTGAGGGTTTTTATAGCAGTCCGGTAAACATTAGGATTTTGGGGGATTTCACTGAGTCGGGCGGGAAGCTTGCGTGGGAACCTGCGAGGTTGCGTGGGAACGGGCTCACCGATGATTCATTGGCGCCACTGTTTCGCCAAAAGAACGCCCCCGCGCACTGTGCAAGCTTGCGTTATAAGCTGTCTGCGGCAGCGGGGTGACAAGACATGCGAGAGGAGGACGAAAGGACACATACACATACGGTTAATAAAAAAATGTTTGCGATTTAATTACCTACTATACCCTCGTCCTGGTTTATAAGTAGGATTTAAATAATAAAATACGAATGCATGTCGCCAAAGATTATATCGATGGAGTCGTATTTGAACATAGTTTCCAGCTATACAATTTTTGCAACATGCAGTAACACTTTTTTGGTTAAATTTAAGGTTATATACCAACAAACGTTTCCCCACAACACACACGGCTTATTCCATCACAAACAGCTCGGATAAATCAACTGTATGCCACGTATCGCACACTCAACTCTAATCTGATTTGTGCTTGATGTCTCCGACATCGCTCGCACAGTTCGTCTTATTTGCCACTTATCACTGTGTCGGCCTCTGCTCGCGTCCCTCGGAAAGCTCTGCTCGCCGTTAGGCGCCGCGGCACGCTCTACTCGCGTTCGTCGGCGCGCTCGGCTAGTGGGCAGCTTTTCCTTGCGCGTTCAACTACTATATGCATATATATATGGTTGCGCCGTTGAGGCGACCGCGGAGCGCTCTGCTCGCGTCCCTCCGCTCGTACTCTGCCAGCGGTTGGGCATGCGCACGATCATGTCGGGGGCCCCATATGCATGCGGTTGAGCCGCGCGCGTTGCCACGCGATGCAGTTACATGTGGCATGATAGAGTTACGCGCTGCAAATTAGAACTGCCATCAAGGGCCTATCGATATTCCTGGCCGTCCGGCTTCCCCTTTAATTCCCGTGGCCATTATAATCTTACTCTCTTCAACCTTTTGATCGTGCCCCACAACATAACAAGCACACCCACGATGACACTTAGAGAGGGGATGTCCAGCGGCGCTCCAATGGAGTTCGGCGAGCATAGAGTGCAGACCCACGCGAGGGAGACAGATTCCCCGGTGGTGTACACCATCGACCCGGCCGTGGTGGACGACTACATCAACAACGTTGAGCAGTTGCTTGCTGGAGACAAGTACAAGGTGGTCGGCATCGACCTCCAGTACACCACCGGTCGTCCCGGCATCACTACAAAAAAAAGACACATCCGTGACATTTTGGGCCGAACGATTTTTTTTCTGTCATACATATGACACTTCTATGATGATAATTGTGACAAAACCCGGTATCATCATAGATGTGGTTGGCTCCTACTTCTATGACAAAAAATCATGACAGAAAATGGGCTTTTCGTCCTGGGCAGGCTGGAGACACAGCTGCATGACATTCTTTGGGCTGGCCCATGACGGAAAAACCGTGGTAGAAGCGAGGGGAGGAAAATTTCGGGAGTTCCGGTTACGGTGGGAGGTCGGGGCCGGCGATGCGCTGCTTTCTCTCGTGACACGACGCTGGCGTGTGTGAGGCGTTGGCTCTAATCGAACCCGAGCGAGGCGTTGGGCTCTAATTGAACCCGAGTGATTGCACCGCAGTTAGGCGTTCATCGAACTCGAGCGATCGATCGATGGTCGTTAATCGAACCCGATCGGCGATTCCTTTGCTACCGATGCTAATCAAGTCGATCGATGCTGCCTCTAGGATGAACAGTGAGCGCTATGGGGGGGGTTGGATGAATAAGGAGCGGTGGCGTTGCCTCTGGATGAACAGGACCCCGTGGTGTGGTGGAGGGCTGGATGAACAGTAGACGGTGGAGGGGTGCCCGTGGAGGGCTGGATGAACAGTAGACGGTGGAGGAGTGCCCGTGGAGGGGTGGATGAACAGGACCCCGTGGTGTGGAGGGTTGGATGAACAGTAGACGGTGGAGGGGTGCCCGTGGAGGGGTGGCCCCGTGGTGTGGAGGGATGGATGAACAGTAGACGGTGGAGGGGTGGTTGAACAGTAGCCGGTGGAGTAGCGCGTGGTGGAGGCTGGATGAACAGGAGCCCATGGAGGCTGGATGAACAGGAGCCCGTGGAGGCTGGATGAACAGGAGCCCGTGGAGGCTGGAGGAGGTCGACGGTGGAGATGAACAGTATCCAGTGGAGTCCTGCTTATGCACGCCACACCCTCCCGATGAACAGGACCCCGCTTCGACCGTGGCGCTCCAACACAAGTCCGTTTCGTCCGTTTTGCGGTACGCCACACCCTCCCGATCAACGGGACCCCGTTTACGACCGTAGGAGGTCCGCTTCTCCGCTTTGGCGGTACGCCACACCCCTCCCGATGAACAGGATCCTGTTTTGAACGTGGCCGGTCGAACACAAGGCTGTTTCCTCTGTTCTCTGGTACGCCAGGCCTCGTTTCCATCGCCTGTTCCGTCCAAGCCCTCCCGATGAACACGACCACGCATTCCGTTCTGACCCAGCCGGTTGGCTCCCACGCGTTCCGTTGCCTCCAGATGAACACGACGCATTCCGTTGCCTCCCGATGAACACGACACATTTCGTTGCCTCCCCATGAACCCGACGATGACGTTGTTTCTCCATTCCGACCCAGCCATGTACATGAGCCCTCGCCGTACGTATGCGCGAGTAGGCGTTCGAGACCCCGCCCATATGTACACATACGTGGCCGTATTTTCTTTCTTGCACCGCCGCCAGACGACGCGTGTACATGCTACGCGGCGTGCCTCTACTACGACACGCAGCGCCTCTACATCGACCAAGATATATGTACGCACACGCTCGTGACCAGAATGACAACGCCACGCACGCTTCGACCAGGTGGGTCCCGACCGCCGTGCACTTCGCGCGCCAAGATGTAGCCGGTGGGTCCTAGCGGTGGGGCGAATCGCTTTGTTTTCTTTTGGGACGCACTTCCTTGCGTGCGAAGGTGTAGCTGGTGGGTCCCGCAATGGGGAAACGTTTTTTCGTGAAATACGGTGGCCCGTCCGGTGGGTCCCCGCTGTCGGTGGAGGAATAATTATTTTGGCGTAATAAGGAGGCACTTCCTTGCTGCGGCGGTGGACCCACTGTCGGCGTCTCCACGCGACTGATACTCTTCCGATGGAAGTCGGTCGTTGACCACATTGACCATGCCGCCGAGAGCACCACGGTGGTGGACGACGGCGAGGCCTAGGAAGGGGACGACGCGGAGCCGGGGAAGACGCGGCAGTGGAAGCCCGCGCGGAGAGGAGTACGAGGGTTCACTGGTTCGGCTGCGGTGTGAGGCTGCCGTCGCCACAGGGCCTGGCCAGCGGTGGGAATAGTAGGGGGCGGTGAGGCCTCCGCGGCAGCACAGCCGGCCACGGGAAGCAGGAGCATGTGGCACGACCGGCGTTGCTTTGGGCGGCTGGAGCAAGAAGACCAGAGGTTGAAGAAGCACTACGGCCGTTGGATGGACATCGTACAGTCACTGGAGCTAGAATCATTCATATTGACTAAGTTGACAAAGCTCTTCGTCCCCGTCAACTTAGTAGGCCCACAAGTCAGCCTCCCACCAAGGTGGGTCCCAACTAGCAGGGGGAGTATTCATTTTTTTGTGCATAATAAGGAGGCACTTCCGGTGGGTCCGAGCTGACAGCGGGGGGAACGTTTTTTCGTGAAATACGGTGGCCCGTCCGGTGGGTCCCAGCAGTCAGGGGGAAACGATTTTTTTTCCGCAAAATACTGGTGGCCCGTCCGGTGGGTCCCCGCTATCAGGTGGAGGAATAATTATTTTCCGCGTAATAAGGAGGCGCTTCCTTGCGGCTGCCGTGGACCCAAATTGTCACCTCTCCACGTCTGATACTCTTCCGATGGAAGTCGGTCGTTGACCACATTGACCACGCCGCGTCGAGAGCACCACGGCGGTGGACGACGGCGATGCCTAGGAAGGGGACGACGCGGAGCCGGGGAAGACGCGACAGTGGATGCCCACGCGGAGAGGAGTACGAGCGTTCACCGGTTCGGCTGCGGTGTAAGGCTGCCGTCATCGCAGAATAACAGGGGTTGTGGGTGAGTAGAGGGATGCCCTGGCCAGCGGTGGGAGTAGTAGGGGGTGCTGAGGCTCGCTGGCAAAGACAACCGACCACGGAGGCGGAGCAGGCGGTCCCGCCGGCGCTGCTTTGGCGGCTGGAGCAAGAAGATCAGATTGAAGAAACACGACGGCCGTTGGATTGACATCCAACTGTTACGTCTGCTAGAATCGTTTGTTGACGTATATAATAACTAAAAAAATCTTGCATACGCGTCAACTAAACAGGCCCACAAGTCAGACCACTCCCTCTTTTTTTAAATAATTTATATATAGCTCATGGCAACTTCTTATGCAATTTATTGCAGTCGTTTTTTTGGTTGGCCAGGGCCAATTTCGCATATTTCTGTGGGTTCCAAAATATTTTTAATACCGAAATGTCGAGCCAGATTTTAAGTACTTTGAAGATATATTTAAATTAGGTTAATGCCCAGTGAAATAGGAATCTGAAAATGTGATAAAATTCAGAAATTATAAAGTAATTGCCAATTTGTCATCTGTTTTTATATTTACAACCCATTTCATATTACTTTCAAGATTTGCAGGCGTCTTGAAAGAGTTGCGTTTCATCGTATGTAGAAAAATAAGTAGGCCTGGATTGGGTATTCTTGAGAAAAAAATAAACTGGGCTCATTTTCACAAAGAAAAAATAAATTTGGGCTGGTCACATGGTGAACATAAAATATAAGCATGGGCTAGACGGGCCACGGCCAGTTCAAACCCTGCCCGCCTCAACAATACCAAACAAAAAAATACTGCTCGAGTAGCTACGTCCCCACGTGTCGGCCCGATCTTGTGTTGTTCTCTTGTCTATTGACTATATACGCTCACAATGTCGTGGGTCCCAGATGTCAGGAAAACACTAGGAGGAAGCATTTTATTTTTCCATACGCTGACGTGGTGGGACCCTACTGTCATCCTCTCCATGTACTTCTGCCGATTCCTGTTGTTTGTTGACCATATTGACAACACGAGAGGGCGGCGCCGTGGCGAGCGCACCAAAGCGCACCGAGGACGTCGGCGTTAACGATTTAGGAGACGGTGGGGCGGCGATGCATGCGCTGAAGCGTAGCCAGCTGTGGGAGGCGGAAGCAGGCGGCCCCGCCGGCGTTGGTTTGGTTTTGCCGGCTGGAGGAAGACAGGACTGAAGAAACACGACAGACTATGAAAGCAGCAGGAGTACTTAACAACCTTAACTGAAACCAGCAGGGGCACTTAACAACCAAAGCTGAAAGCAGTATGAGTACTTATACAGGTTCAACCGTACAAAGCACGCCTCGAACAGTGCTACTTTGCCTACAGTTAACCAAGGGTGAGGCCGCCAAGCCCCAGGACAAGGCCCAGGCGCCACCCCGCGCATCCACAACCTTCTGAAAGCGGCTTCATCTCGCAACAAGGTCAATAAACAGGATATTCGCTTTAGAGCCATGGAAAAGCATGAACATAATCTTCTGTCCAGGAGTAGTTAGGAGGCTCCCAGGCAGGAGGCCTTGCCTTTTCGATCGTTGCTGCTTTTGTGCTATCCTTCTTAAGGCAAACTTGTCTAACTCATGTCTGTGCTCAGATATTGTTGCTTCCGGCCGACTCTTGTGTTTTTGAGCTTATGTATTCGAGCCCTCGAGGCCCCGGCTTGTAATATAAAGCTTGTATTATTTTAATTTTGTGTCTAGAGTTGTGTTGTGATATCTTCCCGTGAGTCCTTGATCTTGATCGTACACATTTGCGTGTATGTTTAGTGTACGATTGAATCGAGGGCGTCACAAGTTGGTATCAGAGCCGACTGCCTGTAGGAATCCTCCTTTCCAACTCCTTGGCCGAAGTTGAGTCTAGTCATTGAAAAACTTTTACTAACATGGCTGTGCAGCTTACGGGCCCACGTCGCCATTGGGTGGTAGTAGGATCTTTTAGTCCTCGTCTATACTCTGGGACCCTGATCTCTCTTCTATTCGGGTTAAAGATTTTACTAACTCTAACCTTAGGTTCTCGTAACTACTTTCTCCCGGAGAGCCCCTTATTACAGATGATCGCCTGCTGCACCAGAAGATTCCGAAGATACTCTACGATGTTCTCTTGAGACTTTGTGCCCGTCGCTTTTGCAATTCCCTAGCACCGGTATATCCTTATGGATAACTACGTACACTTGCTATTCATACAGTCATTCCCTGTTGCTCTTGTTATTACAAGATACCCGAAAGTATTCTCCGACTTTTGAGAATCCTTTTTTCGACTGCCTTGCAGCTCTTTTCCTCCTGAATAACCCTACGAAAAATTCCTCACATTTATCGGGGATTCGTTCATCCCCAGTTGATTTTATGTCTCACAAAATTCTTCGAAATACTATTCGATCTCCCGAAATCCTCAGTAGCTTATTGTTCTTGTTTTTCACTACCTGCTTACATTATGGTTAATTACATATGTCTAGCAATATCCATTGAAATCTGTTGTGGTTGACATTTTGATCCTATTGATTCAACATGTGTGTGGATGCACGCAATCATCAGTTGATCCCTATGAGATTCGTCCTTTTGGCTCAGACGTCACTCCGGACTTGAGCTTGTTCTTGGCAAATCAAACCTTGATCAATTGTCGATCTATATCGGTTCAACTCAATTATCTTTTGATCAGAGCCTCTGCTTCTGATCTTCTGATTTGAAAATTGTAATCCCTTTGTATTTAAGCTTTGAAGTTATCCAGATATATCTATAATTCGATGCCTTTGCATTCTTTCTTCCTCTGGTAGAGTACCGATAATCGTATCAGATCATTTGTGGACTGCCAAATCCTTTTTTGGATTATCATCCGACAGTGTCCTTCATATTCAAAGAACCTCGTGAAGTCCTTTCCCACATACATAATGCCTTTGGTAAATTGTATCCTCTCCTTTTGTCAACCATGCTCTGCTTTCGAGTTTGTGTTGTTTACTTCTGAAGTTTGTGGAATAGGTTTCTAAGATGCCCCTATGGGTTGAACCTATGCCTCCCCTAATCCGATTGAACCCAAGAGTTTTAACGAGTCTTACTCTTCTGGTGTTTTGCCAGATAACTTTTCAACACTACAACTTCATCGAAGGCGAGAAGTAAATGAAATGATATGCATTGAAGAAGTGGGAGTCGACCTTGAACTTTGTGTTCATGCCCGTGGACACAATGTAGATCTTATCATGGAAGCTTCTCTTAAAATTAATTATCCCCTTGGTATAAGATCATCTTATATCTAGGATTTGATCCTTTGCAACCGTGGTTCTGACCATGATTTTTCCCCTTTGATTCCATTTCACGGACAAGTTAAAACACTTGTCTTCTACAGATCAACGCATCTCCGCAACCTCTATTTTGATCCTCCTTCGAGTATTACCCTCTGGTATCCCGAGAATATTAAAGAACTGTGTTCCTTCCTAGGAGTCTTCTTCTAGTATTGCTACTCACTGATTTCAAATTTCCCTCTGGTTCTGAGTTGTTAGTCACTCGAGAACACCGATAAGTGAATCGCTTCTGCACTCTGATTCAATAACTCTAAGTAATTTTCATTGCTTACGAGTTTAATAATCTTTCAAGTCATTCCTAGCTTGACCGGCAATATCATTATCATGCTAAATTTTAACTGTGCTACCTGGTCCTTCTTCCTGGAGCACAATTTTTGACGACAAGCTAAGCCTACGTTGATTTTCCTCGTCATATCGTTTCGCCTTGAACAACAAGCATGATTCGAGTTGGTGTCAAATCCGTGGTTCTCGTAGCCTTTCACTTCATCCTTCCTTTTCTGCTCGATGGCATCTTCATAGAGTCTCTCGACAAAATTTGTCGTGATCACCGTCAACACTTTGTCTTCTTCAGAGATGACAATTGAATTCATGGTGAGAAATACCATCTGTGACCTTCGTTGATTTGAGTTATCATTGACAACCCCCCTTGTATTCTTTCCAACACATGTTTGATCACGCCTTGGTTAAACCTTGGACTCCTTGCTATTCCTGCAATTGTTCCTTGTGTATTTCTTGTGATCTTCAACTCCAACCCCTACTTGTAACACCATGTTAATACTACCTCAAAGCATGACTGAGGTATTCCGAATATCAACAGGAACATTGGAAGCACATTGTCGAATGTTTCTTGATCTATTATCCAAACATCGTTGTATGCGTAATATCATGATTCTTCCCTCGCCCCCTTTATCTAAATGCTTTTGAACTTCTTTGTCATATAATGTATATCCTGCTCCGCTTCCCCTTGGGAAGGATATACTCCCAATTCTTGTGTGTAAACACATTTTCCTTTCATGTGTTCTGATTAATCTAATGATCGCCTTTTCCTTTCCATTGGTTTGTTTAAACCTACTTGTGATCTATATGATCTAAGAAGTATTAGTTCCTTGCTTATGCAAACACCTCGGTGTACAATTTGTCAGTAAGACCTTGTTATTATTGATGTTGACATTCCGGTAACCACCGATGGACGAGAACTTTGCCTATTGGTCCGCCTCGTTCAACGAGCAGGAAAATGGTTCTCTACGTCCCTCGCCCTTGGTACCAACGTTGTTGGCAACATAATTGACAGTCTATCATCTGGCATGCGTTGCTATCGGCCCCCTTTCTACTTTTAACCCACATGGTGGGCCCATAACCCACAGTTCCACAGGATCGGAACCTGACTCTCCTGTATATCTTTGATTCTGAAATATTCTTGCATTTGGCTTCGTATCATTTCACGAGCCTCCTTTCGAGAGATGATCTATTCCCGGTGCTCTGAACCCCCCTTCTCACACACTTTTCAGGTATCGATCGTTTGTCCATTCGCTTGAAACTTCCTATTGTACCTTCATATTTTGCTCTCGATGTTTTCTTAAGTTTCAACTCAAGAGGTACATCTGCCACTTTCCTTGAATTGTTCACCAGATAATAAACCCTATAAGGGTCAGTTCTCCCGAAGTTACTCTTTACTTCCGCACTTAAATCTTGGGACGAGATTTCTTGTAGTGGAGGAGATTTGTAACGCCCAGATAATCTTGCTATAGTAATCCCCCCCTAATGATGCCTTGTCGTCATGCTTTCCTAAGCCAAAATGCCACTTGTTCAAAAATCAAGTCCAATTCAATTCAAATTGCAAGTCAATTATTTGCATCTTCAAATGAGCCAGAAAAATAGTTCACAATGTGGCAAATATTCCCTAAGTATTTGTCATGATGAAACCTACCTCTGTTGGATTCCAAAAATGCTCCTGGAAATTATTTGAGTGGTCCAGCAACAATTAAATTGGCCTTTTCAATTTCTAAAAGTGTGTAATCATTTCCAGATGCTCAAAACAATTTTTTGCAACTTCACAATATTGCAAAGTATTTATTGTGGCATGTGGCACATTTTACAAGAGTCATTTGGTGCTCGGAATAATTGCAAAGCAGTAGCTTTTTGATTTCCAGAAAAGAAAAACTAAAAGAAAATGAAAAGGGAGAGAGAGAACAACTTCCCCCCCTCCTTGGACTACACCCACCTGGGCCGGCCCACTCCAGCTGGCCAGCCCACTCCCCCTCCCCGGTCGTCTCCCTCCCCACTGTTCCAACGACCGGGGCGCCTGCGTTCGTCCCCGACCACCTCGCCGCCCCGAGTTGCTACAGGCCCCGGAGGGGATAAGGACGCCGACGCCGCGCCTCCCCTCGATCCCCTCTCCCACTCCCCCACTCTCCTGCCCTCTCGTTCTCTCTCTCTCGCCTGCGCTCCCCCCTCCAGATCCGCCTCGGCCGCGCCTCTCGGTCACCGCTCACCGCACTCCACCGCGGCCACCGGCCGGCCTTCGCCTCGCCGACGTGCCCCCAGGCTCTGCCTCGACCTCCTCATCCTCCTCGTCAAGCCACGCGGACCGGGACGGCCCCGCAGCATCGCCGCGACCTCTTCTTCCTCCTCTGCTTCGACGAACGCCGGCGTCGAATTCGGCCACCTCGCGCCTCCCCGAGCACACTGCCACCTCCCTACGGCTCCCGGTGAGCCACCGCGTCTTTCCCCTCTCTCCCTCGAGCTTTTCCGCCGCCGTAGCCGCCCGCTTAGCACTCAGACGCATCGCCGCCGACGAAGCTTGCTTGCCGTCGTGGCCTTCGCTCAGAATGCTGGCTGAGCCTCGTGATCGAGCTCCGGAGCTCGTGGCGAGTCCAACGCCACCACTAGCGCCTCCCGTTCCTCCTAGCGCCGATTCCACGACGCCTTGAAGCCACCGCTGCCAAGCTCGGCCGGGCGACGCTTCCGCCTCCGGCGTAGTCTAGCAGCTCCACTCGACGCGGATCCCTCCTAGCTTTCGAACGCAAGTCGTGTCACATGAAATGGAGAACCAAAGGCGATTTCAGACCTCGTCGGCGTCGCCCGCCAAGACAAGCTCGCTGAGCTACTCGGCAGCTCTGTTGGCGCCGTGTGGGCCACCACAGGCCACCACCTAGGTCATCGACCGTGGCCCCCAAAGTGGACTGACCGACCTGATTGGTTTGACCTGCCAATGTGCCGACTGGCGATCCAAAGGCGCGACATGTGGGCCCCACCGCATAATTATTTTACCTAAAACGTTTTATAATTAAAATCAATTAGTTAGATAAATGAGGTAATCGATGTAGGGTCCAAAGAGTTAACTAACCTAATTTTAGTTAGTTTAAACTTCATTAGTCCACCGTCCATGACAGGTAGGACCCATCGGTCAGTTTGACCAGTCGGCGGTCTGTTGACCTGCTGATGTCATCTTGACACTCACGACGTCATAATTCCTTTTCTGTTAATTTAGATAATTCCGAAAAATGGTTTAATCTTTAGAAATTCATAGAAATTAAACTGTAACTCGGATGAAAATGTTTTATACATGAAAGTTGCTCAGAAAAACCCAAAGAATGCGAACACGCGGTCCGTTCATCTGTCACATGCCTCTAGCATGTTGAACATGGAACTTTCCCCCTCTTTTCCTTTGTCCGGAATCCACCTAACGTCGGGAATTCATCCTCGGATGTTTCCCCCCTTCGTCTGCAATGTGTAGTTGTGTTAGATTTCGCCTAGCGCTACGTATCATCATGTCATGCTTAGTGTTACCTCTATTTGCTATGTATTTACTGTTTCTTCCCCCTCTTCTCTCCGGTAGACCCCGAGGCCGCTGATGCCTCGGTGATCGACTACGTCGTCGGCGACGACCCCTCCTTGCCAGAGCTACCAGGCAAGCCCCCCCTTTGATCATCCCAATATCGCCCATTCCATTCTCTCATGCTTGCATTAGATTTTGCTACTGTTTTAGTTTGCTCCTGTTACTTTGCATAGCCTTTGTTTATTGTAACCTGCTATTGTTACCTACACCTTATCCTAAACTGCTTAGTATAGGTTGGTTAGAGACCCATCACCGACCCCCACTTAACCCCTCTTGCTGGGATTATCAGAAGACCCGATCAAAGGGATCGAAGACCAGGCCCCGACACCTCACGTCACATCACGCCCCTTTGTTGCTCGACCCTGCAGAGCTACCATCGAATGCCGAGGGTGGAACCTCACACATCACTCCTGATGAGATCTCTGTAGAGTAGCTATTCGGTCGTGGTCATCGAGGGTGATTTCCTCCTTAACCACTTCCGATACGACTCTGTCGTGCAACCCCTCAAGTGTGAACCTCGAGGGTGGTTCCTCTTACGTTCACCTTGATGTTTACATCGAGTGGGAATCCGACAAGGATGATTCCTTAGGTTTTCCCCCTTGGTGTTAGACACACGGTTACTATGACTTTGCACTGGACCCTGTTACTAAAGACGGGTTGGCTACGAGGGTACCCGCGCGAGCTTAATTGCGAGTGATGTGGAGTCGGGCGGACCTGGAAGGTGCCCGCGAGATAATTACGAGGCGTGGCCGGGCATTCCTAGCCCTTGCCGCAAGTCCTCGAGACGGGGCAACGGGGTCACATATTTCGTGAGTCTCTGCTTGTTACCGCGCGTTCCTAATCCTCTACGATTTGGATATTTGATCCGAGGGGCCTCTGGCCTGATAGCACTAACCATCACGTGGGCATAGTATGGGCGTTCTGCGTCGTATGCATCATCCGAAGCTTAATAGACGTCAGCGACTGAGCGGCGCGCGCCGGGTTGGACTGGTAAGCTCCTTCCTTTTTAGGGAGGTAGCTAGGTCTGCTCACCGGCCGCCGCATAGCGTCTTGAGGAGTTCTCGGGCGATGGCCCATGACCCTGGGGCATAGGTTTAGTCCGTCTTTGGCCTCTCTATTAAGCCTAGGTCGGGTTGCGGCGTATTGTTTAGCCGAGGCGGGCATGACCCAGGAAAGTGTGTCGGCCGGAGTTAATCGAGCGTGGTGGGTAAGTTGGTGCACCCTGCAGGGAAGAAAACAACTATCGATAGCCTGTCCCTCTGATATGAGACACTTTGAGTTGTATCCCGATCGATACAACTAGAACTGGATACTTGTGATGAGAACTGGATGATGATGAGAATTGGATTGTGATGACACTTGGATAGTATGGCTCTGGGATTGCTTTCTCGCAGGGAGTCGAGAAAGGATCTCCGGCCGAGGTTGATAACACTACTACTACTTTACTTTAAGCTACTCTACTCCCTCCTGTTGCTGAAAGATGGTGGTTTCTAGAAGATGCTAGTCTTCTATAGGCTAGGCTTTTCCCCCTTCTCTTCTGGCATTCTGCAGCCCAGTCCACATATACAGCCTTCTTTTGATAATGTTGCATATGTAGTGTAGATCCTTGCTTGCGAGTACTTTGGATGAGTACTCACGGTTGCTTTGCTCCCCCTTTCCCCCCTTTCTTCTCCTTTCCGGTTGATGCAACCAGATGTCGGAGCCCAGGAGCCAGATGCCACCGCCGATGCTTACTACTACGTGGAGACCGTCGATGACCAGGAGTAGTTAGGAGGCTCCCAGGCAGGAGGCCTTGCCTTTTCGATCGTTGCTGCTTTTGTGCTAGCCTTCTTAAGGCAAACTTGTCTAACTCATGTCTGTGCTCAGATATTGTTGCTTCCGCTGACTCTTGTGTTTTCGAGCTTATGTATTCGAGCCCTCGAGGCCCCTGGCTTGTAATATAAATCTTGTATTATTTTAATTTTGTGTCTAGAGTTGTGTTGTGATATCTTCCCGTGAGTCCTTGATCTTGATCGTACACATTTGCGTGTATGTTTAGTGTACGATTGAATCGAGGGCGTCACATATGTCCATATGAATGAACTTGTATTTTCATAACCCAATTGTTTAGTATCTATATTGCTTCATATATAGTCTATGAAATATAGTTAGGAGCTTTCCATCATTATGCAAAATCAACTTGTTTGTAATGACATTGTTTGAACTTCAATTCAATTCCTTGTAAATGACTTGCTTGGTTGACAATATAGCAGAAGGAGGATCTTGTTGGCAAGAAGAGGAAGTGGAACTCATCTGGCTACTACCCTTATGACAGTGATGAGGATGAGCCGTACGAGGTAAGGCCTAGCTGAAATGTTATTTGTGCATTGACTTAGTGTTAGATTTTTATAGTATTTGAATGCATATTGTATTAATGTCAGTCATTAATGTGTGCAATATCAATCTAGAGATGATGTGGTCGAGGGGAACGTCGAGTCCTTTGAAGAGAAGGTGGTGCAGAAGATCAGGGCCCAAGGATCTGCTATGTACTACAACTGGAGGTCTGACAAGTACCGGTGCCCCTACTGCAGCAGGCCCAAGCCCAGGTCTGGGTTGCTGGAGCATCTGATGGAACATTGTCGGGCTACATCCATCAGCAGTGATGAGTACAAGATCAGGGCTCAGCATTCTGCCCTAGACCCTCGTTGTCGTATGATGGAGGAAGGCTCAGTCCTTTTGGTGAACTTTATGTGGTATTCTGATGGTGGAAACTTTTAGTGGTAATTTAGTATGAACTTTATCTAAGTGTAGTACTGTGATGTGTGGTCTAAACATATCTAATATGCTAGTGGTCTACATCGGCAAGTGTGTTGTGTGGATCTTTGGTATCTATGGTAGTAATATATATTGCTATCTATATTTGTGTCCCTTAAATTTGCCATTATGGTTCCTTAGATGTATGATTTGCTTGAATTTAGCTGCTGCAATGATCAGACATGCCGCATCAGTGTTGCTTCACTGATCAAGCATGCTGCAAACACTTCCCATGTTGCGGCCATGTGGAACATGTTGTGGCAATGGTGCAATAAATTCTGACGTTGTGGCCATCTTCAACATGCTCTGCCCATAAGCAAATCGGACCAAATGTAAAACTTTGCGTTAAGTTAATTAATGTTGTTTAGTGAAGTAAGTGGAAATTGTTCATCCACACATATGACATCTTTCCTTCATTTGAGTAAGCAAAAATAGCAAATACTCCACCATATGATCAAATATTCCAATAACTGAGCACATATTCCTTCATTTCATCAAATACTAATAAAAAAAAGTAGTTAAAGATGGTGTGTGTGTGTGTGCAAAAAACAACATTTGAATAAAGGTGTAATGATCATTTGTAATATGAAGGAGTTTTTTCATGAAATGCAAGTTGATTATTTGTAATATGAAAGATCTCCTTTTGTACAATTTATAGTGGCTCCGTGAAGCCGCATGTTTCGAACCGGCATTGGGCAGGGCATAAAAAATCGGAAAAAATTCAAAAATTGTGACCCAAATTTTCTTGTACATGCTGACCCACATGTGCCAAACATGGCTATGAAAGAAAATTTGGAATACTTACAATGCCCCTTGAGGTATAGACCGATGGTTTGACCAGTCAGTCTAGAGGGCATTATAAATTAATAAAAAATTCAAAAAAATATAAAACCTTGGCAAATTAGCTTTGTTTGTGCAAGAGATCATGTGTGCCAAAATAGAGGTGATTTGGAGGTGGTCGAAAAAATCATCGCATTCTGGAGGGGCCATTTGGTCTAAACTTAAGCCAGTTTTTGAACATACGTGATTTTTTCCACCACCTCCAAATCACCCAAATTTTCTTGTACATGGTGACCCACATGTGCCAAACATGACTATGAAAGAAAATATGGAAAATAATACTTTACAATGCCCCCTTGAGGTATAGACCGATGGTTTGACCAATCAGTCTAGAGGGCATTATGAATTAATAAAAAATTCAAAAAAATATAAAACCTTGGAAAACTAGCTTTGTTTGTGCAAGAGATCACGTGTGCCAAAATAGAGGTGATTTGGAGGTGGTCCAAAAAATCATCGCATTCTGGAGGGGCCATTTGGTCACTTAAGCCAGTTTTTGAACATACGTGATTTTTTTCACCATCTCCGAATCACCCAAATTTTCTTGTACATGGTGACCCACATGTGCCAAACATGGCTATGAAAGAAAATTTGGAAAATTAATACTTTACAATGCCCCCTTGAGGTATAGACCGATGGTTTGACCAGTCAGTCTAGAGGGGCATTATAAATTCAAAAAAAAAAAACCTTGGAAACCTAGCTTTGTTTGTGCAAGAGATCATGTGTGCCAAATTTGAGGTGATTTGGAGGTGGTCCTAACATGTGTGCAAAATTTGACATGTGACATATGCAAAAAAAATTGACATGTGACATATTTTGTTTCAAACTTGTGTGCAAAATTAGACATTTGACATATGCAAAAAATTGAATACAAATTTAAAAAGTTACTTTGGGTATACTCACATGGTGGAAATGTTTGGTCCAAATATTTTAAATATTTTGTAAAATTTATATTTAATTTAAAATTTGAAAATTTAATGCTTCAAACTTCTTTGCAAATTTTGACATGTGACATATGCAAAAAATTAGACATGTGACATATGCAAAAAAATTAAATAAATAATAAAAAATGCCAGCCTACCAACATCATTTATATGAAACCCCACGGCCTGCATACGACTAGTAACCCATTGGGCCAGGATGCAGGCCCACGGTGAATGTATATAAGTTGCCGGTAGGCCCAACGGGGCAGAGAGAGACTGGTTAGGCAATGAGCTGCCTGCTTTAGATAGGAACTTGAGATGATTAGCTCAGGTGGGTTTATAAACCGGTGCGAGCTCCTCTCCGTTGGCGAGGTGGGACTAAACTCCCACCACCCCGAGACAGTGCCCGCCGCGGCTTTGATTTGGGCCTAATTAATTTGGGTGGGCCGTACCAGGCTGGCCTCACACACGGTTATCAGCTGGAGAGGGGAAAATTTCCCCATTTCATCTGGCAGATACGAACCCTAGGTCTTTGCTTCTGTTCCCCATTCACTCCGTGAGCTCAAATCTCACATCTGGCGTCGCCGGCGACGGGGGCCAAGAAGGGAAGGAGGTCGCGGTCAGCAAGTGATTGCCGCCGCGCTCAAGAAAAGTGGGAGGAGGCAGTTGGGAAGTTCTGTCAGGGCGATCTGGAAAAGAGGGCGAATGTGGAGGAGATCTGCATCTAGTTTCCCAGCTTGCAGATGTTCATCGACCATGGTAGGGGTCTCATCAAAGTGCTTACGGGCAATGAGAAGAAATCATTGTTTGGTCCTGCTCGAGGAGTTGTTCCAGTCCAGGTTTTCCTCCGGGCTATGAACGAAGCGGAGAACTCCCCGGATCCGCGTCAGCGTGCGAGGTGGTACATGTACCGCTCCCGCCACCGCGCCCCTCCTATTCCAGTGCCAGATCTTGTCGGGGTGTTGCTCGCGGTGCCTGCTCCGGTTGATCAGTCCAATGTTCACTCTGACAGTGATGTGGAGGAGAGCAAGGATGACAGTGATAGTGAAGATGTGGAGCATAGCGAGGATGAGAGTGATAGCGAAGATGTGGAGCAGAGCAAGGATGAGAGCAGGAAGAGGAGGTTGTTACTGCTTTGGGACGACAGTCTTTGGAGAGGAGGAGCAGGATGATGTTGTCCAGGAGCAGCCGGCGGACGTGCAGATTGTGGGTCCAGGGATCCCGCAGCTCGGAGACAGGACCATGCCGATTGAAGCGGAGACCTACATCCGTATGGGCATTCGTCACTCAGAGCGTATCAACAAGTTGAAGGACAAGAAAACAGAGTGATGACATGTCAGTGTCTTCAATTAGTCTATCTGAGTGAGTCAGTTTGGACCTATTTGATAGCATGCTATGTTCTAAGTTCTTTGAGAATACTTCAGTATTTGAGATTATGTTAGTTTTATTTACAGTGAGCTGTTTGGTTGCCCCTAATAAATGTGATTTTAGTACTGCAGTATTGGGAATACTATAGTTATTTCTCTGCATGAAAAATGTAGCCTCTTTTAAAAAAACAGAGTTTGTGAGTGCTTAAATGCAATGGCTAGGCAGCACAATTTATAGCATACAAACAGTTGTATGTATTGTGAATACTCCAGAAATCTCTGTTTTAGTCAAACCATGTTATCTCATATGTATACGCAAGAATACTGTAGTTTTTAATACGTTGGTTCATATAGTACCATGCTACCAAACCCAGAGAACTGCAGTAAGTGTTAAGTTATGTAATGATGAAGTTTATGTAGTGAAAATGTGATGTGTTCAAACTGTTAAGTTATGTAATGCAGTTGTTAATGTAATGCATATGTTATCCTTTTATTTTCAAAAATAATCCCATTTCTACTTTCTCTATAATCAAACTAATGAGCCATTGGATTGTTGATTGATCTATTTTGCGCACAAAGGAGCCACAAAAAGGTCTTTGGAGGTGGGAGCAAGACTGCTAGAGCGAGTAGCAAGTGAAGTGTACACACCGAAGCAGGGGTGGAGAATCAACGTGGCAAGACTGGAAGGATAAAAAAGAAGACTCTACTTCCTGTTGAAGATGTGGCCTTTACTTTGTTGCGATGTTTTAGTAGTTGTTGATGTTATTTTGCGGTGCTCATGAACTTTGTAAGCCTAGGATGATGGGTTAGGCAGACTGCAGGCCATGCTGGCTTTTGGTTATATAGGTTTATGCTGGCTTGAAGTGAAAATAGAGCATTATTATTGATATATGGATCAGCAAGTTCTTCAACTCTAAGGTTGCGTTAATTTGGTTCTAGATTCTAATACATAGCTTAACCTCGCAAGGTTATCATAATCTCACATTTGTGTTTGGAAACAATCCTAGTTAGCCTAAATTACTGGTTGCAATGGAAATGTGTGCATTGCCATGATGTTTACGTATTTCATTTCTTATATATATTTCAAATATTTTAAAATCAAATCTATTTTTCCTCTTTCATTAATTCCGACAGTTTTACAATTCAAATTATGCAAGATAATACGTTCTCTTTCATTTCACTTGTTAAATAAAATATTTCTTTTTAGTTTTATCTTTGAAAAAAAATTAAATCACATATATATTTTTCGGTATTACTTGTTCTGACAGTTAGAAAATTCATGAATGTGCGAAAAATTGTTGTGTTATATTCTTTTATGAGGTGATTTGAAGAACAACAAAAAATGGTGACAAATGCAAAAAGTGAAATATGACAAAAAAAACCAGCCTACTAGCTGCATACTACACAATTCAACGGCCAAAGATATTTACTAGCAACCCAATCATTTAATGGGCCAGGATGCAGGCCCACCAGATTGTGATAATAGGCAGCTAGTAGGCCCCAAGCGAGGCGGACAGGGTTAAGCAATGTGCTGCCCGCTTTAGAAAGGAATTTGAAAAGGGAAGCTCAGCCCGGTATATAAACCGGTGCGATCTCCTTTCGCTTGGCGAGGTGGGACTAAACTCCCAAAGACTGGCTGAGATGTGCCCCCGCGACACTCGCTTAGGCCTAATTTAATTGGGCCGTCCTAGGCCAGCCTCACCCGCGCGCAGATTATTACCACATTTAAAACCGAGCTGCTTCAATGTGTTATATTTCACTTATTCAATGTGTACGAAAAACTAATGTCTTATATTTCACTTATTCAATCAAATATTTATTTTCTTTTTATCTGTACAATCATTTAAAATCTAATATATTTTTACTCTTTCAGTTATTCTCACACTATTAAAATTCAAAAAATGCAATATAATATGTTTCATCTTTATTATAATATATCTTTTCTATTTTCTATTTCAAAAAAGGTGTATAAAATATATTTTTTCTATGTTATTTCTTCTTAGACTTTTAAAATTGAAGTGTATGTTTTGTATTTTATTTCTTATTATAGTTATAAAAATCAAAATTCCATGAATGTATGTTGTCTTCTGTTTCACTTCTTAAATATAATTTTCATTCTATTTTCAAAATTCCATTTGGTTGACTCTAGAAAAACAACGTCCTTCGGGATGCCCCTCCGGCAGACCCGAATGATGGTGATTGCACATGTGCTATGTGCTGACCTGCATGAAATGACACCAAAGTTTGGCACCATGTGTGCATGCCCAATGTAGGCCCCCATGCAACATCTGGGCCATTCCGGACACCGAACGAACGTTCCGTCATGTCCGGGCAGCGTTTCGGGTTCTTTTCGCCGGCAAAATCCTTGTAAAATGCATCGACTATTGGAAATCGATGAGAATTGGCATGCATGATGTACATGGTCATCCCATTGTGTGAAAAAAAATTGGGCCATTTGGTTGAGTCCAGAAAAACAACGTCCTTTGGGCTCCCCCTCCGGCAGACCTGAATGATGGTGATTGCACATGTGCTATGTGCTGGCCTGCATGAAATGACACCAAACTTTGGCACCATGTGAGGATGCCCAATGTAGGCCCCCATGCAACATGTGAGATATTCCTGACACCGAACGAACGTTGCGTCATGTCCGGGCAGCGTTTCGGGTTCTTTTCGCCGGCATAATCCTAGTAAATGCATCGAGTGTCGGAAATCGATGAGAATTGGCATGCATGATGTCCATGGTCATCCCGTTGTGTAAAAAAATTTGGGGCCATTTGGTTGAGTCCAGAAAAACAACGTCCTTCGGTCTCCCCCTCCGGCAGACCCGAATGATGGTGATTGCACATGTGCTATGTGCTGGCCTGCATGAAATGACACCAAACTTTGGCACCATGTGAGGATGGCCAATGTAGGCCCCCGTGCAACATATGAGCCATTCCTGACACCGAACGAACGTTGCGTCACGTCCGGGCAGCATTTCGGGTTCTTTTCGCCGGCATAATCCTAGTAAATGCATCGAGTGTCGGAAATCGATGAGAATTGGCATGCATGATTTCCATGGTCATCCCATTGTGTGAAAACAATTTGGGGCCATTTGGTTGAGTCCAGAAAAACAACGTCCTTCGGGCTCCCCCTCCGGCAGACCCGAATGATGGTGATTGCACATGTGATATGTGCTGGCCTGCATGAAATGACACCAAACTTTGGCACCATGTGAGGATGCCCAATGTAGGCCCCCATGCAACATGTGAGCCACTCCTGACACCGAACGAATGTTGCGTCACGTTCGAGCAGCGTTTCGGGTTCTTTTCGCTGGCATAATCCTAGTAAATGCATCTAGTGTCGGAAATCGATGAGAATTGGCATGCATGATGTCCATGGTCATCCCATTGTGTGAAATTTTTTTGGGGCCATTTGGTTGAGTCCAGAAAAACAACGTCCTTCGGGCTCCCCCTCCGGCAGACCCGAATGATGGTGATTGCACATGTGATATGTGCTGGCCTGCATGAAATGACACCAAACTTTGGCACCATGTGAGGATGCCCAATGTAGGCCCCATGCAACATGTGAGCCATTCCTCGACACCGAATCTAACGCGTTGCGTCACGTCCGGGCAGTGTTTCGTGTTCTTTTCGCCGGCATAATCCTAGTAAATGCATCGAGTGTCGGAAATCGATGAGAATTGGCATGCATGATTTCCATGGTCATCCCATTGTGTGAAAACATTTTGGGGCCATTTGGTTGAGTCCAGAAAAACAACGTCCTTCGGGCTCCCCCTCCGGCAGACCCGAATGATGGTGATTGCACATGTGCTATGTGCTGGCCTGCATGAAATGACACCAAACTTTGGCACCATGTGAAGATGCCCAATGTAGGCCCCCATGCAACATGTGAGCCATTCCTGACACTGAACGAATGTTGCGTCACGTCCGGGCAACGTTTCGGGTTCTTTTCGCCGGCATAATCCTAGTAAATGCATCGAGTGTCGGAAATCGATGAGAATTGGCATGCATGATGTCCATGGTCATCCATTGTGTGAAAAAAATTTGGGGCCATTTGGTTGAGTCCAGAAAGACAACATCCTTTGGGCTCCCCCTCCGGCAGACCCAAATGATGGTGGTTGCACATGTGCTATGTGCTAGCCTGCATGAAATGACATCAACTTTGGCACCATGTGAGGATGCCCGATGTAGGCCCCCATGCAACATGTGAGCCATTCCTGACACCGAACGAATGTTGCGTCACGTCCGGGCAGCGTTACAGGTTCTTTTCGCCGGCAAAATCCTAGTAAATGCATTGAGTGTCAGAAATCGATGAGAATTGGCATGCATGATGTCCATGGTCATCCCATTGTGTGAAAAAAAATTGGGGCCATTTGGTTGAGTTGAAATAATTATTTCATATCAAAATTTTCTAATATGAAAAAGAAAAGAAAAAAAGTACATGAAACGAGCCCCTCGTCGCTCAAAGAGAGGAGCAGCTGCGATTTGTTACAAAATTCCCGGATCGGAGTCTACAAAAAAAAACTCAAGCGTGGGAAGCCTATCCCTTTAATTTAGGAGCACGTACTGCCTCTCCTCAACCAAGGAAGGCAAAGATCACGGACGTACTTTCCCTTGTGGTTACGATGACCTAGGAGATCCTCCTCCTCCTATATAGTCTCGGCATCGTCTTTCATGTCGTCTACGACGGTTCCTACCGCCGAGTCAACGACAGCTGCGTCCCTAGCATCGGCCCAACTCCAGCAAGATCGTCGAGAACATCCAGATCGTCAGCGCGTGCTGGCCATCGTGGACGAACTGCGTCCATGTTACAACGCCGACAACTTTCATCTTCATCGAGCGATCCAGTATGTTGGCAACCGTACCACATCCATGATGCTTTTCTTTGTGCGTGTGTTAGATTCGATAGGACTAAGATTATTTAGCGCATAATCTTCGCATTACATCTGTTGGAGTAGATGTTTTTTGTTTGTGTGTGTATTAGATTAGATAGGCCTATGACACTAGATTTGTTTGTGTGTGTATTAGATTAGATAGCCCTACGGTTGCAAATTAGTTTCTGCATGTTGTTTGTTGTCTTTCACTTGTAGGTTGGATTGATGAATAAACAACAATTTTTAATCAGCGTTAGTTATAGCATAGTCACTTTAAGTTATAGCAATGCCCTAAGACATGCATGTTGCAACTATGAGACGCCCACTAATATCATATGTGTTGCACGTTTGTTTGATGCATGTTCCAGTATGCATAATTTCGCTTTTTTCTTTTCGATTTACTGTTAATTAGGCACTGTCACCGATTCTTATATCTATTTGTACAGTACCGTATGAAAATAAATGATTATATAAATTATGTCACTTTTGATTATAAAACTAATTGGTTAAATAAGTACTTGTTAAACTGTCATTTTATGTGTTGCACGTGTCTCTGCTGAATGTTTCAGTATGAATAAATTATGTTGTATAGTTTTCTATCTACCGTGCGATAGTGTATTCCATTATTATGTTTTATGCAACAATATGTTAGGAAAAAAGTTGATTACATAATTTATGGTACTGTAACCAAGTATATTTTTTAACAGGATGGATGAACTCAACGGAGAAATTGTTTGCGCCGTTGAAAAATGGTGCAAACTTATTGCCGGTCTATCTTCCGATCAACGGGCCGCACTTGCCGAAACACCACTCCGTAGCATGCTTCAGATACCTTCGCTGAAGATGCGTACACTGCTGATCCGGTACATGGTTGAGATTTTTTATCCTAGCAAGGGCAGATTCATTGTACAAGACTTGGTTGGCGAAGTGTCTCTCGGTGCCGTGGATGTTGAGTGCATCTTGGCCTTGGAGAACCACGGACTGTCGGCAGAAGGTATTCTCAGTGAGGAAGGTGAGGATGTTAAAGATCGAGTGATGCCTCAATTCCTGAGCAAGACCACAGGTAACATAGTCATCGATGATCTGATTGTGGACATCACAAAAAATAAATCTGTCGACGACGATTTCCTTCGGAGAGTTGTCCTCGTGTTGCTTGGAACAGTTCTTGCTCCCATGTCGAGCAAGACTGTACCAAAGCAATATTACGCATTGGTGGACGATGTGAAGCGTATATCCAAGATTAATTGGAATGCATTCACCCTTCGGGTTCTGCTGGACTGCCTTATAGCGTGAGGAAAGGCAAACACCTCCGCCAATGGCCGAGAGGGAACTTAGCTCTCCTGCAGTACACCTTCAGACTTGTACCATTGCAAAAAAATAGGACTGCTAATTTACCTGATGTATAGTACTAACTGTAATTTTTCATATTCATGCGATTACTGTCTTTGGGAGAAGGTTCAGCCTCTGGAAGGTGAATGTGCATTCAATCCTAGCTTGTCCATGGAACCTCTAATGAGAAATTGCACTGAAGCTGCAGCCTCAAGGAGAGACAAGTTTGATTATGACCACGGCCATGGCCGTGGTAACATCAAGGTAATTCATTACGTTGAGTACTTCTTCAATCTTTTATATAACATAATTAGTTGTAAAAATATATTTATTGATCACATATAATTGTATTTCACATGCAGATTGAAGACAACATAACCAAGGAGTATAGGGCGCAGGAGCGCAAAGTACCCGAACCAGAAAAGCCAAAAATGAAGCCAGCCGTTGGTGCGGCAAAGAAGTCCAAGTTAGCCTCAAGCGCGGACGAGATGATGAACCTCATCATGAAGCGGTGTATGGATTACATACGCAGCCAAATGAAGGAAATAACGGAACAAGTAGCTGAGGTGACATACCCTTAATTCTATGTTTACAATATTTTTGAAGTTGCAAAACCGTGCCGACATTAATTAATATTTTTTATGTAATGCAGAGATTGTTAGAGAAGTTGAACCAAAATGGTGTGATGTACAAGCCCGGTGACTCGCGTCTTCCGGCAACAACGATGCAGACCTAGAAGTGGATTCCTTTGAGAATGGTCCGCCAGAAAAAAAAGAATTCGTGTACAAGGATGACTCTGACAGTCTAGAGCCGGTGATTGATTTGACACAGCCTGACGAGCCTGTTGTAAACAAGAACAACGATGATGAGGAAGTATGTTTTCATTTATTTGTCTTCATTTATCTCAATTATGCATCTTCATTTTCGTTAACTGAACCTATCACATTATTTCTTTGTTAACCAGAAAACACCTGCCAAGTTAAATGTCGACAAGACAACGAAGTCTACTGATGAGTGCGGCGCAACACCGAAGAACCCTTGGATTATAGGTAATTCTCCTCGAGCAGAATCATCCGACATTGACATTTCTGCAAGTTCTATCGACGGGATGGTGGGTAAGAGCAAGGGGAATAAGTCTGCAGCAACCGCAAAAGAAGACGATGTTATATCCGGGAAGCGCCGACGGACTGTTCCCAAGAAATTTGAATCCCCTTTAAACTTGACAAGCCCAAAGAAGCGAAGCGCTCGCTGTACTAAGCCATCCGGCAACACTACCACAACTAGAGGTACCGTTAGTAGCTATCTTAGTGCTTAATTTACTACCATTTCATGTACTCACCATTCGTGACGTTCGTAATTTATCATGCAGCTCTGTTTAGTGATAATGACGTGGAAGGCTCATATGACGATTTGACACCGGAACTCATCGATGCCGCTGTTACGCTTTGTGGAGGCAGCTGCTCGGTCTGAGAAGAATATGACAAAAAGAGTTTACTACAATGAACGTGGCACCTCTGTGACTGTGGAGAGTATACGACCGGTACTTGAGCATACATGGCTGGCGGATGACGTAAAATCTATTACCATGTCCTGCTATTTAAGTGCATAATATAGGTGTCACCTATGAAAATAAAATGTTCTATTATTTTACGCAGATTATCGATGCTTATCAGACACATTTGGCTCTGCGCGTTGGTCATGATCGGCACCTTTATCCAGCCTGGAGGTCCAAATACCTTGTTGATCGTGCTAAGGCACGAGACAACCCTAAACCATCGACATACAACATGGATAGTGCGCTAAGCAGAGCTGGAGCAGTACGTAGGGTTCTGGACGAGTATACCGTCCGTGATAAGGTACTATATGTTCTTACTAGTTCATTAACACTCATTTCAACAAGCATAATTGCATCTGATTACAAATGTGTTCCACATTTTAGTCGTTTATCCCGTTGAACGTCGGCAATACACACTGGATCACCGTGGTGATGCACAACCGCAAGAAAGAATTCCGAGTTTTTGATTCGCTCTATCCTCTCGAGTTCTCTCTCGACACTGTGAAAGCACTAGTACTCTCCCCAACATTGAGCATTCTTCATATGAAATGTGATATGGTTTCTCACTACTACTTTCTTTCAAATAGCGACTAGCAATAGCAATTGATATGGAAGAGGCAAACCGTATTACACCTGGAAAATATTCAGACGTCACTAAGTGGCCTATCATACCTCAGATCGACATGCCACTACAAGAGGACGGGTGAGTTACAGTTCATCATTTTCTACTTATGAAAGACATGTTCGTGTGCATGGTGACTAATGTTTGCATATATATTAGGAACTCTTGTGGCCTTTTTTGTGATTGAAGTTATGGAGCATTGGGACGGGGATCGATGGACCGCCGATTTTACCTGTGTAATTTGTCCTCTCTGTTTGTACACTTGTACAATTGTCATATAATACCAACTTCTATTCATTAAACCTTGTTCTAAAAATTGCAGGGCACGGTTAATGCAAGGAGAAGGCGTCTCGTCGCCGAGTTGGTTCTCTCATCTACCAACACGCTCGAATGTGTGAAGAACAAAACCCGCGACATCACAAAGAAAAGCAAGGCGTGAAGACATCATACATGATTCAAGATTCTAGTTTTAGTCGTTTGTTTTAAGTCCCAAGCACGCTTTCCGGCATGGACAACTTTGATTTTCTATCATTCATGTAATAAGCACGATACCATGGATTTTGTGTGGATTTTTGGTCGCTCACACATACTTGTGTATGTGTAATGCAGCCAGACTATACGTTTCATACCAATAAATTTTTGCTTCCCTTCATTTGTTCTACCTTAATGTTTTTTGCTACTGTGTTCATTCTTTTCTTCCACGGAAGAGTAATTCATTTCCTTTTTACTTTTGCATATTTTTTGATTTGATTTGGCATTATTCAACAATAAGAAAAAAAATTGATAAATTCCTTTTTGTTTGCCTGAGAATCAACCTCGGCTGTCCTGCCATCCGGTGTGGGATCCCGCGCCCGAGACAACGACAGATCCGGTCCCCGCGCGGGCGACCCAGTCGGCGAGCGCCAGTTGGCGCGGGGGGACGCACCAGGTCCGGACCCGCCCGACCGCTCGGTGGAGACAGCCCGCGTGTCGGACGCAGACGGGCCACCCATGGATCCTGCGGTTGGTGGAGTAGGCAGATCCGCCTGGGATCCCGTGCGCATGATTGCCGCTGGATCTCTCGAGATCGGCGTCTGCAGGTGGATCTTCCTCGTGTATTGCGCCAGACTCCCTTGGCGGTATGTGTTGCTTGAAATCACGTTGTACGCTTTTTTTGCTGCATTTTTGTTAGCCTTTTCCTTTTCTGCATCATGAAGATCGGGATCAGTAGCACCTTCAATCACATGATCAACTACTCTTTCGCCCCCTTGATCAGTACGATTTAGAGCTCCGGTGGAAGCAAAAGAATTTCAGTGCTTAGCCGAGAACCCGCATTAGGATGCAGGTCAAACAAGGGCAAACTATTTCGAAAGTGATATAATTTATTGGTTAATATAATATACTTAGACCTTACACAAATGAACCGGCCATAATGCAGATAGGACTTGATCATTCAGTTCAACAATAAACCACAAAACATACTTAAAATTCATCACAAATCTCCTTGACTTCGATCTTATCAACGCACCCATGTTTCTGTTTGAGAAAATCTGCAATAATATACTCAAGTTTTTTCTTCTCTTGCTTCAGCTGGTCCCTCTCTCTCATCACTTGGTCTCTCTCTAGCACTACCCGGTCCCGGTCTTTCTCAGCCTTTACCCTCAAGACCTGATGTAGATTGGCACAACCATGGTCTGCCATCTTATTCTTCTCCAACTCCTCTTTGAGATCGCTAAGTGACAATTTTGCATTGCCCAACTGCATGAGAGCATCCTCCTTATCATCCACCAGTTTAGCAAAGTCCATTTTGAAAAATCTCAGCTCTTCCTCTGTCCTCCTCTTTTCTTCAATTAACATGCATTTGTCTTCAGCATTCTTAATATTCTGTCTCAGCTTCTCGTCATACATGCTCCACAGTTCTCTCAGGCAGAACTTCGTAGCCACTGACAACTCCGGGTCTACCCATTCCACATGGTTACATTTTACTTATTCCTACAGTATGAAAAAATATGGTCTCAATCATATATGCACAAATGCAATACAATTACATGCAATGCACTAAAAATATGGTCTCAATCATATAAACACAAAATGTAGCATGCAATGATATACCTATATATGTATATGGATCAATTAACTACAAGTATATGCTATTATGTGCTAAAACAAATATTAGACCGTAAAAAAGACAACATAAATACGGACTTTGTAAATGCACAAATTAATTGAAATTGTATGCAATTTTGGGCAGATCAATGGATTACCGCGAAGTAAATCGAGCATGAGGTAATGTAAACATATATTTATAGTACGGAACAACATACCTTCTGACCACAGGCAAGAAAACGTCTGCCAAAGGTCCAAGGAATCAAAAGCAACTAGCTCGACGCAAGGTTCTCGATGCGCATAACGAGAAGACAGATCGTGAGCAATGCCACTCCATTCATAGCAAGGGATAGTCGTAGGAAGCTAAACGAAACAACAAAGATAATGCACAAATCAACGCCCTGCGTTAAATACCGGAAATGAAGAACCCTAACCCTAAGCCTAGCACTATCTGAAGATTATATAGTAGGAGCGTACCTGCAGGCTAGTCACGGATTCGCCATCCAAAGAAGAGCTCGACTCGTCGCTCCACGAAACCATGGCGTAACGTGACCGGCGGCAAGACGTGGATCGGCGGCGGCGGCGGTCGCAGTGGATAGATAGAACGCGCGTGGAGATCGCGAGGGAAGAACCGCCCCGACCAGGTGGCCAGCGCGGCCCATTTAAACGGGCTGCAATCAAAATAAAAATAGATAAATGGGCTAAAGAACGGGAGCGGTGGGTGTCGCTACTGCCTAACGGCATCCGCCACCCCCCCTCCACGTCATCGCGACAAGCGGCCCGAGTTACACTACAAGCCCTAAAATGGTGGGTTTTTCTTTTCTTTATGAGGGGAAAATGGTGGGTTTTTGGTACGAAGTCTATACTATAGACCAAAGTGAGATGGTATCTTCTATATCTAAATGGTGGTGAACCAAAGGAGTGAAAAAAAATTAATTATCACCACACATAATTACATCTTCTATATCTAAACAACTAGCCACCACTAACCTATTTCTCTTAACATGCAAGTTTGCCACTTCGTCATTCAACATGTATGGAGAAAGGTCCACCACAACATGCAAACAAAAGATTCTCGCAACAACATATACATGTTACACGTAACCATTTCTCTATGAATATATTGCAAAACATTCCCGCAACAACATGCCGGGTATCGTCTAGTTTTTTAATACATATATAACTAGAGTGGACAACACAAAAGATGACATCATTACAATGGCTAAAATGCTATCCATTTTCCATGATTAAAGTCCCTAGTGACCGCCTCCTGTTTAGTCCATATATGCTACAAGCACTATCTCAAGGTACTGGCCTCTTGCAATATTATATATCATATATCATGTATGCAGTAACAGATTGTAAACACCTCACTATTAGATCACTGGATTCATCCTAACATAACTCTAGTAACTGTTCTACTCTTCTTCGCCCACCACGCTTCTGCACACGATAACAGGAAAAGTTAATGAATGACAAGTTAAAAACAATTATAACCTACAATGCATACAAAAACTTACTTCTTATTTAGTTTGCATTTGTTGTTGCGTTTAGTGCGCCCTAGCAATTTGCATGCACCGCACCTGATTCTGATCTCGTTGTACGAAAGTGTCCTACCATTTTTCGACATAGGGCGATTCTCATCTACCTTAGTTGCACCTTTCGTTGATACTTTAATAGGATCTTGAACTTCAACTATGTTTCCTTCACCATCGCCTACATATTCAATTGCACAAGTACTAAGATCAGCTGTTTTCTTACTCAAATTTTCCTTTAGCTGATCATACTCATGGCTCTTAGCTATCACGGTCTTCAAACTCTCCTATAACTGATCCCACAAAGCTGGGTGTTTGCATGCTGCATGCATAGCTTCTGAAGCCAACACACTGACCTGGCTATATTTCATTCTTTCAGCTGCTCCAGTCCATCAAAATCCCAACAGACCGCTTGTGCGCCTCGCGGGCAGTCCAAACCTTGCGTGTTTCGTGAACCGCACAAGAACTAAACACTTTGGTATTTCAGATATATTCAAGTACTTCAGTACATGGAATATGTGCTTGCAAGGTAGACCCTTTCGAATCATTCTTCTGCAGCTGCACCTTATAGTTTCTGCGGAATTTACTGGAGTGTACTCCACCCAAAAACGGCTGTCGGATTTCGGGTTCCGCCAGACCCTTGAGGTTCGAACACTGGGGTGCGCGCGGAGATTCAACCCTCTACCGCCTCCTACTTCGCCGAACCGCTGAGACCTAAACTACTAAACATAACAACACAAGAGACACAAGATTTATACTGGTTCGGGCCACCATTGTGGTGTAATACCCTACTCCAGTGTGTGGTGTGGTGGATTGCCTCTTGGGCTGATGAGGAACAGTATAAGGAAGAACAGCCTCGCGAGGGTCTGTTCTTGGTGGGTGCGATGAACTGCTAGGTGAGGTTCAGTCGCTCTTCTCTCTGTGTGATGCTACTCGATCTCCCTCGTGCTGGATTCTGGATCCGATCTCCCTCTACCCTGTGGGTGGCTAGTCCTATTTATAGGCAAAGGCCCTGGGCCTCTCCCCAAATATTGAGCGGGAAGGGCGCCAACAATTGGCCATTTTGAAGGGGAACAGCGGGTACACTTATCCTGACTAAAGTTGGTCCTCGCCTGTCAAAGGCTCTGGTGATGACGCCTGCTTGGGCTCCACGATGACTCCCTTCAGCCGTTGGGCTGGTCTTGGTCTTGTTGCACCGAAATGGATGCCTTTGCTTGATGCTCTTGCCTGCGCTTGCTCCCTTTGCACCAAAGAGGAAAGGAGGACACTGCGCGGGCTGGCGCCCGACCGGGCGCCCTTTGGTCGTCATGGCTTGCGTCATGGGCACCTCGCGAGGTACCGCCTTGAACTCTCCGCCTCCTCATGAGCCACCGACGAGGCCGCTACCGGGAAGCTCCTTGTCGTCCGCCTCATGAGGCTTAGCCCCTCGCGAGGGTCTTGAGCTTGCGTTGATGAAGATGGGCTGTCCTGGCTTCCTTTGAGCTACGCCGCAGCCGCAGTGTGCAAGTCTGGGTACCCCTGCCCGTAACGCCGACAGTAGCCCCCGGGCCCACGGCGTGCCCGAACTTGGCCGAGCAGAGAGGCGAAAGGGCAAGTGCAAAGCGTTGCGGGCCCTAACAGCCTGCGGCCTTGGGCGCCGCGTGGCGGTTGATTGGACGTGGGTGGCGCTGCTTCCCCACGATGCCTCGGTAACCACCCGGATTTGACTGCATGCAGAGCCGGTCATGATTATCGATGATCATGGAGGCCGACGATTGGCCTCCGCCGGCTATAAGTACGGAACGGCGTGCGCCCTTCCGGTCTATCCTTCTGCTTCTCCTCCTCCTCGCTTCGTCTGGTTGTCATGGCTCTGATCCGCCGGTTCTCTGCGGAAGAGAAGGGAAAGGCTCCCCAAGAGGATCCTGACCCGCTCCCCCCAAAGAAGCGGCTTGCCTTCTGGTGTCAGGGCGGGAGCGCTCGCCAGGAGGCGTCTAGGCCCTGGTGCGAGCGGCCGCCACCAGGGTTCCCTCTTCCCTTGAACGCGCACATTGATGGCCCTGAAGGAGGCGACGCCGGGCGCCACGAGCGGCGCCGCCGACGACGCCGGCGGGTCACGAAGGTGTGCGTTTTCCCCCCGGAATCCACGCCGAGGGCTCCTGCCGGGAGTTCGTGCTTCACGCCGCCATGCCTCCTAAATATTGGATTCGCCTTCCTTCTTTCTTCGCCTCCGTCGTCCGGCAGGGGGAACCCACAGGACTCGGCCGCAAAGACGCCGGCCGCGGCACCTCGCGACCGGGGCAGAGGTCGCAGTAGTTGCCCCGGGCGAGGTCTTCATGACTCGAGGCTGGGGCGAGGTCGCCCGGGTCTGCAGGACGAGGGGCGCCCTCACGATCCACCTGGAGTACGATGGCGCTTCGGTGATGTCCTTCAAAGTCTTCGACGCGGAGGGTCGTCGGCTGGAGTGCTGCCCCGGGAGAGGTGGCCGGGATCCTGCTGCGGCAAGACAGAGGCCGGCCGATCACCCTCCTGGCCGCTCCTCGGGTGACGAAGACGCCGGAGGATCCAGCGACTCCATTGAGCTCTTTGCGACGCCGGAGACGAGCGATGACAGCTACGAGCCCGCGAGCCTGCGCCATTCCCGGAGCAGGGCGGGCTCGCTGTGTCGCCGCCGCCTCGATCTGGATGGGGCTTAGACCGGATGTATGCCCACTGTTGATGATGGCGTCCGCCTCGATGCCTCCTGTAGTTAGGATCCCTTAGGATGCGCGCCTTTTGTTCCTGCGAGGGGCCAAGAATATACCCCACGGGGCTTGTAAGATGCTTGTAGCTCCGTCTGTCAATATAATCCTTTTTATGAAGCAGTGTGAGATGCTCATCCCGCTCTAGCTTAGTTTCCTCCTTTCAGTCGTCACGAGGGCCTGATGCTCTGCGCCGTCAGTCCTGATCCCAAAGGCGGCTTCAGCCGCCGGTATGCTGTGTCGCGATGTCGTGGTCAAGGCCAGGAGGTGAGCGGCCCGAGGTCCGGTAAGAGCCCCTGAGTCGCGATGCTCAGGGGGTCCCCCTTGGCGCTCAAGCAGCCATCATTCGGTGAGAAAGGAGAACGACGTTGCTAAGACGGGGTTGCATTGAGTGCGGGGATGGTGTTGCGATAACTAGTGTGTCCGGAGGGTGACTTATCTCGAGGGTCAGGACCATGCTTCATGGTGCGGCGCTAGGTCCGTGCCTTGGCCGGTGAGAGATTGCGTGGCGAGGTCGTTTCGTGCTCCTTGAAGGGACTCTGCAGGTTCATCACAAAAGGAACGAGAGTTCGCCGGGGTGATCGTTAGCTCTGCCGCTAGTTGCTTGGGAGAGGCGCGAGAGGCCTCGCGAGGTGTGCTGGGGGACCGTGAGCCAGCGCAGGGCTCACGGGGCCCTACCTCAAGGTGGGTTGCGCCTGGCTCTGGGCCTTATCTTCGAGTGTGTTCTCGCAAATTTGGCGGATGTCGGTGCTCACGTCTTGGTCCCGGCTCTCGGGCTGGTCTCACCGTCGGCCGGGCAAGCCAGGTCGCGATGCCATGGATAAGACCAGAGGGTGAGGGCCGGAGAGCCGGTAGGAGCCTGAGTCGCGATGCTCGTGCACCCCCTTTAACGCCAAGTCGGGTTAGATGATGAAACTCACGTCCTCGGGTCCCGGCTCTCGGGCTGGTCTCAGCCGTCGTTGGCAAGCCAGGTCACGATGCCATGGACAAGACCAGAGGGTGAGGGCCGGAGAGCCGGTTGGAGCCCTGAGTCGCGATGCTCGTGCACCCCTTTAACGCAAGTTGGGTCGGAATCTGCAACTCGTCCTCGGGTCCGGCTCTCGGGCTGGTCTCGGCCGTCGGCCGGCAAGCCGTGTCGCGATGCCATGGACAAGACCAGAGGGTGAGGGCCGGTGATCCGGTAGGAGCCCCGAGTCGTGATGCTCATGCACCCCCCCTTTAACGCGAAGGCAGGGGGAGATGTCGAAACTCTACGTCCTCGGGTCCCGGCTCTCGGGCTGGTCTCAGCCGTCGCTGGCAAGCCAGGTCGGGATGCCATGGACAAGACCAGAGGGTGAGGGCCGGAGGGCCGGTAGGAGCCCTGAGTCGCGATGCTCAGGCACCCCCCCTTTAACGCGCAAGATTCCGTCACCCAGGAAAAGGCACCAAATAACAAGCATGGTGGAGCGAGAGCATAGTCCTAGGAAAAACGCAAGAAGGATACATGCCGCTGGGACAGGCCCGAGCGGCTTGGGGATGATGCAGCCCGAGGGGCGCCCCCAATAGGATAGGCTAATGGCATGAAATAAAAGGGATACACGCCGCAGGGACGGGCCCACGCGGCCTGGGAATAATGCGGCCCTGAAGGTGCTCCCAGCCTGAAACGAAACTTTAAAGATGTCACCTGGTGATGTTGGGGACGAAGGGGTGTTGGTGTAGCAGACTCGGTGGGCTGCGGGAGCCGACCTCACGAGCCCCCAGGCCCAGGGCCCTCGGGAGGATCCGAAGGCGTCGACGGCTCCTCGCGGGCCGTCTCCATCTCTGCCAGGGCTGCGGCGTGCCTGACCTCTTGAGCCTCCAGGATGGCCCTCATGAGACGCTGGTGCGCAGCTGCCGCGTTTGGCAGGCCATAAGGCATGCGCACGTAGCTGTGGGGCGGACCCTCACAACGTCCCACTCGCGAGGGCCAGAGGCGCTCTTGAGACGCTGCTCGGTTGAGCCTCGGTATGTCGATGCAGACGCTGCAGCCCACCATCCTCGCGGATGGGGGCCACAATGGTAGGCGGCTGCCCCTCATGGTCCTTGACTCTTGTAGCTCCTGAATGGCCTTGCTGACGAACTCCTGAGGGTTTGGCCCTCCTTGCCTTGCTCCTTCTTAAGGGAAACGTACTTCGAAGCACGCCTCCACGTGGTGCCCAAGCGCCTCCCTCGTGACCTTGGCGAGGTCGGCGGCCCTCCAGGGGAGAGCCCCCGAGCCCCGCTGAGGAGGGCGGGCGCGCTTCCTATGCGATGGAAGGAGGCTCTCGGCCCGGCGCGGGCCCCGAGGGGCCTGCCTCTTGAGGAACCGGGCGGTCGATGTCTTCTTCTTCTTGGGTGCGGCCTCGGGAGGCCTCCCGCCGTGGTCTGGTCTTATAGTGATGCGGCTGAAAGGCTCGCTCCAGGGAGCACACCGCGTCTCTCTCTTCACAAGGCACCGTGATGACCCCGCCGCTTCCTGGCATCTTGAGGACGTTGTAGCCGTGGTGGGTTACGGCCATGAACTTGGCCAGCGCCGGGTACCCGAGGATGGCGTTGTACGACAGGCGAATGTGGGCGACGTCGAAGTCGATGAGCTCGGTGCGGTAGTTTTCGCGAGCCCCGAAGGTGACAAGAAGGCGGACCTGCCCGATCGGGACCGTGGAACCGTCGGTGACTCCGGAGAAAGGCTTGGTTGGCTGAAGCTGACTGTAAGGCACTTGAAGATTGTTGAATGTTTCCACGGACAGGACGTTGAGCCTTGCTCCGCCGTCGATGAGGGTCTTGGTGACTAGGACATTGCTGATGATTGGGGAACAAAGCATCGGGAGAACTCCGGCTGTGGCCGCGCACTTGAGCTGGTCGGCTAAGCTGAATGTGATGGCGCACGCCGACCACCTGAGAGGGCGCGTGGCCTCGAGCTTGGGGAGGACTGCATTCACTTCGCGGGCGAACTGCTTGAAGATGCGCTGAGAGGCTGGGGCTTGAGCTCCGCCCAGGATGCAGGCAATTGCACGTGGTTCTTGGAAGCCCCCAGCCCCCTCGTCCTGATGACGGTCTTCAATTCTCCTTGGCGGCGGCAGTGAGGGAGGCCTGCGTTCCCTCAGGCGATCCTCGCGAGGCTGATCCCTCCAGCCTCGCGAGGCGGGTCTTGCCAACGGTCCTCGCGAGGTTGGTCGCGCCACCCTTGGCGCGGGCCGTGGTCCTCCTGGCGTCTGCATTCCTTCCTCCTCCTCGGCCGTAGCCCCGGTCGCTGCGCTCGGGGCGTCTGCCGACCCTTCCTTCGCGTACGGCCCGGAGCTCTTGGCATTCATTGGTGTTGTGGGTGTGGAGGTCGTGGTACATGCAGTACCGACTGCCCTTGGAGGACTCGGGCTGATCTCTGCCTCGCTTGGTGTCTGGCTCGGCTGCGAGTACGGCAGCCCCCTTGCGCTTCACGTCCTTGGCCTTGGACTTCTTTTCTTCGGGATCCGCGGCAGGCAGCTCGAGGAGGGAGAGGCGCCCCTCCTCAGCCCTGGCGCACTTGGTCGCCAAGTTGAACAGCCCAAGGAGGTGCACAGGTCTTCATGCATCGCCAGCCTCCTTCATCTTGACGTCGCGACGCCGCCGGAGAAGGCAGAGATGATGGCCTCCTCCGTCACCCGGGGATCTTGAGGCGTGCGTTGTTGAAGGCCGATGTACTTTTTGTGGTTTCCCAGCCGCTTGATTCGGCGCATGTCGCTCATGGCGGTGGCCGGTCGCGAGTACCTTGGAAGTTGGCGATGAAGCGGGTGCGCATCTCGCCCAGAAGAGATCGTGTCGGGGCGATTCAGGAGCAGTGCGGGCTCCGTCCTTGAGCGCCATGGGAAACCAGTTCGCCATGACCTTTTCATCCTTGTTGGCAGCCTCGATGCCCAGCTCGTAGAGCTGGAGGAACTCCGTAGGGTCGGCCGTGCCGTAGTAGCGAGGAGGCAGGTCTGGCTTGAACTTGGCGGGCCACGCGACGCTGCGCAGCTCGGAGGTGAAGGCGCGGCAGCCCGCCGTGGCCGCGGGGGGCCTTGGACGATGGAGAGCTTGGTTTTGTGGGTCTCCATGCGCCGTGGCTGGGGGCAGCGCAGGGTCTTGACGTCTTTGGAGCGGGAGCGCCGGCGGCTCGTGGGCGAGGGACTTCTTGACAGCTCTGCTCTTACAGCGCCGGCGCTGGCGGGCGGAGTTCCGCCAGGGCGCGCCTTGGGGCTGTGGCGCCTTCTTGAGGAGGCGGTGGCGCCCGGGAGCTTCATCGCCACAAGGGCGGTGCGGTCTGGCCAGACGGACGGCGGGCGCCTCTGCAGCGCGGACGAGCTCGGCGTCGGTCGAGCCATTCTTCGTAGACGTCGTCGATGGGGCGGTAGCGCAGGAGCTCGTTTGATGCGATGAGCGCAGCTCGGGCCTCCATGGCCGCGCGGGGCGCGCGCGACGATGAACCAGCAGGGGTGAGCGAAGGCGTGGCGGTGCGGCCGTCCCGCCTCATGGACGGGTGCTGGGACGATGCTTGCTGCTCGTTCCCTGCCGGGCCGGTGGCGGCGTTGACGGCAAAGCGACGGGAACGGCGAGGGCGCCCGACGGGAGCCGTCTGGGCGACATGGGAGGCGGCTCGGCGCTTCGGCAGCTGGCCGACAAGCGCCGAACATGGTTGCGGTGGTCGGGAAGAACGAGGCAACGGAAGGCAGATTCAGCGCACCTACCGGGCGCGCCAAATGTCGGATTTCGGGTTTCGCAGACCCTTGAGGTTCGAACACTGGGTGCGCGGAGATTCAACCCTCTATCGCCTCAGATTTCACCGAACAACCGGGACCTAAACTACTAAATGTAACAACACAAGAGACACAAGATTTATATCGTTCGGGCCACCATTGTGGTGTAATACCCTACCCAAAGGTGTGGTGTGGTGGATTGCCTCTTGGGCTGATGAGGAATAAGATAAGGAAGAACAGCCTCGTGAGGGTCTGTTTGGTGGGTGCGATGAACTGCTAGGTGAGGTTCACCGCTCTTCTCTCAGGTGTGATGCTACTCGATCTCCTCGTCTTTGGATTCTCGATCCGATCTCCCTCTACCCCGTGGGTGGCTAGTCCTATTTATAGGCAAAGGCCCCAGGCCTCTCCCAAATATTGAGCGGAAGGGCGCCAACAATTGGCCATTTTGAAGGGGAACAATGGTACAATTATCCCGACTAAAGTTGGTCCTCGCCTGTCAAAGGCTCGTGATGGCCTTTGCTTGGGCTCCACGATGACTCCTTCACCCGTTGGGCTGGTCTTGGTCTTGTTGCAATCAAATGGATGCCTTTGCTTGATGCTCTTGCTCGCGCTTGCTCCCTTTGCACCAAAGAGGAAAGGAGGACATCATGGCCGGGCGCTCGATCGGGCGCCTTGGTCGTCATGGCTTGCGTCATGGGCACCTCGCGAGGTACCTCGCCTTGAACTCTCCGCCTCCTCATGAGCCACCGACGAGGACGCACTGAGGAAGCTCCTTGTCGTCCGGCCCCATGAGGCTTGGCCCCTCGCGAGGGTCTTGAGCTTGCGTTGATGAAGATGGGATGTCACAGGCTTCCTTTGAGCCACGCCGCAGCCGCAGCAGTGCAAGTCTGGTACCCCGTTCCCGTAACGCCGACAACGGCTCTTAGGTTATTCTTCCGTGCCACGATGTCTTGTTGTGATCCGTCTCCGAGCTTTATTTCTACAATCTCCATGCCGCCAATTTCCCTAAGATCAGCTTGCAACATATAGAAGTTTCTTGGAGTGAAGACGTGAGAAGCAGCTATCTCGAAGTTCCTCGAGCTAGTAATCGCACCGTAAACTCTGTGAGGCCATGCAATCATCTCGTGCCTCATTCTCACGGACACGCATAACGCCGTTCTCATAGTGAAAAATCATATCCACTGTGGTCATTTCACCGTCTAGGTGCGGTGAAGGCATGGGTTTAGACTTTCACTCCTCCGGTTGCTTTTCATGCCAAGCCAAAACCCTCTCACGATAAGCCGCTGCCCATTGTCTCCTCTTCTTATACATCCGTCTCAACCATGTTACTATTTTTTCCGATTGTCATCTTTTGGAAAACGCGTGCCATCTCTCCTCAAACGTGGCCGTGGACGTGTCAGAGTACGTAAGAGTTCGAACTCCTTCAAGGACTTGTGACTGAGGTGAATCTTCATATTTTTTCTATATGCCACGTACATATACGGTGCCACACGTCTGGCAAGACTTGGCGAATTGCCTTGATCATCGCAGCGTCGGCGTCCGTGATAACACTCTTCGACATCTTTTGACACATGGACCTCAAAAAAGTCTCCAGCAGCCACACATATGTCTCTTCGGTCTCTTCCGAAACTATGGCATAAGCAAAAACAGTGGTCTTCCGGTGATTGTTAAGACCAACAAAGGGTATGAATGGCATACCATACCGGTTCATCTTGTACGTGCTGTCAATACAAGCACGTCGCCGAAGTCCTCATAGTCATGATTTAGATCGGGAGTCACACCGTAACATCCTATTCATATGTCCTTCCTTGTCTAGCTTGTACTCGAAAAAGAAGCTCGGATCCCTCTGCTTCCTCATCGCCATGATGCCTATGACTGTGGCAGCATCACCTTTTGAAAGCAGCTTCCTCTTCTCCCTAGCGCAAAGGTTGTATATTTCACGCCTGGTAAAACCAACACCGCCATACCATACATGTTTGCTGATGAAGGAATCCATCATGTCGTGAGTTCTAATCCCTGCAGCTCCCATGGACAGTATCTCAGCTCTCTGGAACTCTTTGATTTTTCTGTGGGACCAAAGAAAAGGTACCTCGTCTGGTCCTGCCAAGATATGGCTATGCTTGTCCTCAAAGCTATCAACATACCAAACCCCATGCTTTTGGTCAAGCTTCACGGTCAGGTGCGCTTCACAGTGGCAGCGTGTTTCGGGTCTGAGCCTACGGCTGTGTCCTTCCTCGGATAGCAACCTGCTGTCATGTTTTCCTTGTCTGGAACAAACAAACCGCCTATAACGCATATGACGTGAATCGGTTTTGCTATACCTGACCCTATTCTTTCTAATGCTGCAACCATTTTCTCTAGCATAGTTGTTGTAGAAATCATACGCAGCCTCATGAGATTTAAAAGTCATTGGTATTATCTGCATGAACATATCCCTCTTATTATCTGCACTAGCAGTATCTTGGACATTCTTTTTCCCCTCAACTTCTGTCACCTACACAATCATAACATAGCCATGAAAACAGTTTTCTATGGTATAACATTACTTCCATACAACATTGATTACATACATACCTCACTCATGATGACCGATTTATCATGACTCCCCGTAATCAAAAGTGCCTAATGAGTCGACATCAAGGCCCGCCTCCGCTTCGGATTCACCGTAATAGTTGTACGCATTATGACATTCGGAAATGAGCTGAAAAATATAACACAAATACATAAGTACTTATCATATAATATTCCAGGATTTATTCAACTTGCATGCATGCCAACAAAAAATTCCACTTACTAATATAATCTTCATTCGAGATCTCCGAGTTGTTTTCCTCACCATCATCATGCTCATTGTTTTCCTGACCATCATCATGTTCATCCATCTATAAATTTTCAAAATATAATATTGTCGGATGCCACCAAAAAATTACAACATGATAATGCGACTCACATTAAGATCTTCCAATACGTTCCCATTCTCTGACCTATCTCCACGATCTGAATTTTCATCACCTGACCAATCTTCTATCCTGTCATTCATCAGTTCTCCAAACTCCATGTCATACATCATATCAGTTAACTCATCGTCCACCATTTCCTACAACAATTAATATGTATCATCACATGTGCAAACATTATCAATGCTGACATATACAACACCTAGCGCACGATCACGGATGTTAAATAAACTACCCCAACCAGAGAGCACCCCAACCGAGGGCGTTCAGATCGTGCACACAACCGACGCCAACGACCTCTGATCGCCCATGGATCCTCCCCCTTCTCCATACTGAGCGGCGTTAAGGTACGTCCCATTTAATCCAAAGACGTGATCACTTTGGATCGCGAGAAGCAGCGCTACCCGTGATAACATGCGCCGCCGGATTCCTAACCCACGGCACCAGTCGTGATTACTTTGGATCACGGATACTTAGTTAAGCCGTCGCATCAAATAACAGAGCCGTCGTGCACACAACCGACAGCAACCGACGCTAGGTTAACCATAGAAAGAAGAAACCCACTTTAGCCCGCGTGATCACTGTGTATATCACGACGAGCAGCACTACCAGAACAAGGTCTGCGATGTCCTGGACCGCCAGAAAGCTAGGTTACCCGCCCCGCTAGGTTAACCACTACGACGAAAACATCGGCGGTTCGTTTGATGTTGCCGCAAGCGAGACAAACGTGGGGAAACGAGATGCGGTACCTGCGAGCGCTGGAGGTTGACGACGGTGCCGCACTCTCTCGGACGAGATCGCCGGCGATAAGATCGCCGCCACCGATATTCCTAAAGAACCTCACCAGAATGATGGAGGAGCTGCGTGAATGATGGAGCTGCGTGATTGATTGAGCTGCGTGATTGATGGATCTAGTCGGCGGTGTCCTACCTAGTCGTGGGGTCGTGTCATCCTTTTTTTGGGATGTCACCGTATACATACATATGGGTCATACGGGTTATACGAGGCTTGGATATGGGCTACGGGGCTTGGATATAGGCAACAGCGGGCCGAAGAAAAAAATAGATGGCGGGGGTTAAGAATACCCCTACGAAATTGAGTTAGGGGGTGCACCGGAGCAAGGCTCCCTTTCACCAGGGTTGTACAAAAAGAAGGCCCACTGTCCTTCCACCAAGGTTGCTAAAAAAAGTCCTCCTCCCTTATCCCTAACCTTCTGAAGCCCACCACCACACCCGCCGCTTGCCATGGATCGCGCCGCCGCCCTACTCCCCATCGTCGTCGTCGCTCCCTGTCTCATCTGGCGCCGCTGCCCACTACATCCACCCTCTGTCACATCCCACCGCCTCCACCACCACCGTGAACCATCTCTCGCATTAGTCCTCTCTCTTGGACCAGCGCGCTGCGGCGGATGCTTCCGGTCGCGTGGTGGCGATGCGGCTGGTCGCCTATAAGCTACAACAATGGTTCCCTGTTGTGCCCCTCCACTCATCGGACCGCCGAGGCACGGATGTACCCGGTGAGGATCACGCTCCGCGTAGCAAATTCGGCCGTGTTCTGAGTGGTTGCTCGGCAAGGTAATTTTCTTCTCTGAAGTTCTCTCATGGACCGTGTAATGGATTTGCGGGTGTGCTAGGTGGAGTGCCACTGTATTGCCATGTTAGTGGGCAGAATCTCCTCTCCTGCACACACGAACTTGGGTTTGGCAAGGAACTGGGTCAATATTACTATCCTTTGGCTTTGCAATGGTGATTAGATAGTTCTGTTTTTTCAAATCATGGTGCTTTAGTTAGTTTGTTAACAGGTAGTAGAACAATTGATCAGAAGGACCATAATCTTTTCATGGATGTAGAAGAAACAGAAAAGATCCTTTCACGGTTGTACAAGGAAGCCCTAAAATATCTACCTTCTCCACCTTCGCTTCCTCTAATCTGTACTCTATCCCTCCCCCAGTTGAAAAACAAATCCACGTCTCTCTCAAAACCAAGTTGAGGCATGGACCCCGTGTAATCAAGGAGCTTATTGCATCAAGATTATTTTCCTCCTCTGGATCAGGTTCGTTTTCCCACTATTTTTGTTCTGAATTTGTTTTCCTTCTGGTTTATACTTGAATCCACATTAACTTCAGATTCGGGTTCAATTTGTTTTCAATCACCCCTTCAGATAGTGTTGTGTGCTCAAGGGATTCAATCTAGAATCTTCTCACCTACAGTACAACCTATGGATGCCCGATATCTGTCGGGGCATAACTATGCTCATCAGGTGAGTTTATAAATTAAGAAACATGTTGTCTAAACAAACATAAACATGAAGGAGCCTAATGTCAGTTGTCAACATGCCGCTGGTTAAGCCACTCCTAAATCATTTTTTTATGGGTAAAACATGCCAGGGACCCTATATGGCAGGATTAATATCTTTTCTTGATTTCTTTTGTTGCTGCTCTGCCACAATCTCCTGTTCAAGGAAGTACCTTGCCAAGCTGGCATGTCCTGGCCGTTGTAGGTAAGAGAATTGACTTCTGATGAACTTTCTTCTTCTTATCCTCTTTTAGTTAGATAGTTATATTGTGAAACACTTGACAACGAAGCTCTCTGTCAACTATTAGAGTATTGACGGTTTCTGTCATAAATCTGAATGTTTTTGCGGGCAATTGGTTTGTAAAAGCAATGGCACGTGACAACTACTAAAGCATTGAGTGTCGTTGCTGTTGCACTTTCTATAAGTATCAAGTATGGGGATTGATTTTCTGTCAATTGTGCGTTACAACTGATAACTACTAAATTTCAATGCCCTTTTTTTGACAATTTTAGGTTAAATAGAATGGCGTGTGAAATTGGTGCTATCAATTAGTAGTAATCATGGCATTGTTGGGTAATATAGCAGTTATGCTCGGCATTGATATTGACGTCAACACAAAGGAACTCTCGCATATGTTTGCTTTTTCTCCAGCCGGAAAATAATGTGTGCGTACATATCCACTGGAACGTTACCCGCACTCCGTACTCGGCTCCAGCGATACAGTTTAACGGCGAGACACACTTATCTAACAAAGTGCTCACAACTTCCCAGCAAATGCTGCTCACTGAGTGCCTCCTCCATTCAACGAGGAAAAGTTGACTGCTTGAGAAAAAGAAGCTGTGAGTTCCCCACATCTACTGAACATCGTTTTGGTTACTTCGTTGCTCTTCCTGCAGTTTTTGCATGGGCTGCAGCTGTGATGCTTTGTATGGGAACAAGACTGATGTGATTTTGGTTTGCTGCATGTACATTCGACTTAGTTGTACTCAGGAATGTTTTAGAAAATAATTCGCAATAACGTGGATGTCAGATTTATCAACTACTGTCGCTCTTGGTTTTGAAGGATTTGATTATGGGAGTTTTAGTATGCCCTCACCATGTATAATAGATGTAGACACCATTGTCGCTTCCTTATTTTATGTGATTCGGATATTTTAAAACCTTATCTGTACCATTGAATTATGTAATTATTTAGGTTGCCCGATATGTTCATCGATGCAGTGGACAATGCTTTTGATTACTGTTTCCCATATGTATCTAATTAGGTTTGCAATTACACTTTGCATTATTTATCATCTGTATCTAGAAAATCAGATTGTGAAGCTTACAATTTATTAGTTTTTCTGCGATTTCCCTTTATTTTGCTGATAGTCCACCACCCAGGATTATAAGAGCCATCATCTTTGTGAGCATTTTTCCTTCAGGTGTTGCAAGGTGTTAGTATGGTTCTACAGAGAAAGATGCACACCATGCCTAATTTTGTACTTACCTTGCAGTTCTGTGGATCTACTACAATTATATGATGTCCTCAAATCAGACCTTTGCAAGCATGACTAGATATCAGCATATATATGTAGCGCACCTTTGGTGCAATCGTACATTCATAGTAGTTTGATGTACTATGTTTTCGGTGACACATGATTCAGTGTATTTTGTTTTGTTGTCAGGCAAATGAAATTGCTGGACTAGAAAAAGAATCTGTGTGTATATAAGGTAATTTTCATTGCAACATACACTTACCTCTACACAAGGCATTGTTGTAATAATAATTTCTATATTCTAATAAGTTTTGGTTGGACACTTGAGCTCCGTTAGCAGTTCTATAGATCTACTACAATTATATGATGTCCGCATATTAGAACTTTGCAAGCATGACAAGATATCAACATATGATTTTCGCCTCTGTTTTTATGTTGTGAATATCTGTAATTTTCTAAGACTTTGCATCAGGATTGGGAGCATGATAATTGCAAGGATTCCATTTTCAGTTTTGAAAGGTATTGGTGAGGTTCCAGTCCATTACTGCAAAGCACACCTTTGGTTAGATCGTACATTCATAGTAGTTTGATGTACTATGTTTTGGCTGGCAGAGAGAATTCTTATGTGGACATGATTCACTGTATTTTGCTCTGTTTTCAGGCAGATGAAATTGTTGGACTGAGAAGAAATCAGTGTGTATAGATGGTAATTCTCATTGCAACGTCCACTTTACTCTACGGAAGGCGTTGTTGTTAATAATAATTTCTATATTGTAATAACTTGTGGTTGGACACTTGAGCTCCGTTAGTAAGTCTTTACTACGAAATATATTCACTAATGCTAATTGCAAAATTAATGTGTACACAGTTGAATGGTTCATTATTTATTTATTTATTACAAATATATGGTTGTTTACATGCAAGTTTAGCAATATTTTGGAAATACTTTCTATTTCAGTGATGACACTTGAGTTTTGCCACAAAATAAGAAGTGTCAGGAGACTGCTTACTATAGAAACTAAATTTCTATAAAATTCACTGCTGCACTTTTGATATATTATTTTCCGCCAAACAAATGGTCGACTTTTAGTACTTATTCATCTACATCAACTTTATAGATGTATTAAGTAAAGTCATGTGCATTTGTTAGGTCCTCAATTGGCTTTTCTTGATTATAGGTAGTGTGCAATATTTTACTACCCCCAACTTCAAAAAGAGGCCGCTTATAATTTTTGAGATGTAACTCTGACCATGAATTAGAGTCAATTCTACATCAAAAAAAAAAAAGAATTAGAGTCAATTCTGTTATGGCGTAACAGTTGGCAGGATCAACCACTTTTTGCACTCATATGCTAAGGATCATAAAAAAGCTAGATTACATGATGAAACTGATATTTATGAATGATTTCACATCCATGTGTTACCCATTGTTGTCCAACAGCTACTGCTATGCAATATGACAGCTGGTCATATAACTTGGGTAATGGAAAATAATGTACCAGAACCAAACCTTTATTGTTGATCAACTTACCCCAGCACCATGCAAATGGGTATGGAATCTTCTTGCTTATACAAACAATAAAATTCTTCTGGGTTCTTATACAGGAGAGACTTAACAATAGAGATTTGCTGAAGAGATTTTTTGGTTGATTATAAAAATTGTGTTCTATGTGAGGAAGGCACAGATGAAACTATGACGTGCCTTCTTTTTCTCATGTGCATTCAATTAGACTTTTTTGGGTGGAATCTGGGTATTGGATGGGACACTGCTATGCTCAATGAAGCAAAGAACAGGAAGAACATCATATGTTTCAATAAGATCATGATTAGTGGGTGTTGGTCTATATGGAATCATAGAAACATCTTTGATAACAAAGATGCTAATATAGAGACGTGCCTATCCAGTTTCAAGAAGCATTTTTGTTTCATCATGATGACGTCAAAACCTATCCTAAAGGAGGGGTCACATATAGTAAGACATGTAATTTCTTTTCTTCTCCTATACATATACACATGTACCTTATACATCATATTAATAGAAAACGAGTCATAGTTGGGGTTTAACCTACTATATTTTTTCTCAAAACAATTAGACTAAATAATCATAAGTCATGTAACTTATAAATTGTATATATCAATTAATATCTTGCAGAAAATTTATGTAACATGCAATTGATAAAAAAGTAATAACAAACAATGTGCCAAAATATCAGAAATAGACAATGAAGAATGTGGTTTCCTAGATATATATGGTAAAGTGTGGAAGATCGATGGATGATGATTGGAGAATAAATAAGGTATTAATTAATTAAAAACAAGATATTAATTAATGAAGCTTAGGGACCAGATAGTTCCTATGCTCGGAAATGGTCCATCTATGAATTAGATGTGGACGACCAATAAGAATTGGACAAAACTTAAAAGGTAATTCTTAATATGAAATATTCACATCCTGCATTCCAAAAATCCATGGTATTAACTAATGAAGCTTAGGGGCCAGATAGTACCTCCGTTTGGAAATGTCCAGGGATGAATCGGATGCAAATGACCAATAAGAATTAAACAAAAGTTACAAGGTAGTTCATAATATGAAATATTCACATTCTAATTCAATAAACTAGCCCGTGCAAATGCACGGGTTAACGACTAGTACAATGGTAAACTGTATAGGTGCATTAGTTCGGCGAAGAGATGGTGATACAAGTGCAATATGGACGGTAAATATAAGTTTTTGTAATCTGAAAATATAAAAACAGCAAGGTAACTAATGATAAAAGTGAGCACAAACAATATTGTAATGCGTTGAAACAAGGCCTAAGGTTCATACTTTCACCAGTGCAATTTCTCTAAACAATAATAACATAATTGGACATATAACTATCCCACAACATGCAACAAAGAGTCACTCCAAAGTCACTAATAGAGGAGAACAAACGAAGAGATTATTGTAGGGTACGAAACCACCTTAAAGTTATTCTTTCTGATCGATCTATTAAAGAGTCCGTAGTAAAATAACACGAAACTATTCTTTCCGTTTGATCTATCCTAGAGTTCGTACTAGAATAACACCTTAAGACACACATCAACCAAAACCCTAATGTCACCTAGATACTCCAATGTCACCTCAAGTATCCGTGGGTATGATTATACGATATGCATCACACAATCTCAGATTCATCTATTCAACCAACACAAAGAACTTCAAAGAGTGCCCCAAAGTTTCTACCGGAGAGTCAAGACGAAAACGTGTGCCAACCCCTATGCATAAGTTCACAAGGTCACTGAACCCGCAAGTTGATCACCAAAACATACATCAAGTAGATCACCAGAATATCCCATTGTCACCACAGATAAGCACATGCAAGACATACATCAAGTGTTCTCAAATCCTTAAAGACTCAATCCGATAAATAACTTCGAAGGAAAAACTCAATCCATTACAAGAGAGTAGAGGGGGAGAAACATCATAAGATCCCACTATAATAGCAAAGCTCGCGATACATCAAGATCGTGCCAAATTAAGAACACGAGAGAGAGAAAGAGAGATCAAACACATAGCTACTGGTACATACCCTCAGACCTGAGGGTGAACTACTCCCTCCTCATCATGGAGAGCGCCGGGATGATGAAGATGGCCACCGGTGAGGGATCCCTCCCATAGGGTGCCTTTTAACAGGTCCCGATTAGTTTTTGGTGGCTATAGAGGCTTGCGGCGGCGAAACTCCTGATCTAGGTTATGTTCTGGAGGTTTCTGTATTTATAGGAATTTTTGGCGTAGGTCTCACGTCAGGGGGGGGGGGGGTCTCCGAACCATCCATGAGATAGGGGGGCGCGCCCCTCACCCTCGTGGGCAGCCCGGGACTCTTCTGGCCCAACTCTTTTACTCTGGGGCTTCTTTTGTTCCATAAAAAAACATCAAAAATTGGCACGTCAATTGGACTCCGTTTGGTATTCCTTTTCTCAGAAACTTCGTAAACAAGGAAAAATGTAAACTTCGTGACCGGGCTCTAGGTTAATAGGTTAGTTCCAAAATCATATAAAATAGCATATAAATGCATATAAAACATCCTAGATGGATAATATAATAGCATGGAATAATAAAAAAATTATAGATACATTGGAGACGTATCAGTATGCACTCCAGGTCCACTTCGCCGCATTCAACAACATTGCTGAGTACGAAGCCCTTGTGCATGGCCTCCGGCTCGCCAAGGAACTCGGCATCTGGCGCATCCTTTGCTACGGCGACTCGGACCTGGTGGTGCAGCAAAGCTCCGGCGAGTGGGACGCCCGTGACGCCAACATGGCCAGCTACCGCTTCCTCGTCCAGCAGTTGTCCGGCTTCTTCGACGGCTGCTAGTTCCTCCATGTTCCGCACACAGAAAACGAGGCTGCCGAAGCACTAGCCAAGATTGGCCCGTCCCGGAAATCCATTCCGTCCGGCGTCTCCCTCGAGCACCCACATAAGCTATCCGTCAAGCCGTCTCCAGACTCCGAATCCATCTTCGTCCCCGACGACCCGGCCGCATCTCTTCCCGGCCCAGGGACTGCTGAACCCGACCCTGGGACTGTTGAACCCGGCCCGAGGACTGATGAACCCGGCCCGGGGACTGCTGAACCCGGCCCGGGGGCTGCCGAACCCAACCCGAGGACTGATGGGCCCAACCCGGGGCTGCCACGCTCAACCCGGCCGCCGTTATCCCCAACCCGAGGGCTGCCGCCTCCGGCTCGAGGGATGCTGCCCCAGAACCTGCCATGGTGGCCATCTTCGCTGTGGTGACAACCCCATCATGGGCCCTGCCCATCTCAGAGTTCCTGGAGAACGGGGTTCTCCCCATGGACAAGACCGAAGCCCGGCAAGTGCAGCGTCGGGTGTCCGCCTACAACATCATCAACAACGAGCTCGTCAAGCGCAGCTCGACGGGCGTTTTTCAGCTCTGCGTGGAATAGGACAAGGGCATAGAGATCCTCCTTGCTCGGCTGGGAGGGGGGGGGGGGCTGATTCTCGGCTTGCACGCCGGGTTCGACCACGCAGTGGCCGGCTTCCTGCTGCGCGATAGCCATGTTGAGGAGCTGCTGGAGGCGCTCCATCATGCAACGATGCTCGTCACCTTCCAGGTGGTCCAACTCATCTGCCACCGCCTGAGCGGCATGCAAGTTCTCCATGGGCGTGGCGTAGACTGGGCGGTCGGCTCCCAACATACTTGCGATGGCTGCGCCGCGCTGCCGGACCGTGCCCACTCGGCTAGGTTTGCCAGATGCCGGCGTGCCACACACGGCGTGGTCGATCTCACGTTGGTAGGCTTCAGTGAGGCGTCTCATGGCCTTCAACTTGTTGGCGTTGTCGAGGAGCGAGATACGGAATGTTTCCAGCGTCGCGCCATTGGTGCCAAAACCGGCTGATCTCGGGTAGGGGGCCCCGGACTGTGCGTTTGAGGATCGAAGGTAACAGGAGACAGGGGACATGATGTTACCCAGGTTTGGGCCCTCTTAATGGAGGTAATACCCTACTTCCTTCTTGATTGACTTTGATGAGTATAGGGGTTACAAGAGTTGATCTACCTCGAGATCGTAATGGCTAAACCCTAGATGTCTAGCCTGTATGATTTGTGATAGCCTCTACGGACTAAACCCTCCAGTTTATATAGACACCGGAGGGGGCTAGGGTTGTACAAAGTCGCTTTACAGAGGAAGGAAAGTACACGTCTGGACGCCAATCTTGCCATCCACGCAAAGGAGAGTCCCCTCTGGACACGGGGGAAGGCCTTCTAGCTTATATCTTCACGGCCCATCAGTCCGGCCCATGTTACATAGCCCGACCATCCGAGGACCCCCTAATCCAGGACTCCCTTAGTAGCCCCCGAACTTGCCTTCAATGATGACGCAGTACCCGGCTTTATGTCTTCGGCTTTGCAAGGCGGGTTCTCCACCATACTTCGGATTGACGATAGTTCGGCTCCTCATTAAATATCATATTCTATTGATTCTTTGCTGTCGTCGCCTCGGCTTCCACGTGTCAAACGAATGCGAATATTCTAGGTATCTTTTACAAATAGCCCCTTGACCATGTAGGGAAGTTATCTATTTAAGGAGATGGGATCTTAGATGCCATTCCACACCATGCGGAAATCCTTAGAACTCGCCATACGAAATTGCCCAAACATGGCCAGCGCTCTTAGCTCTTCCTCACAACCCCAAGGCCCTCAAAAAGGCGACTGGGAAATATGATCGGTATCCCACGCCCATCTTAATAAACTTCAGATGCAGAGATATCTTCCTCCCAGGATCTAGTCTTTGTTCGGGCTGGATTAACTTCCCTCAACGGCAAAGCCCTGGCGGAGAATTTCCCCAATCCTTCTAAAGAGGAGCGAGTGTGCTTTGTTTCCTTCCTCTTGAGAGGCTTAGGATTTCCTATCCACCCTTTCCTCAGAGGTCTCCTGGAGTACTATGGCCTCCAACTGCACAATCTGACGCCATGCTCCATCGTGCATATCGCGGGCTTCATTGCTCTTTGCGAGCTGTTTCTAGGCTGTAAGGCTCATTTTGAGCTATGGCCGAAATTTTTCTACCTCGTCCCCTGCTCCCAGAAGGGATCTATATTCGAGGTGGGCGGTGCCGAAGTATGGCGTATAGCCGGGACAGGATACCTGTTCGGCACTTCGAAGAAGGCATCCAAAGAGTGGCCCTCGGAATGGTTTTATATTGAAGACGTCGATCTTCCAGACCCAATCCGGCATGGTCTTCCTAAATTCTCCAGTGCTCCTTTAAAGAAGTGCACCAGCTGGCGTCCCCGAAGCCTCGAGGAAGAAGACAGTGCGGAGGTTAAGAGGCTAGCAAGCAAGATCAGAGTTCTTGCCAACTCCGAGCTGTCCATAATCGAGGTAATGGCGATTTCAATAACGCGATGTGTTCAGCCGCTCCAATTTAGATGTCTTCCCATGTGGAATTACAATGGGGAGGACGATGCATCCCATTGTCTGTGCAAGTGTCCGAGAATTTTTCCGCCTTGGCCACCATCTTAGCTGACCTTTACAAAGGGGATAAGGAAGACTTCACTCGTTTGAAATGTCGGGATGGATTTTCCATGTACAACCCCATCCCCTGGGTGTGTTTTTCTTTGATAGTGGCCTCGCTCAATCTCTTTCCTGAGTTATGCTAGTCGAATTTAATCCGGCTATTTTTAATAGGAGTGGAGAAAGGTTGTCGAGGGGGTCTACAGCCCTGCTCCGCAGCCAGAGGACCATATTCAAGACCTGGATCCCGGATATGAAGAAGATCCGGATATACTTATAGAACTTAAGGAGGGGGTCTTTTATCAGGCGAGCTATGACGACACGAAAGTGGCCATTATAGCCAATTATCCCGACCTTCTCCCCTCCTCCTATGTAAGTAACCAGGAGACGTCTCCTCCAAAAGAGTTTTCCCATTGCGCCTCACCCACCGCACTGTCTCATGCTCCGAAGGAGCGGCGCTCACCTTGCCGAGCTGTATCAGAGGCGTCCTTTAAGAAGGCGACGCCCGCACAGGGCGAGTCTTTGAGAAGAAAGGCAGTCAGTGATACTATTGGGCTCACACCTTCACCAAAGAGGTATAGTTTTTAACATGTACCCGGCGGGTAAATCGGATTGTGACGTTTCCCGCGGTGCCATATTTTAGGAAGAGCATACGCCAGACTGTATCCAGGGACCTTGCCGGCCATGCATCGACCAATCCGGCCCCGGACCCTACCACAAGGACTAGGATTGCATCGGGCGTAACACCGGATTATCATCTCCAAGAGGATTCAGATAATGTATCTGTCACCAATTCTGAAGTGGAGAGTGGGATAAATCATCGGCGACAGAAAGAGGCCATGCGCGACCCAAGTTTCACCGAAGAGGCGTTCAATGCCCTCAGCTCTGCGGATGCATATATCCGAGCTGCTCGGGATGGACTTGCCGGAGCAACTCACCAGCCTTCAAAGTATATGCGGGTAAAAACTTTGTGTAGATTCAATAATCATGTGCCAATAGCCCCTGAGACTTGAAGCAGTTGGCCCAACTGATTTTAGTGTCGTTATATCATCAGGTACTCACGGCGAAAAATAACACGCTGTCCATGGAGCTTGAAGAATGCCGGAGCAAGCTAACTGTTGCCACCGCCAAACTGGAAATTTGAAGAACTCCAAGAAGGCACCTGATGGTAAGTACAACAGTATCCGGAAAATATGATTATGTGCCAACAATGATTTTTAAATATGCATTGTTTTGTTTATGGCTGCAGGATCAGCAGATCAGTTAGAGGAGAGGCTAAAGGCTGCTCAGGCGGACAAACAACATGCCGAAGGGCAAGAAGCCGCTGGTCAACGTGTATTAACATGGACCATTAATGAGAAGAACAAGCTACATGATGCAAACATCAAGCAAGCTGAAGAGCTAAAGGATGTACGAGCCCAATTGTCGGATGCCTTGAAGGACAACAGAAAGCTGAAAGGCGGCATATTCAGTATGTCCTTTATCCTAACTTTCATACGGTCCCCTGATAAAAAAGGTTTACGAGTTTGTTCCTGTAGTTTTATTAACTGGGCGGCCCGAAGGAGAAGTGTCCGGATTTCAAGGCGACTTGCTACAAGAGTTATCCAAATTGCATGAGCGGACTCAGAAAGCCATGAGGAATATGGCTAAGGCTCTATGGCCATCTGATTCTCCTCTAGAAATTATGAAGGAGCTCGTGGATTTATTCAAGGTAGCTCGACGCCGCTTTGAACTATGGAAGGCGTCAGCATGTCGAGAAGGCGCACGAGAAGCCTGAGCCATGGTTAAAACGCGGTATACCGGACTTGATCCGAATCATATGGCCTGGGTCGGACCTCGGGGACCAGACGGGCAAGAAATTCCTGTTAGCTTGGTGTATGACCAAGTAAAGAGAGCCGTCAAGTTTTCACAGCAAGACTATAAACTAGACAGCCTTATAGATGTATAGAGGAAGAGTAGGCGTTTGATTCCATGTAACAATATACTTTATCATCAAACTTATCTCCGGCCAAAATTTAAAAGATTGTCATGGCAGACCTTCTACTTCACCCTCCAAAACCCAAGGGTTGGAGTGTTTCCAAATACTATATCTGTGGTAAACACCAAGTATGTTCGGAAACCAGGCAATCCGGACATAGCGCTTTAACAGACGAACTATATTCGGGGAGTTATGTTATATTACTTTTGAACGTAAGAAACATCTTCCAGAGAGAATAGTTCCATTAAGGGTTCCTCTCACTGGGCCAGCATGCGTTGTTTATGCATGCCTATGTTGTGATGCTAAAAATCGCAGCATGCTTTATATTTAGAGAGTTTATATATCGCAACGAAGGCAGTTCGTCGTTTGTCCGCCGACCAATTATTCTCTTAAGAACGCTAGCTTTCGGCTTCACCCGTCTGAGGTACATGTCCGGATGACCTGGTTGTAACAATCGCAGAGGTGCTCCCTTTATGCCCTAGCCGAACAAGCGGGAACGTAGGGCATAAACACAGGAGCCAGGCAACCCAACTTGGCAAAAACTTAAGTCATAGAGGTGTATATAATGGTGAAGATAGGACGTATATGAGCAAACGACACATATATAGGGTGAGCTTTATGCTCAAAATAATAATAAGCTTCTATTGAGAGAAGCCCCCAGTTATGATGGGGTGTGTACATTTAAGGATGTATACCCCTCAAGTTTGCGGCTTAATCCGAACACATACGGGAAATCGTATAAAAACGAGAAAGAGGAAAAAGTGAAAAGGAGAAAAAGGAACGAACAGAGATGTATGTCCGGACTTAGGCGTAGAATCTTCGGAGCCGAGCAGCGTTCCACGGGTTCAGCAAGCGGTTATCCGATGCATTGCGAAGGCGATAGGCTCCTCCAGTGAGAACTTCATCTATAATGAAGGGACCCTCCCATTTGGGCTTGAGCTTGTCCTTTTTCTTCTCTGGTAGGCGTAGAACGAGTTCACCGACATTATAAGTCTTTGCCCGCACTTCTCTGCTTTGGTATCTTCGAGCTTGTTGTTGGTAGAATGCGGAACGGGCTTTTGCGACATCGTGCTCCTCCTCCAGGCCATCTAAGTCGTCCTGCCGATCGAGCTCGGCCTCCCTCTCCTCATACATGCATACTCGAGGTGAGTGATGAATAATGTCACAGGGCAAGACAACCTCTGCGCCATACACCATGAAGAACGGTGTGTATCCGGTCATGCGGTTGGGTGTGGTCCGTAGCCCCCAGAGTACGGAGTCGAGCTCCTTGACCCCGTGTTTATCTGACTCCTTTAGGGATCACACTAGTCTGGGTTTAATGCCGCTCATTATCAGGCAGTTTGTTTGAGGGTGATATACGGATGCGTAATCGAGCTTAATGCCTAGATTAGCACACCAAGTTTTCACCTCGTCGGCCGTAAAGTTAGAGCCGTTGTCAGTAATAATGTTGTGTGGGGCACCATAACGGTGTACGACACCGGATATAAAGTCTATCACCGGTCCGGCTTCAGCCGTTTTTACTGGTTTGGCCTCTACCCACTTAGTGAATTTATCCACCATAACCAGCAAATATTTCTTCTTATGGATTCCCCCTTTGAGGGGTCCGACCATGTCCAACCCCCAAACCGCAAAGGGCCAAGTAAAGGGGATTGTAAAAAGGGCAGTGGGCGGCATATGGCTTTGATTGGTTAAAAGCTGGCATCCAACACAACGATATACGAGGTCCTGTGCATCCACTCGGGCCGTGGGCCAAAAGAAACCTGTGCGGAAGGCCTTACTTACAAGGGCCCGAGCTGCGACGTGATGGCCGCCAAGACCAGCATGTATTTCAGCCAAGAGCTGTCGTCCCTCCTCTTCGAAGATACATCTTTGAAGGACTCTGGTAGTACTTTCCTTGTAGAGTTTTCCTTCATGGACTTTATAGGCTTTCGAACATCGAACGATACGACGGGCTTCATTCTAGTCATCAGGGAGCTCCCGCCTATTAAGGTAGGCCACGAAGGGTTCGGTCCATGGGGCAATGACAGCCATAATTACATGGGTGGAAGGTGTCACTTCAATTTCTGACCCCCCGATGTCATTAGAATTGTGTTCGGCATCTGAGGGTATGATCGGTGCCGGACTAGTATTGCCGCTCTCGTCCTGCCATACCACGGATGGCTTGAAAAGCCTTTCAACAAAGGTGTTTGGTGGGACTGGGTCGCGCTTGGCACCCATGCGAACAAGGATGTCCGCTGCCTGATTACTGTCCCGAGCTACGTGATGGAACTCGAGCCCCTCAAACAGAGCTGATATTTTGAGTACGGCTTTACGGTAGGCCACCATCTTTGGATCTTTCGCATTGAATTCTACGTTTATTTGGGATATTGCGAGGTTCGAGTCCCTACGCACCTCGAGGCGTTGTATGCCCATGGAAACAGCCATTCGGATACCATGCAGTAGTGCCTCATATTTGGCTGCGTTGTTGGAGTCCGTGTACATGATTTACAATACATATCGGACCGTGTCCCCTGTAGGGGATGTTAGGATGACACCAGCCCCCAAGCTGGCTAACATTTTGGAGCTGCCGAAGTACATCACCCAGTTGGAGTATGTGCGATACTCTTTAGGGAGTTCGGCTTCTGTCCATTCGGCGACAAAGTCGGCCAGCACCTGAGATTTAATAGCTCGACGTGGCTTGTATGTTATTTCAAATAGTAGGAGCTCAATGGCCCATTTGGCAATGCAGACAGTGGCATCTCGATTGTTTATGATATCATTGAGTGGTACCTCGGAGGCCATCGTGAATGAGCACTCTTGAAAGTAGTGTCGTAGCTTCCGAGATGCCATGAAGACCACATACGCTATCTTTTGATAGTGTGGGTATCGGTATTTGCATTTTGTAAGGACCGCCGATACATAGTACACTGGTTTTTGTAGTGGAAATTTGTGTCCCTCTTCCCATCGTTCGACGACGAGCACTGTGCTGACCACCTGGTGAGTTGCAGATATGTAGAGCAACATGGGTTCACCGACGTTTGGTGCGGCAAGGATTGGGTTGCTTGGTAACAAAGTTTTTATTTCTTCTAATCCGGCTATCGCCGCATCCATCCACTCGAAGTGATCGGTGCGCCGGAGCAGGCGATAGAGTGACAGTGCCTTTTCTCCCAATCTGGAGATAAAGCGGCTCAAAGCTGCCATGCACCCGGCTAGTTTTTGGACCTGTTTTAGATCAGTTGGTGTTGCCAATTGTGACAGGGCTCGGATTTTGGTTGGGTTTGCTTCGATTCCTCTGTTGGAAATGATGGACCCTAGCAGTTTTTCGGCTAGAACGCCGAAAACCCTTTTTTCCGGATTGAGCCGTATGTCATATGTTCGGAGATTGTCAAATGTGTGGCGTAAGTCGTCCACCAACGATTAGACATGTTTAGTCTTGATGACCACATCATCTACATATGCCTCCACCGTCTTACCAATTTGCTTTTTGAGGCATGTTTGAATCATGCGTTGGTAAGTGGCGCTGGCGTTTTTAAGTCCGAAAGGCATAGTGTTGAACCAGAAAGGCCCATACGGAGTAATGAATGCCGTTGCAGCCTGATCGGATCCTTCATCTTAATTTGATGATATCCGGAGTATGCATCGAGGAAACACAGTGAATCGTGTCCTGAAGTTGCATCATTGATTTGGTCAATGCGGGGCAGATGGAAGGGGTCCTTAGGGCATGCCTTGTTGAGGTCTTTTAAATCGACACAAAGGCGCCAGGATTTGTCCTTGTTTGGCACCATGACCAGGTTTGCTAGCCAGTCCGGGTGTTTGATCTCGCTGATGAACCCGGCCTCAAGTAGTTTGGCTAGCTCCTCCCCCATAGTTTGTCGCTTGGGTTCAGAAAATCATCGCAGAGTTTGCTTGACTGGCTTGAACCCCTTTATTATGTTGAGGCTATGTTCGGCCAGTCTGCGTGGGATTCATGACATATCCGAAGGATGCCAGGCAAAGATATCCCAATTCTCGCGTAGGAATGCTCTTAGAGCGATGTCGACTGTCGGATCCAGCTGTGCTCCAATGACTGCTGTCTTATTAGGATCCGTCGGATGAACTTGAAATTTGACTATTTCGTCTGCTGGCTTGAAGGAAGTGGACTAAGGCCTCTTATCGAGGATTACATCGTCTCTCTCCACTGTGGAAGGCAGAGCGGTGAGCTCCTCAGCCGCATTTTGTCGAGCGTGTCCTCGTAGATGAGGTTCAATCCACTACCGCCATCCATGAGCACTTTAGTGAGCCGATAGCCATCCACAATTGGGTTTAAGACTAAGATGGCAGGTGCGCGGACTGATCGAGCCTTGGTTCGTCATTGGCGGTGAAAGTTATCGCTATATTGTTCCAAGGACTTACTACGGCTACTTGATTTACCTCGGCGAGGTCGTGGAGCGCCCTTTTACGCCTATTATTTGAAGAAAAGGTCTCGAAGACCGTAAAGACAATGAGATCGTCGTCCTCCGAAGAGTATTTCTCTCAGGTCGTATTCGTGAGGATAGCCACACCGCTCTTAGCCACCTGTCGGAGTACCCAACATGCCCGAAGGCTATGTGTTGGTTCGGAATTCTATGTCATGTGTATCTGACAGGGCTTGTCGAGCCATTCATCAAGGACAGTCTACGTCCCGTTAAGGGCTTGATTTTCTTGTCTGTGAAGTGATGATCAGGTGACCCGTGAGGGTGCATCCTTTTTGCCCGTCCGGTGGGTGGCTTAAAGGTAAGCAGTTCCCACCGGGCTGTCTGGGCTTTCCAAGCGCTTTCCATTGCACAATAATTCTGTACTATGTGTGCCAAATATGCAAAGTGCAGTATGCGGTGTCGGTTCATGGCATTAAGGATCCCCTCATCTGTACAGTTGCGGCAGAATACTGAAACCCCATCGTCGTCATCGCAGCAATCTTTGATCTTGTTTTTAACAAGGAGGAATCTGGTCCAAAAGTGATGGACTGTTTCCTGAGGTTGCTGCCGCACATACATTAAGTCGCATATGTCCGGAGGACCGGAATTGCTTGGGGAGTATTGCTTGTGGTGGGTGAGCGGGCTTGAATCCAAACCCTGACCCACTATGGGATCCGGAGTTTGAAGAATTTCTGAGGTCACTAGCCCAGGATCCGGAGTGTCCTGGGGGTTTTCAGGCTCAACATCTGGTTCTATGTTCGGAGGACAGAGGGTCTCTTCCGGAAGATGGGTATCCGGCTCACAGGGCTCGGAGATCCGAACATAGCTTGTTCTCAGCATAGGGGGAGAGATATTTTCGGCTTGTTCCTCCACAACCGCTACCAGATGGGTGATCGGCGAGGACATGATACCCCACTGATCAGGTTTGAGCCTGATTCGATCATAGTCTGTTGTGACCCCCAGGGCGACGATGCGATCTAGCAGTTCGTTCAAAGACGAGACATCTAGTACATCCATCTTATCGGAGTGTCCGAGGCTGATGCGAAGACGATTTTCGGTGATTTGGGGGACCGCTTTTGGCTTAACGGCCGAGCGGGCGCCCATGGTAAAACTGTCGAGCTGGACGATCTACCCAGGAACTAGGGCCCTTCCAGAGGTGATCTTGTCATTGATGACAAGGCGAGCCATCGAACCTTCTGTCGACGGCAAAGTGGAACTCTCAAGGAAGGCACCAATGTCGGTGTCAAAACCGGCTGATCTCGGGTAGGGGGTCCTGAACTGTGCGTCTGAGGATCAAAGGTAACAGGACACGGGGGACACGATGTTTACCCAGGTTCGGGCCCTCTTAATGGAGGTAATACCCTACTTTCTGCTCGATTGACTTTGATGAGTATAGAGGTTACAAGAGTTGATCTACCTCGAGACCGTAATGACTAAACCCTCCAGTTTATATAGACACCGGAGGTGGCTAGGGTTGTACGAAGTCGGTTAAAGAGGAAGGAAACTACACGTCTGGACACCAATCTTGCCATCCACGCAAAGGAGAGTCCCCTCCGGACATGGGGGAAGGCCTTCTAGCTTATATCTTCATGGCCCATTAGTCCGGCCCATGTTACATAGCCCGACCATCCGAGGACCCCCTAATCCAGGACTCCCTCACCTGCTGCCACGGGAGCAGACAGACCCCGCACTGCCGCCTGCAGCGGGTCCTGGCCGGTCCCGTCAGAGACTCCGCTGCGGTCGGTGACCAGCACTTCCGTGACAGTGCTGGCGCTGGCGTCGCTAGCCCCAGGAGGGAGCGGGTCGTCAATGATCACCACGTTACTGGGGAAAGCATCGATGGACGCCGCGTTGAAGTCGATGAGCATCTCAACGGGTGGGTCGGTGGAGCCAACGGACTCCAAGTCGGAGGTGGGATCATCGGCGATGTTGAGCTTGCCGAGGAGGTCGACGAGGCAGCTCTCCGAGCTGGCTGCTCCCGCGTCAGGTGCGGGCTCGTCGGTGAGGCGGATCCCGCTGATGAGATCAGCGAGGCATTTTGCGGCGCAAGCAGCTTCCGTGCCATGCAGCGCGTCGACGCAAACGCCATTAGGCATGCTGGGCTGGCTGCGCTCGCCAGGAAGGAAGATGGTTCCCGTCCAGAACGTGTTTCCGGACGACGGTTCACCTTGCCCCATGGTGGGCGCCAAGTGTCGGGGATATCTAGCGACATATGCCAGGGGGTGGCTTATCATGGATGGGGACAAGAGTATGTCACCGGGCTCTAGAAGCGGGAGTGTGTGTGACCTCGAATGCCTACGAGGTTTACCCCGGTTTGGGGCTCTCCGTGGAGACAACACCCCTAGTCTTGCTCTGTGGGGTCTCCGCATGATGACTATCGTCAAGAGAGTAGCTACAAGATTGCTCCTTCAGTTGTTTCGGCTAGAGGAGGAGGAAGGGCAAGGCTAGCTCTATCTTCTTCTTCTATGGGTGTGTGTATGGTAGCAAAGGTTCTGAACCCCTTGCATGGGGAAGCCTGGGGGGTTTATATAGGCATACCCCCCCAGGGGTACAATGGTAATACAGCCGGGTGTATGACCCGACCGTCAGTGTCTCTAGCCGTCGGCTTCTCCGCCGGCTGCTGGGGCCCGCCGCTTGGTGGGTCCCGCCGGCTGCAGTGAACTTGGTCGACAGGTAGGGCCCGCCGCCTGCGGGCCATGTTGACTCCTTTATACTATAGCCTCGCCCCTGATGACAGAGGCCTTGTCGGGGGAGCGTGGCTACAGTCCCGCCGCCTGGCGGGCACTCACTGTAGCCACACCCCATCTCATAAAGTTAATGGCGCGCAGACTCCAAGGGAAGGGAGGGTCGCCTGCTAGGAGTCGGCCCGCCCTCGACGCCGCCTGCTAGGGATCCGCTACCTTCTAGTGGCTCATGGACAGGTAGGGCCCGCCACCTGCGGGCCGTACTGACCGCCCATCGTGGGAGCATGGCTCCTTCTGACGTAGGTGATGTCATGGGTTGCGTGGCAACAGTGCCGCGCTGGCGAGGGGTGTCCGCTTGCTACACCCGCACTGTGGCCACGTTCCGCCCTGGATTCGGGGGTGTCAGGTCGTACTGTAGCCACGCCCCGTCTTGTCGTGGTTAAGTGGGTGCAAACTTTGAGGGGACGAGGGTCCGCCTGCTAGGAGTCGGCTCCCTCGTGGCCACCTTCTGATGGCTCGCCGTCTTTCAGCAGCCGGCCTCTTAGACCAGCCGGCCCAAGAAGCCAGCCGTACTTCCGGGAGGTGTGAGGGGCGCAGCTAGCCCTGATGTCTTGAAATGCCATCGGGTGCTGATGAGGCTACCCGTGGTCAATTACTCCGACAAAGCATATTCAGATTCTTCACCATTTTCTTCGTGATCATGTGCCGAAGGGAGACATTGTCATCGACCACGTGAAGACTGAAGACCAGCTTGTCGATATCTTCACTAAGCCCCTTGGATGAAAAGAGGTTCTGCAAGTTGCGGTGTGAGATAAACATCCTAGAATCTTTGAATGTCCTTTGAAGTGGACACACATCCTAATGCTTATGCAATTTTGAAGACTGATGCACAACACACGAAGTAACGTTTTTCTTCAATCAATGAGACTAACTCTCTGAGTGTGAAGAAATTAATGAAGAACTTGACTCCCAGAAACCCTATGACAATTGTACGCGGTGTCTGTAGTCATCATAGTTATTATACGATGGTTAACGCCACCACCTCTTTATGACATACTAGAAATTTGAGTTTTTTTTCATTCGCAATTTTGTCAAACATTTCAAATTTGTCATTTGAGATTATTCTTCACTTCTTAATATTTATGTTCTTATTCGAGCTTTTCAAGTCCTCAACAACATCCACATATTGCTAATTCTTCAATTTGATTTCTTCATCTATGTGGATGTGATCAGACCCACTCCCCTCTATGCTAAGCTCAACCCACTTTGTTTAAAATTTCTTCATATGCGTTCTACTTGACACTGTTCAAAGTCTTCAATGTGTCCTTGACACCCGAAGAAATTGCGAACACATTTTAAAAATCTAAAAGTTTTTTTCTAGCGGTTGCCACAGTAACTTCATCCTGCGCTTCACATGCGTGGATAAGGGTGAAAATGCATGTGTGACGCGTTTCACCGAGATGCGAATAGTCAGTGGCTTATCTGTCCAAAATCTTCGGACCCTTAGTTTTCACTGCGGCTATAAAGAGCCCTGACCCCGCCAACTCTATTTCACTTCGCCTCCCAGCTCCTATCGCTCTCAATCCTGAAACCCTAGTGCCATCGCTGGATTTCATCGCCACCGGAGAACAAGAGCTTCACTGCCTCAACTTTTTTATGGACGTACTCATGCCGGACGCAGACTTCTTCACCTCTGCCGCCGCCATAGACGTCTTTCGTCGCCGAGTTAGGGCATGAAAGATCTGAACTGACGATTTCCTTTGCCTCGTTGTCCAGTTCATCGAGTTCATCATTGGGGTAATTAAATGCTAATTTTACCGCCCCATTTGATCTTCGCTCTACTCAAAAATCTTGAAGTGTTGTTTTTACCACTCTTTCAATTCTTCAGCACTTCCTTTTGGCCCGCCTTGAGTATTTTCATCTAAGTTATGCTTAGGTACTAGATTCCTCAATTGTGCAATTGCTTCAATCCGTACAACTCTGGAACCTAGGTCAAGAACACTTAGTGAATTGTGTCAAGATGATAAGGGTCAATTTCCTCAACTGTTTTTTTAAGTCTCTGAGAACGCATGTGACTCTTCCCTATTTACTTGCAACTATAATCTATTCAGAGGTTATGTTTGCCGACGAATCTCTAGGCACATCAAATTAATTCATTGGCAGCATTGCTTGAGGAAAACCTTCAAACATCTTCAATGTCCTCGCGTGTTCAAAAACCTCACTTGAAGAAAATGGCTGATGGAAAGAGGCCACAGAAGGGTGGCAAAAGGAAAGAGGAACAGACTGCCTTCGAGATACCTGATGACTTGTATGCAGGGTACTTTACACCGGATGAGAATATTCATGGCCCTGAGACCAAGAAGCAGCGCAAAACATGCACACAGAAAATCAAGAGATATTGGACATACGAGTGGAGAGCTTACAGATATGTCACTCCAAAGTACATGAAGGATTTTGCTGTGAAACCTCAATGCAAGAGGCCACCACTTGCTGAAGGACAACGTGCTAATCCCTCAAGCGTCAGAAGGGGTGAAGAATTCCCTAAGGAATGGGCCAAGCGTCAAGCTAAACTGGCCAAACAAGCAACGATAGTCGTTGAAGAATTCAACAGGGCTGCAAAAGCTTCAAATGAAGCTAGTGCAAGTGGCAGTGGTAGCGCAAGCGCTCCTGTCGGTGTCAAAACCGGCGGATCTCGGGTAGGGGGTCCCAAACTGTGCGTCTAGGCGGATGGTAACAGGAGACGGGGGACACGATGTTTTTACCCAGGTCCGGGCCCTCTCGATGGAGGTAAAACCCTACTCCTGCTTGATTGATCTTGATGATATGAGTATTACAAGAGTTGATCTACCACGAGATCAAAGAGGCTAAACCCTAGAAGCTAGCCTATGGTATGATTGTTGTTCTTGGTCCTACTGACTAAACCCTCCGATTTATATAGACATCGGAGGGGGCTAGGGTTACACAGAGTCGGTTACAAGGAAGGAGATCTACATATCCGTATTGCCAAGCTTGCCTTCCACGCCAAGGAGAGTCCCATCCAGACACGGACGAAGTCTTCAATCTTGTATCTTCATAGTCCAACAAGATGGCCAAAGGATATAGTCCGGCTGTCCGGATACCCCTAATCCAGACTCCTCAAGAGCCCGAACCAGGCTTCAATGAAGATGAGTCCGGCGCGCAGATTGTCTTCAGCATTGCAAGGCGGGTTCCTCCTCCAAATACTTCATAGAAGATTTTGAACACGAGGATCATGTCCGGCTCTGCGAAACAAGTTCCACATACCACCGTAGAGAGAATAATATTTCCACAAACCTAATCTGCTGACGTACCCCGTAGTGTGAGATCACACCACAGCCAGGTCTTCATTCGAATCGTTTTTCATAACCAATCTCAGCGTGTTTCGCGAGGCGGTTTCCTTGGCACGTCTTGTCGAAGCAGAGATCGTGTCCCCTTTATTACGGGATTCTCATCAACACGGACGTGGGTAACCCAATCGTGCCCGTTGGTATGACCCCTCGATTGAAGGCAAGTCCCAAACGTTCACGAGGAGGGCACTTCATATTCAACCTCTTTATAAAGAGACCAAGGCCTATTCTTTTTCCTCTCAATCTTAATCGAATCCACCTCCCGCCTCGAGTTCCAACACCCAAACCTCAGGTTTAGGCACTTCGGACCTCCGATTATGCCCGGATCCGACCTTCAAGGTCGGTGGATGCCTTCCTCCGTCATGGAGGAAGACGTAATAAGGCTAAGGGAGGACAGATACTTGACCGGCGAAATCCCGCATAGGCTGACTGCTCAAGGGTAGGTTATTCCCACTCCCAAGCCCGATGAGAGCGTCGTGTTCGTATCTCACTTCCTCCGAGGGCTAGGCTTCGCGCTGGATCCCTTCGTGAGGGGGCTTATGTTCTATTATGGGCTGGATTTCCACGATTTAGCTCTGGAGTCTATCCTCCACATCTCATCGTTCATCGTCGTGTGCGAAGCTTTCCTCCGTATTACCCCTCATTTCGGACTGTGGCTCAAGACCTTCAAAGTGGAGCCCAAGATGATCGAGGGGCGGCATGCAGAGTGTGGAGGCACCGTAATAAGCAAAAATGCCGACGCCCCATGGCCTGAGGGCTCTTTCCAAGAGGTGTCCAGCTTATGGCAACAAGAGTGGTTTTATATCACAACTCCCAGGGGTACCAAGTGGGTGGCTCCCTCTGCCTTTCGCTCGGGTTCCCCGCCACAACTAACGTCATGGGTCAACAAGGGGCTGGACTAGGGATCAGTAAAGGATGTGCCCACGTTGCAGAGCCGCATCCGAGATCTCCTTGAGAGAGATATCAGTCTGGTCATGTTAATTCGCCGAGTCCTGCCCTGCAAACGTCGTCCCCTCCGCATGTGGGAGTTCAAGCTGGAGGGACCGCGAGCTATTCAACACTTCCTCGGCATGACGCCCGAGGAGATGTACAAATTGTTCTTCGGACCACAAATAATGTGTCTAGACACCACTGATGATGCAAGTCTGAGCTGCAATCGCCCGGATACCCAAGTAAGTAGCCCCGCATCCGGACACACTGTCCGTTTATTTATCACAACGTCGCCCTAAAAAAGCCGCTCTTTGACCAGGATTGGATAGCGAAGGCAAAGTTGATCAGGTGTCTGGCCCCCCTCCCTGAGACCTCACCAAATCCCGTGCTAACCAGGATGCTGAAGGTCGCGCCTTATCAAGCGCCCTCAGGAGAAGATAAAGGGGGGAACAAGGAGGCTAGCGCCTCTGCGAAGGAGGTTAACTGGGGAGGAGGAACTGAAACTTCCTCTCCCCAGGGAAAGAAGAGAACCGCCTCTGAGGACCCGGAGACAATGGTCTCCAAACGGGGGAAGAAATCTTCGCTGGAGGTTCCTGCCCCGGGGGATACCCCGGCCGCACTATGCCCTCAAGGGGATCAGCCCTCCACCGAGTTGTAAGTAAAAGGTACCTAATAATGAGAATATCTCACTTTACTTCTGAGGAAAATAACCAAAGCATTTATCTTGCAGTTCGGATCTTAGCCCTTCTCAGCAGAGCTCGTCTTCAGGGGATCTTCTTCCAGAGATGATGGAGAGCGAAACGCCTCCCCCTGCCATACCGCCTCATGAGGCGGGCGACCCCGAGGTGTCGTCGCGGAGGGTTTCTCCTGATCCGGCAAGGCCAGAAGGTAATCCTATGGCCACCCGAAGTCCTCAGCATCCGGCTCTTGAAGAGAGCAATCGAAAGAGTCCGACACCATCTGGTGTGCGGTCGGACGTACTGAGGGATCTGCTAGAGCAAGCGGCTACCTCAGAAGAGCACCGCACGTTGATGGGTACGGTGATTGAAAGGATTTCGTCCGCCGAAAGCGGGTTGCATGAAGCCTTTATGAGTCTACTGACGGGTTTTGAGGTACGCGAAATGATGTACATTTTTTACAGTACCGCACATTTTTAGATGTGCCCTGTGTAGATAGTAGCCCCTGAGACTCTGGGTGCTGTCGAAGACGACGGCGCACAGAGGATCATAGTCCCCAGGAATAATCGTGTCGCCTTAATATGCAGGTGGCGGAGGGTCCGGTGGCCAGCCGGACTGATGAGTTTGCCGAGCTAAAGCGGCAGCTTGACGTGGCAGATGCCGACATCGTACTTGTCAACAAGCGGCTTGACGAGGCACAGGGTATGTGATTCCTCCGGTGACACATGGGAAGAGGAGCATGATGCCAGTATCTATAACATGTGTGTGAATGCAGATGGAGCTGCGGCCGTGGAGAACCTTCGGGCGGAACTTGCCCGAGCCAAAGAACAAGCCAGGAAAAGCGATGCGGCTGCCCTAAAGGCAATCGAGGAGCTGAAAGCCGAACAGGCTGCTCACTGCCAAAGCAAGGAGGAAATAGCCAGGATGGCTGTGGAATTGAAGAATGCCGCCGACCGTTACGAGCTTCTTGAAAAGGAAGATTGAGTGAAGAGGACAGACCTGGAGAAGGCCACGATGGCGACCAAAGACACCCGCTCTGCAATGAGGGCGATGAAGGAGGAGCTACGTCAAGCCGGGGATATCGCGGCTGGGAAGCCCTTTATGCTGCGGATGAAGTTCAGAGATCCTAGGTACGCCCCTTTGGACCGGCTGTGGAGTTCTGCAGACGCATATCTGGACTTAGCAGCGAGTGCTGCCGATGCGGCCGAATACTTCTGAGATCAAAAAGATCGCGAAGTGGAAAAGTTGTTCTGGTCACAATTTAACGTTCTAGAGCGTTCGCTTCCATTGACTAATCGGTTGGCCGAATGGGCCGAGCTGAATAGATTGTCCGGACTCGCCATGAGGTCTGTTGTGGATCATCTGTGGCCGGAAAGGCCAAAGCCGAACAACTATTTTAGTTTGGTGCAGCAGTTCCTTGGTGCAGTGCTGCACATCAACGCGATGAAGAGGTCGGTGTGCGTAGAGGGTGCGCGGATGGCCCTTGCCTTGTGAAGACATACTGGGCGGAGATGGAGGCCACCGCCATTGCAGCCCAAGATTCGGACGAGAGCCGAGTACCTGCCGAGCACTACTTTCAAGAAGTTCTTGAGGGTGCTCGTTCAATAGAAGCGCAGTGCTCGAAGAATATTATGTTCTAATGACATGTATTCCCATTGAAAACAATGTTTTACTGAATTGTAAAGCTATTTTATACTTGTGCCTAAAAGAATTATAATACCTCCTGTGCGGCCGTTTATGTATATATGTATATAACCTGAAAGATGGCAGTCGTCGGCTTCAGCCCCCACACATATAATGCGGGGGTGCTCGCAGAAGACGCAAGTTCACACTTGATCCAACGTCTCGGTCCATTAAGGAGGTGATAGCGCAGCGAACTAGGCAATCTGACTATAATGCTTTAACACTTTCACTTAGCCAGAGGAGTTTGACAGTGGGGCTACTATATAGCCCCTGGTGGTTGCGTGCTCATCCGAATTCGGGGCGCGTACATGCCTGGCCGGGAAACGACCCTTCGTTAAGGCGGAGGAATCCCGTAGTTCCCGCTAGGTCATCGAGTGGTTGACCAGTCTCACGCTATATCATGACAGTCAGTTTTCGGCTTTCTCTACTAAGGTGCTCGTCCGGATGAACCAGGGCACAATTGCAGTAGTCTCCTGGTGCCGCCTTAGCCGATAGAGCGGAACGTAAGGCAGCAAAACACAGGAGCCGGGCAAACCCAACATTTGACCAAAGACATGATTCGGAGCTGATGCATATAAGGCCAAACTCATGACGCCGAACACTCCCTAAGGTATTCGGTCTTTATGATGTAAACCGGGCTAAACGGTGCCCTTTGTAATAAGCCCCTGGTGTCCAGGTACGTGCAATATTCTGACGTGGCCACATGCCAATACGTCAGCATCCTTCTCAGTTGTACTGAGAATCCGGGGGATGTGTATCAACAAGAGACAGTAAAAAAGGTTTACGCAGGGTCTTAATCTAAAAATAATCCTTGGAACGGGTCCATGCTGCACGTTTGCGCCTGTGTCTCCGTTGTGCCGTATCTTGGACGGGTGTAGCACGATGGTCATCTGTAAAAGAGAGGAACTTAGTTGAAAAGTTGTCATGCAAAAGGTAGGTTATACTAAATAAACCATGTACAGTTCAAGATGAGTAAAGTTGAGCCTAATTGTCACTTGTTTACACGCGTTGAGCCCCTTGTATTGTTATAGGGGTATAGCCATCAAACCTGTATCAATTATATATAGCTACACCGGACTCGTCTAACCGTGTCCGTGGTCTTAACGACCTGTCAGATGCTCTAGTTGGTGAGGTCGTCTAGTGTGCGGCTGCCAAGGCAGCCGCACGGTCTTCCGCGCGCAAGGAGCACTCACTATTTCCATTTACTATAATGATGCGACGTGGACCGGGCATCTTAAGCATGAGAGAAGCGTAATGCGGTATTGCGTTAAAGCGAGCGAAAGCTTCGTGTCCGAGTAGTGCTTGATAGCCACTTTGGAATGGAGCGATGTGGAAGGTTAACTTTTCGCTGTGGAAGTTATCGGGAAAGCCGAATATAACCTCTAGTAGCAAGGAGCCCGTGCAATGGGCTTCTGGGCCTGGCGTTACTCCTTTAAAGGTAGTATTGCTATGGCTGATTTTTGTTGGGTCTATCCCCGTTTTACGGATTGTGTCCTGATATATCAGGTTTAAACTACTGCCGCCGTCCATCAGGACTCGTGCGAAGTGGTATCCGTCAATTATCGGGTCTAACACCAAGGCAGCACATCCTGCATGCCGGATACTTGCCGAGTAATCCCGATGGTCAAAGGTGATCGGTTGGGACGACCAGTGGCAGAACTCCGCGGTGATAGGCCCTGGGGCATGTGTCTCTAGGAGTGCTGTCACGCCCAAGATGCGACCCTATCCTAAAGGAACTCGAAGGTCCCACCAAGGATAGAAGCGCATCTTGAAGACGTTTTTGCAAGGTGGATGTCATTACATCAACATTACATAACAGCGGGGATACAACCAAGACATACAATGTCACAAGAATACAACAATACATCATATACAAGATCAACATTCGACTACGAATGAAACATAAATAGAAACTCAAACGACATCCACCCTGCTAGCCCAGGCTGCCGACCTGGAACCTATCCCCTGATCGAAGAAGCAGAAGAAGAACTCCAAAACAAGTAAACATCGCTCTCGCGTCATGAGCATCGCATAACCTGTACCTGCAACTGTTGTTGTAGTAAACTGTGAGGCACGAGGACTCAGCAATCCCATTACCATGGGTATCAAGACTAGCAAAGCTTAAATGGGAAAGGAAGGGGTAAAATGGTGAGGTTGCAGCAGCGACTAAGCATGATATGGTGGCTAACATACACAAATAAGAGCGAGAAGAGAACAAGCGGAATGGTCGTGAAGCTAGCAATGATCAAGAGGTGATCCTGAACTCCTACTTACGTCAGACATAACCCAGAAACCGTGTTCTCCTCTCGATCAACCCCGAAAAGAGACACTCACGGTTACGCACACGGTTGGTGTATTTTAGAAGAGTTTACTTTAAATTTACTACAACCGGATATCAACAAATTCCCATCTGCCACATAACCGCGGGCACGGCTTTCGAAAGTTCAAACCCTGCAGGGGTGTCCCAACTTAGCCCATGATAAGCTCTCGCGATCAACGAAGGATATTCCTTCTCCCAGGAAGACCCGATCAGTCTCGGAATCCCGGTTACAAGACATTTCGACAATGGTAAAGAAAGACTAGCAAAGCCGCCCGGATGTGCCGACAAATCCTGATAGGAGCTGCACATATCTCATTCTCAGGGCCACCGGATTGTCCAAACTTCCGGTAGGCGAGCCCAGAGTTGCCTCTGGTGGCCACCGACGGCTGACAGTTTGGACCAGCACTCACGACGAGCACTGGCCCGGGGGGGGGGGGTAAAATAAGATGACCCTCGAGAGCGCGACTCCCAAGGGAAAAAAGGGCTAGGTGAGGCAAATGTAAAACCAAGGTTGGGACTTGCTGGAGGAGTTTTATTCAAAGCGAACTGTCAAGGGGGTCCCATAAATCACCCAACCGCATTAGGGACACAAAATCCGGGAACATAATACCGATATGACGGAAACTAGGGCGGCAAGAGTGGAACAAAACACTGCATAAGGCCGAGCCTTCCACCCTTTACCAAGTATATAGATGCATTAATAATATAAGAGATATTGTGATATCCCAACATAAACATAATCCAACATGGAGCAATCTTCATCTTCACCTGCAACTAGCAACGCTATAAGAGGGGCTGAGCAAAAGTGGTAACATAGCCAAACAACGGTTTGCTAGGAGGGGTGACAAAGGTTAGAGGTTCATGGAAATTTGGGAGGCTTGAAAAGCAAATGGTAGGTAACGCAGCATAGCGATAGAACGAAGCAACTAGCATAGCAATGATAGTAATGAGATCCAAGGTGACGGTCATCTTGCCTGAAATCCCGCTAGGAAGAAGAATGAGTCCATGAAGAAGATGAACAGACGTAGTCGAACGAATCCTCATAGTCGCAACATTACCGGAACTAAGAAGCAACACCGGAAAGAAACAAACAACATGGTAAATGCACAAACATAAACATGGCATAATGCACAATCAAGTATGATGCATGTCCGGTTAAATGTTGGTTAACATGGCAAGAGGTGAAGCATAATTAAACTAACTATTTAGGCAAGTTTAAATGAGGCCGGAAACATCGAACAACAATTCCGATAAATCCTCATGTTATTTAGCAATTTAATGCAACAACAATTTTAAACATTTTAAATGTTGTTATCATGATGCGGATGACATATGCAAAACTTATGCAATTGTATGAAAATGTTGACATGAGCATGTTATGAAGCATTTGGTCACCATGGCTGAACAAAACGGGTGCCACGGCAACGAATCCGAAAATGATGCCACGACAACATACCGGTTCTGGTAGCTCATTGAGTTACCGGTGCAACAGGAAGTGTGCGGAAGCGAGTCATGCAAGGATGGTGGGGTGATCCCGGTTACCGGGTTCCCACGGGTCAACGGCATGGCGAACGGGGAGGAACGTGCAATGACAACTCGGACACGGTGCAAACACGAGCATCTCATACAACACATGCATTCGTTCGCGGGCGTCGTCTCGGGGTTACACCTTTGAAGCGTGCATTTTCGAAACGAATCAAGTTCGTAGTGGAGGTAGACGTTCTCGCGACAGTCGTAGTGGAAGTAGTTGTACACGGATCTTGTCGGATCCACGGCGACGGTAGACGTACACGGTTCGTAGATGTTCGGGTCGACGGTAGAGGAACTTGGTGGTCCATGTAGTCGAACTAGGCGCATCCGAAGGGGTACTTGGTGAATCCGAAGTAGAGGTACGCTTGTTGAAGTGGGACTTGGCGTTTCGGCCTGTAATCGTTCAGGCGTCGTGGAAGAACTAGACGTTCACGGGGTCTCGGTATTGGCCATGGTACAGTGGCTCCATGAACACAACATGGCCAAATGGATGCAAGGCCATGGCAGCAACGGGTCAGAGCGCTTGACAAGAATCAAGTCAACAGGTGCTCGAGGAGAGGGCGCCAGGCAGCAGTGTGCGGGACGCAGGTGGAGGTTGATGGCGACGGGCGGCAAGGTCGGCTGCTTGTCGGTGGTGGGGAGCTCCGCAACGACGAACTGCAGGAGGCCGGCCTTGGAGCATCGGTGCTCGAGGCGAGGAGCAGGAGACGGCGCAGACGAAGTCGTGGGTGCGAGGACCTGCTCCGTTGAGGCAAGAGGGGGCCGGGTGCACGGAGCGGCGGTCGCCGAGGCGAGGACGCTGGGTCGAGGCAGAGGCGAAGGGCGGGCAGGAGCAGAGCAAAGAATCACAAGGGACTTGCGCCTCGATGAAGAGCAGCAGAGCGGCGGCTCAGGAGAGGGCGAGAGGAAGGAGCTCGGTGCGGTTCCGTTCGTCTTGGTCGCCGGTCGGCACCGCGTGAGGAGCAGGGGGAGTGGCGGTCGTGACGGGCAGGCGGCAGGGCGCTCCTCTCCCTGGCGATGAGTGTGTTGCGGGCGGCGGCGCGAGGGAATGAGGAGGAGGGATCGATGGAGAGGAAGAGAGGAGGGGTCGGCCTAGGTTAGATACGGGGCTGCTGGACCTAGGGGAGGTTGGACCGATCTGGGTAGGCTGCTGGGCTCTCTTCACCCACTCACTTATTCTCTAAAAAATAGAAAATAACAAAGAAGAAAAGGAGAAGAAAGGAGGTGTTGGGGAAGAAGTTGGACGCGCGGATAATTTTCCCGGACTCACCAAAATGTGCTTGTTCCGAGAAAATAGAAAAGGCCACGATTGAAAGATTTAAATTCAAACTCATTTGATTTAAATTCAAATGATTTGAATAGGAAGTGAGGGTTGGGAAGGTCCAAAAATGTTCGGATTTTTGGTGGAGCTCCGGAATATGATGAAAGAATATATGGCAAGGTTGGAGACCAAGAATTAAGATAACAAAGGCATGGAATATTTTGCAATTGTGTTATGGTGAGTTCCAAATTAATGGAATATTTAATAATAGCTCCCTAATATGGGAGGATATGTTATAAAGAGAAATCACCATTGTGAATATCCCTCAATTTAAATGGACCGAGGATCCACTCGATTTGTTTAGTTGAGTTTTAAAAAGGGTTGCATGATGACATGATGCAATGCAAAAGATGCAATGATGAATGCATGACATGAACAAAAAACAAAACGAAGACAAAAACCCAACCACGAAGGAAATATCATATCACATCTCCTGAAAAGGCAAGAGTTGGAGTTACGAATATGGAAAGTTGCATCCGGGGTGTTACAAGTGCCGCTTTGTTTCTCCCCTTCATCACGTGTAACACGTTTACTGTTTTGACTTCTGGTGGGAATTTCTTCTGTTCCCCAGTGCTTTGCTTGCGAGGTTCGTCCTCGTCTTCGCTTGGTGTATCCTGCCCCTTGTGTTCGGTGTTGAGCTTGCCGGACTGCTTGAAGACCCAACATTCTCTATGGGTATGATTTGCAGGTTTATCGGGGGTGCTGTGGATCTGACATAGTTTGTCCAGAATCTTGTTTAGGCTGGACAGTTTGTCTCTGTTGCCTTTGGAGGGTAGCTTTTGCTGACCTGGCCGAGAGCTTCTGAATCCGGCGTTTACAGCCATGCTCTTCGGGCTGTCTTCTTTATTCCGTCTCTTGTTTTTGCTGCATCGTGGCTTCCCGTTTTCCGTCCCTGACTTCGGATGTACTTGGGTCGCTGGTGCTACATCGGGCTAACCAGCTGTCCTCGCCCGCGCAAAAGCGGGTCATGAGGCTTGTTAATGCTGCCATTGTTCTCGGCTTTTCTTGGCCGAGGTGTCTGGCAAGCCATTCGTCTCGAACGCTGTGCTTGAAAGCTGCTAAGGCTTCGGCGTCCGGACAGTCGACTATTTGGTTCTTTTTAGTGAGAAACCTGTTCCAAAGCTTTCGGGCTGACTCTCCGGGCTGTTGAGTTATATGACTTAAATCGTCTGCATCCGGTGATCGGACATAGGTCCCTTGAAAATTTGCCGAAAAGCGTCCTCGAGCTCTTCCCAGCTTCCAATGGAATTTTCGGGGAGGCTTTTAAGCCAGTGCCGAGCTGGCCCTTTGAGCTTGAGGGGTAAGTACTTGATGGCATGGAGATCGTCTCCTCGAGCCATGTGGATATGGAGGATGTAGTCCTCAATCCAGACCACATGGTATGTCGTTCCGTCGTACGCCTCTATGTTTACGGGTTTGAATCCCACTGGAAATCCATGGTCCAACACCTCATCGGTGAAACATAGGGGGTGTGCGGCACCCCTGTATTTGGGTGTACCATGGTGTTCGGATTTTTGTTGTGTTGCATTGCGTCTTTGGAGCACCGCTTTCTGGCCCGTAGATGGATCTGGTTGCGCTGGCCCTTTGATGCAAGTCCCGACGTGGATCGCAGATTGGCTTGTGTGCGCGCCGCTTGCCGCTCTATGTTGGCCACGAGGTCGTCTATCCGACAGGATGGCTGTTTTGTTTTTTGATTGCGGGGGCTCTAAGGCCTCATCATCAAATTCAGGTAGCAGCTTTCGCTTCGGGTAGCTCTTTGTGTGGCGACTGCCGCCGTACTTTGCTGCGGTGTTGAGTACTTTACTCCATCTAATTCTGAGTGTGTCTTGTGCAGCCCTGAGCCTTTGCTTCTGCTTTTTCAGACTCCTCGCAGTGGCGACAAGCCTTTGATGGGGATTCTGTTGCTCCGGGTGCCTGTCCGGTGTGATGTCATCCGGACTGTTATCTTCGCCGGAGACGGGTTGTTCGGTTTGATTCTCCGTGTTGCCGTGGTCGGACGGTGGTTCAATGCCGTGTTCGTCGTCCGCTGGCTTACCCTGTTCTATCGCTGGGTCTATATGATCGCTGTTTCTGCCGAGGCGGGATTTGGAGCGGCGCTTACGCCGCCACTTTGACTGCTTCTCGAGGGAACGATCCTTCGCTGCGTCCTTCCGTTCCTCGTCGTCGTTTTCTTTGGGTGTGTCCACCATGTATACATCATATGATGAAGTGGGCATCCGATTGCCACGTGGCGATGGCTCCTGTTAAATCTCCTGCATCGTCGTCCATACCGTCGATGTCTTCGGAGTCGAAGTCGAGCAAGTCGGTCAAATCATCAATAGTGGCTACTAAGTGGGTGGTGGGTGGGCGGCAAATTTCTTCGTCGTCCGCATCCCGATCTGGCCGGCCATAGTTCGGCCAGGACTCTCCTGACAAGGAGAGAGACCTTAATGAGTTCAGTATGTCGCCAAAGGGCGAGTGCTGAAAGATATCCATGGAGGTGAACTCCATGATCGACGCCCGGTTGGATTCGATAGGCACGGGCGCAGGCGGTTCGGAGTCCGTGGCCGGGGAGGAATCCGACAGTTTGGCGTCACGGCTCCCGTGAAGGGTAAGGTCGGTATTTGACTCGATCGCCGCTGAAAATGCGGCCTCCGTGGCGGGGTCTATCCACCTGTCCTTGGATGGCGCAATTGGCTCCAAATTGAGGGTCGGAGCGGTCGCCGGTGCGATCTCCCGAACACTGTCCGATGGTAGAGCTAAATCATGCTCATCGTGACCGTGCGGCGCACTCGGCACGGACTCAAATCCGTCGAAGATCAAGTCTCCGCGGATGTCGGCCGTGTAGTTTAAGCTTCCAAACCTGACCTGGTGGCCAGGGGCGTAACTCTCGATCTGCTCCAGATGGCCAAGCGAGTTGGCCCGCAGTGCGAAGCCGCCGAATACAAAGATCTGTCCGGGGAGAAAAGTCTCACAATGGACTGCATCGCTATCGATGATCGAAGGATCAAGCCTAACAAAGACGACACAGAGGAACTCTCAATGAAAGCACCAATGTCGGTGTCAAAACCGGCGGATCTCGGGTAGGGGGTCCCGAACTGTGCGTCTAGGAGGATGGTAACAGGAGACGGGGAACACGATGTTTTTACCCAGGTTCGGGCCCTCTCGATGGAGGTAAAACCCTACTCCTACTTGATTGATCTTGATGATATGAGTATTACAAGAGTTGATCTACCACGAGATCAAAGAGGCTAAACCCTAGAAGCTAGCCTATGGTATGATTGTTGTTCTTGGTCCTACGGACTAAACCCTCCGGTTTATATAGACACCGGAGGGGGCTAGGGTTACACAGAGTCGGTTACAGGAAGGAGATCTACATATCCGTATTGCCAAGCTTGCCTTCCACGCCAAGGATAGTCCCATCCGGACACGGGACAAAGTCTTCAATCTTGTATCTTCATAGTCCAACAGTCCGGCAAAAGGATATAGTCCGGCTGTCCGGATTCCCCCCAATCCAGGACTCCCTCAGCTCCCAAGAAGGCAATGCAAAAGAAACCTGCCACCAAGCCAAAGCCATCTATCTCAAAGCCCTCAGTGGCCTAGTCGGCAGCATCAAAGGCTTCATCACCTAAGATTTCAAAACCTTCAGTGCCTCCTCCCGCTTCAAGTTCATCAATGACAGCAGTTAGAGCTTCAACACCGGCCGTGCTCCCATCTCGCCAGCACATGGAGGGCTTTTCAAAAGCCACAATAGCTGCATCAAGTGCCTCACCGAGTGGGCAACCATCTTACTCAACGCTCAAGCTGAAGCAAAAGGTCACTGCTGGCAGTGGAACTAGGCCAAGTCCCAAGAGCAAGGCCATAGCGCCTCAGGTTGATGAACACGGGCTGGCTGCAAAGATGAGCTCGCAGAGTTCCTCGGAAGGAAGAAAGAGCAAGCTGCTATTGCTAAAAAATGTTTTGTTCCAATGTTGTTGGACCCGAAGAAGCTACTTGACTTCATTGACATCTGGTGCACCAAGCCAGACATACCGCTTGATGACCTCAATCCGCCACCTGGCGCAAGCCATATGATTTCCTCATTCATCTTGAATGAGAAGCACAAGATTTCCCAGGCAAAACTGGTGAAGAAACAACAAATCCAGAAGGAGAAGGAATTGAGGAAGAGCATGTTGTCTATATCTCCTCAGCAGCTTGTATCATTACAGACTGAGATCGAAGAGCTGTCTGACGAATATGAGAGACAAGCTAATCATTGTTGTGGTGTCAAAGAGAGATTCATCACTGCCTCGACCAAAGTGGTTGAAGACCACAACAAGCGAGAAGCCATCAAGCTTGGCTTAGTTCCACCCTCAAGTTCTTCTGCTCCAGCACCAAAAACTCAGGCTTGTGAGACTGCGCCTTCGTCCCCTCCTCCAGAGACTACCAGGTCAACTGAAGTGATTGCGCCTGAAGAAAATGAAAGGGCAGCTGAAGTAGTTGCACCCAAAGAAAGTGAAAGGGGAACTGATGAAGTTATGCCCGAAGAACCTACTAGGGTGACTGCATCAGTCGTTCTTGAAGTATTTGAACCATCCAGTTCCTCAGCGGCAGCACCATCAACTCCTTCATCCTTGAAGATTATCACCCTTCCTTCTACATCAGAAGTGAAGAAGACAAAGGCTACTGAGAAATAAGCATGAAAGAGAAAAGCTTCAACTCCTACCATTGCTCCCGAGATTGTGAAGAAATTGAAGATGGCAACATTCAGGGACAAAGCCAGAAAATGGAGATAGGGGGCAGGGGCTGGAACTAGAAGAGTCGATCACAATCATAGAAGAGACAATCATGTAGGCATATTGCATAGCAAATATCGTGAGGTCCGCGGCTCTACAATATGAATAAAATTTTCATATTTATTTATCTGACGGTATAATTTCTTCAGAATAGGCTACTAGTTTCAATTGATAGAAATTGTTCTCACGAAACTCTTTTCGCTTCATGCCTGCAAACCCATAATTTGACGTACAATTTTTCTCGAACTTTTTATTGTTCTAGGTTTCTAGTTCTATGCTCTCTAAGGCACACGCCAAAATAAAGTGTAGACTGAAATAGGGTTAGAAATCATGTTCACGTCATTTAACTTACCATCATTTTCACATGACTGAGAGCTTGAACCAATTGGCATCAATTGACTTAGCTCTCTTCCTCTTCGTGTCTACACACACATAATTGGACAATACAAGAATTTATAATTACAGTTTTTAATGTCTATGTTTATATAATTACATTCTAAGACACAGAGTAATCTAATGCTGAAAATAAACTGACCTTTCTTGATCGTCTGGTCACTCATCCGTGTGTATGCGGTCGGCCAGAATGTGTCTGCGGTCTTCTGATCGGCACGACAGCGAGTTGGGCCGTCGGGGGCGATCGGACGGACGCCTTCCCTCCTCGGCGGATGGAGAGATTTGGTGGAAAGGATGGAGGATCTACTAGGCAGGTGGAGAGATTAGATGCACCGAATTTTTCCAATCGCTGGAACTAAGGAACGATGAACGAGCAGATTGGACTCGCTCGTTGTCGTGCATATTGCTTCCAGACTCTTTATATTCCACATGGGCTGTTTTTATTTTTCTTTTTCCTCATATTAGGGACGTTGTCCTGTTGCACGTACATGGTTCCCTCAAAAAGACAAAATGTGTACATATATGGGCTAGGCCTCTGGCTATGGGATGGCCGGATGGTTTTCACAGGGGGGCGAGACAAGCCAGAATTCTGTGCGTAGGAAGAAAAATTATATGTGGTACCTATCGCTATTAGGGGTAACGACATTGTTAGGGGGGTCTCGCCCCCCTCATCCCCCTTAGAATCGTCCCTGGCAACAATGTCTTCAATTATCATCCCAATTGATGCCATTCCTATCTCATCAGCGCCCCCTGCTCCAGCCAATGCTGGTCGTCAGATTGTTCCATATGTGGGGGATTATCAAATCCCTCAGTCTGATGAAGAGGATGAAGAAAGCCACTCTGATGCTACCACAGAGCAAGTGGATGAAGACATAGGAGTGCAAGAGGATACTTTCTTGCACCAAGCTTCGTCATGGAAGCCCTCACAGATTCCATTGACTGAAGCACATGCTGCTACTTCATCTGGAAGTAGTGAATCAACGGAAGAGGAAGTGGATATTGATGGTGCTACAATGCCTATTCTTCATGATGAATTTTGGGAATAAACTCACCCAAATTCACCCGTAACCACTCCCCTTACTATAGAGCCTCAGTCGTCTGTGCGCATTGAAGAAATACACACCGACTCTAAAGAAAGACAACTATCACTTCAAAGCATACCTAAAGAAATTCCTTCTACAATAGATGATGAAGTTGCTCAAGACTAGCCAATGGTTGATGTCGTCAACACATCGCCGTCACATGCAGACTCAATTCGCCGCCTAACACCGACATAGCCCAACCGCCATAGCTCGTGAAGTTGCTCAAGCTCTCGTCGTGATGCATCCAAATGACTCAACTACGTCCCCACAACCAAGATTTGATGTTCTTCCAAAGAAGCACAACCTCCAACCTATACCGTGACGCCTAAGATTGGCGAGTCCTTAGGCGGCCTTAGTTTGATAATGCCAAATTCTTCGAACAGAAGAATTTCTTCGTTGGCGAGTCCCCATATGACTCACCCAAGATTCGGCGCCTGCGCTTCTGGACAAGGAATCAGATGAATTTCTATGCTTCACTCCTATTTGACAAGAAGAAAGTATTCCCACATCGCCATATTCCTCATGTGGATATGGAGTCGATTCCCTGCTTCCAGCCAGTTCCGGCTGTTCTTCATGATGCTGGTCTACTCAATTTCTGCATTGATGTATGCGATTGGAATGAAGAGCTAATTCTTCAATTCTATTCAATTGTACACTTTTCTAGCAACGCTGACGACACTGCTACTTGGGCTCTGGACTGGATGAGTGAAGACACTCACTACAAAGCAACAATTGACGAACTTATTCATGCTCTACCAGTTGATCCACCTAGAGAAGAAGCAAGGAAAATCTATGAAGAACCTGAGCTGCCCAACCACCTGATGCAAGTGTTGATGAAGCCAATGGCTGAAGGAAATGCTCCATGGACATCCTTCCTACTGAAGGATTTTCTCTATGTGTCGAAGACATTCTATTGCATTTTGGCCAAGACCCTCAGTCCGATCAAAGGTCACAACTCAGATATTGAAGAAGTTGCGGGAGTTATGAAGAACTTCTTGTTCCACATTATTCATCAAACTCCCATCAACATTGATGATTTCTTCCTGAGGACTTTGGTCACAGTGGCACAGTCACCTTTTGAATTGAAGCCGTACACACCATGGATTATGAGATTCATCAGATCCCGGTCTTCAATTCACTACAAGGCTGATCGTAAAAATAACTAGCCATTTGCCTACAGTAGAGATTCTTCAAATCACTTTGTCCACAATATCTGGCAAGGGAAAGATCGTCATTGATGAAGGAATTTGTCCCCCTCGATGGACAATTCCATCAACCTATCTCCAGCTCCGATGCTGATGAATCTGCTATCCGGGATACTATAGCAAAAGCTTCAAGACCATCTGCTTCACCTGAAGCACCACATGCCATGATCGACCACGAGTTGTCTTTGCTGTTCAAGCCAATGTGAGAGTGACGCATAACGTCGCCCGCAAGAACAGATACTATGTCCATGAGATTTTTGATTGCACCTAGGCCATCCTTTCATATCTCAAAATAGATGAAGAACTTGTTGCTATGGATTTCCAAATAAACTTTGACTGGGCTGAACCGCCAAGGAAGAAGTTCAAGAAAACCCAAATTCCTCCTTTTATGCCAAGTTCATAGTCTTCATCGTGCTCCACTGACGAAAATGAAGTTGTTGAAGACATCATGGCTGGTCCTTCTGCATCTTGCGACCCCAACATCGCTGGCGCTCCCTCGACCTCTTCATGATATTCTTCAAGGGTGTTAGTCCTCAGCTTTGTCTCCTTTTGTTCATGTGGTGCCAAAGGGGGGAGAAGTTTGAGTTAGTCTTCAAGTGGATCGATATATGGGTTGTTTTTATTTAAGTTGCAACTCTTGAACTTTTCTGGATATGCTCTTTGATGAGTTGTATCGTAATAATTGTTGGTCGCCTGATACTTTTGCTACATTTGACGTGCATGCTCTAATCATAAATATATCCGCTCATGCATGCACAATTTCGCCAGACAATAATTTTCACCATGCATTCATATTCTTCAAATATCTTATGATCATGAATGATTGGATTTCAAGATATAGGGGGAGGTCTCCACAATTTCAACCTGCCATGTGCATTTGCAATCCAAAGTAAATTCCTCATATGCACATCTTCAGGGGGAGTTCCTCAATATCTTGTAACCAATTTCATCAAACTATGTACTTACACCCTGTTATTTTGCTTTAACTTTTGTGACCTTTGTGGCCAAGTTGTCGAGGACATGCACCACCTGCTTACCTGTTGTCCATTCTTGTGGCCGGTTTGGCACGACATCCTCACATGGTGCCGAGCCACCGCCTCGCTGCCGAGCAATTCTTGGATGTTCGTGGACTGCTGGGCGACATCTTGCTCCCAAGCCCTCTGACCCTTCATAAAGATCTATCTTCCATCCTCCTTCTCACGACCTGCTGGATCTGAAAATACCGAAATGCTTGCATCTTCCAACTCGCTACGGCCCTCTTCTACGCTCATGGTTCAAGCTATCCAGGAGGATGCACGCCTCTGGGCTAAAGCAGGAGCGAACGGGACAAATTTGCTAATTCTTGAAATTTAGGCCGTTGTTAATTACCAGGCTGAGTATCCTATGTTCTGCTCTAGCGTCTTCGGGCATGCTAGTCTGTACGTGTACCATGATGTTACCCATGTACCCTCTCTCACTCCCTATCAATGAAATGATAGGCAAGTTTTTTTTAGAATGAAGATGTTAGGAGCGTCCGGCTTTAAATAAATAAAGCCCACACGACAGGTAGAGTAGCAACCGATCGAACATTACACAAACCAAAAGACCTAGGCGCATCGAAATGAAGAGAGTCTGGAGGTTCAGAGCCGGGCAGTGGGCGAGTTACAAGGCTGAGGCCTAAGCATTAGAGCATGCAGGCTCGCAAAACAAAAGGGCACTCCCACCCTAGGGAGGCATCGTCGGCTCCCTAGCCGCCACATACACTTGGTGAATTTGTTCCTGCGCATGCTTCACAATCTCAAAGTCCTTCTGCTTCGCCAACGGACTCCACTACCGCATGAGGATAGAGCATTTGTATATGATGTTAGCTGGGTACGATGGGGGAATGCCCTCAATGGTAAGTTTATTGCGAGTGAGCCATAAGGACCATAACAACTCCCCTATACAAGTCCACAACACACGCTTGCTCTGTCCCTGGACCGAATCAAGTAGCCCTACAAGTTCGAAGGAGGAGCGCGGGTCCTAGAGGATGCCAGCCGCCTCGCGCACAGCGCTCCAGGCGAACCTTGAAAGTGGGCATAAAAATAAAACATGGTTTGCATTCTCAGGGTTCCCACATAACGCGCACGTACCCCTCACCGGACCGATCTGTTTAGCTATGTTAATAGACATAGGGAGCCGATCACGGAACATCTGCCAAAGAAAAACTTTGATCTTCAGCGGGACGCGGGCTTGCCAGAGTCCTTTAGCCTCCCTTTGTGCCGTCCCTTGGCACAATTTGTGATATAAAGACTTAACGAAAAACTTTCCGGGGGCGTTTAGATGCCACGACACCCTGTCGGGCTCATTGAATAAGGCAACGTGGTTCATCAGACCCAGCAAAGCGCCTAGCCTCGCTGTCTCCTGGGTGTTCAGGTTACGACAGAAGGAAATTAGGGGGGGGGGAGAAGCCAAGGCATCAGCCACCCATAGATTTGGATGCACCGCAACTGCATACATGCCTTGGAATTCCTCCCAGAGTGGCCGAGGGCCCACCCAGAAGTCGAGCCAGAAATGTATAATCGGCCGTTTCCAATAGCGAACTTGGCCCCTTGGTTGAAGGCTGGTCTGATTACCTGCAAATCATTCCATAAAGGGGAGCCCCTCATGTCTCCTTCAAAAAATTCCCATTTGGGAAATATTTCTCCCTAAGGATGTCAGCCCATAAGCCAGTTGCCCCTTGCGATAGCTTCCAGATCCACTTGCACATCAGCGCGATGTTTTGGAGTCTGGTGTTTGTGATTCCTAGTCCTCCCAAGGACTTGGGCCTACACACTGCATCCCATTTGACCATATGGTACTTGCGTTTGAGGCCCCTTCCTTCCCAAAAGAAACGTGCTCTCGGCATGTCCATTTTAGCATGGACCCCTTCCGCCAACAGAAATAGACCCACGGCGAACATGGGAAGCGAGGAGAGGCTAGAATTGGTCAGGAAAAGTCTTGCCGCGGAGGACATGAACTTGCCATTTCAGGGGCTCACTTTTCTCCCCACATTGCCACATAGGGGTGCCCAATCACCGATTGTCAACTGCCGAGGCGCTAGGGGCAGGGCTAGGTACGTGAAGGGGAATTTTCCCACTTTACAGTTGAGGAGGTCCGCAATCCGACGTCCCTCCTTGCTATCTACCCCCATAGATAGCACTTCACAATTGTGAAAATTGATTTTGAGCCCCGACATCAATTCAAAACTCAGTAGTAATGCTTTAACCGTCGTGATACTATGAGTATCTAGTTGGAGCGATGAGTGTGTCGTCTGCGTCGCAAGTGAGATATCCCCACGGAACAAGATGGTGACCACTCCCTTGATGTGGCCATCCGAGATGGCGATTCGCAGAAGCATAGCCGCAAGGGCATCCACCGTAAAGTTGAACAAGATCGGAGACATCGGGTCACCTTGACCTGCCCCTGCTCTGCTCGGAAGAAGTTCCCAACTTCCATGTTAACCGAGATAACAGTGTGGCCCCCCGAGACCAGCTGCATCACTCGGTGGGCCCACATGGCCAAGAAACCATGGCTCTGCAGAACCTGATGCAAGAAGCCCCAGTTAACTCGATCGTACGCCTTTTCGAAGTCTAGTTTTAGTAGGATGGCCGGTTCCCTAGTGCGTTTGAGTTCATGGATGATCTCTTGCAGGGCAAGAGTTCCCACAAGGATGTTGTGACCGTGGATGAATGCAGTTTGGGTGCGGCTAATATTACGGTGCGCTATCGGGACTAGTGAAACTGCAACTATCCCTGGGTGATTTTGGCAATTCTTAACAACATATAGCTCATTGAACTAATGCTTCTTTCAAGATGATCATTTCAGAAAGTTCAATGATTGGCATGGCATGGATTAGGAATGTGGACCCCTCAGAATGCTAAGGACACATATTGGTCAAGCTCAAGACTCTACATTTTCATTTTAGTGATCCAAGATCACATTGAGTCCATAGGAAAACCAATACTATTAAAAGGGGATGAGGTGTTGCTTAAAGGCTTGCTTGCTCCAAATGCTTAGTGATATGCTCCAAAAGCCCTCAACCACTTTCTCATATCCACATATGTCCTAAACCAAAAGTCAACTCGGCCCTACCGATTTGATCTATCCGCGCCACCGAAGTTCATTTGACATAGCCAACGCCGTAAAACCCTAGTCACCGATAGGGATCTCGGTCTCACCGAGATGGGATTGTAAACTCTCTGTTTCCCTTCGTAACATTTGGGTCCAACCGAGATGAGCGATCGGTCCCACCGAGTTCGCAATGCAAACTCTCTGTTGTCCTTTCGTAACGTTTCGGTCTCACCGAAATGAGTGAATCGGTCCCTTGAAGTTTGCCTGACCAACTCTCTGTTTGCCTATTACAGAAATCAGTCCCACTGAGTTTATGTGATCGGTCTCACGGAGATCACGTTATGCCCTAACCCTAATGGAATCGGTCTCACCGAGTTGACATGTCGTTCCCACCGAAAATCCTAATGTTCACATTTTGAACAAAATTGGTCTGACTGAGTTTGAGTATTCGGTCCCACCGAGTTTGGTAAAATGTGTGTAACGGTTAGATTTTGTGTGGAGGCTATATATAACCCTCCACCCACTCTTCATTCATGGAGAGAGCCATCAGAACGTGCCTACACTTCCAACATACATTTTCTGAGAGAGAACCACCTACTCATGTGTTGTGACCAAGATATTCCATTCCAACCACAAGAATCTTGATCTCTAGCCTCCCCCAAGTTGCTTTCCACTCAAATCATCTTTCCACCAAATCCAAATCTGCGAGAGAGAGTTGAGTGTTGGGGAGACTATCATTTGAAGCACAAGAGCAAGGAGTTCATCATCAACACACCATATATTACCTTTTGGAGAGTGGTGTCTCCTAGATTGGTTAGGTGTCACTTGGGAGCCTCAAGTCAAGATTGTGGAGTTGAACCAAGGAGTTTGTAAGGGCAAGGAGATCGCCTACTTTGTGAAGATCTACCCTAGTGAGGCAAGTCCTTCGTGGGTGATGGCCATGGTGGGATAGACAAGGTTGCTTGTTCGTGGACACTTCATGGGTGGAGCCCTCCGTGGACTCAAGCAGCTGCTACCCTTCGTGGGTTGAAATCTCCATCAACGTGGATGTACAATAGCACCACCTATCAGAACCACAGAAAAAATCTCCACGTCTACATTGTGTTTGCTCCCTCCAAACTCCTCCCTTTACTTTCATATGCAAATGTTTTACATTCAGCTGCTATACTCTTAAACTTGCATGTGTAGGTTGATTGCTTGACTTGTGCTAAGTTGCTAAAATCTGCCAAGACTTAAAATTTGGAAAAGGCTAGGTTTTTATTTGGTCAAGTAGTCTAATCACCCCCCCCTTAGACATACTTTCGATCCTACAAGTGGTATCAAAGTTTTGGTCTCCATTTTCCTTGATTTCCATAGCTTTTGTTGATCATAGCCTTGGTTTCACAACCTAGGAGAGTATGGCGTCTAGCGAGGGAAATTACCACTATAGAGGTCCTTAATTTGATGGTACTAATTTTGCTAGTTGGAAGCATAAGATGAAAATGCATATTCTTGGTCATAACCTCACTGCTTTGGGCTATAGTGTGTATTGGCTTGCAAGGTGAATTCTTTGATGGGAGAGAACCAAACTGTGAAGCTATCATGGAAGACTTGAAGATGCTGCAATACATTGCTCAAGCTATGCGATATCCTCTTCAATGGATTGTGCCCGAAGAGTTCAACAAAATCAGACGCCTTGAGAATGCAAAGGAAATTTGGGATACTTTGATTGATATGCACGAGGGTACCGACTCTGTCAAGGAATCCAAATTGGATGTGCTTCAAAGTCAACTTGACAAGTTAAAAATGAAGGATGGTGAAAGTGTCGCTGAAATGTACTCTAGGCTTGCTCTCATCACAAATGATATTGCCGGCTTAGGACGTGAAGAGATGACCGATAGATTCATCATCAAGAAGATCCTAAGAGCCTTGGATGGAAAATATGATACCGTGTGCACATTGATCCAAATGATGCCCAACTACAAAGATCTCAAGCCAACGGAAGTCATTGGAAGAATTGTTGCTCATGAGATGTCACTCAAGGATAAGGAAGAGCTTCACAACAAGTCAGGTGGTGCTTACAAAGCCGCATGTGATGCTCCTACATCATCAAGTGAGAAACAAGCCTTCAATGAGGAATTGAGCCTAATGGTGAAGAACTTCAACAAGTTCTACAAGAATAGAAGCAAGGAAAGAAGTTCCAAGTCAAGGTCCTACAATGAGAAAAGATCTTCGAGTCGTGAGCGTGATTGCTACAATTGTGGAAGACCCGGACACTAATCAAATGAGTGTAAGGCTCCCTACAAAAGACGGGAAGACTCACCCAAACGGAGAAGTAGAAGAGAAGAATCACCTCCAAGAGAGAGGAGTAGAGATGATCGTTATGAACGAAGAACCTCTCAGAGAAGCAAGGATTCGGAAAGGAAGGACAAATCATCAAAGAGCTACACAAAATGAAGACATCAAGCTCATGTTGGTGAATGGGTATCCGGCTCGATCTCGACCATCACTCGAAAGAAGTTATCACTCCGACTCAATATACTCAAGATGAAGGTGTTGCCGGTCTAGCACTTGTGTCAACCAACTCCTATGACATATTTGACTCACCAAATGAAGGTATTGGAAGATGCTTCATGGCTAAAGGCCCAAAGGTATCACACCCCGAGTATGTTGATTTCAATAGTGATGAAGATGATTTGCTAGGTAATGATGATTTACTTGTTGACAATTCTAGTGATGAAAACTATGACGAAATCGCTATTAATCATGCTAATCAAGAGAAAACGAATGATGATGATAAGAAGGAGATTGAGCGTCTAACTAAAGAACTAAACACTCTTAAGTTAGCTCATGAAACTACTTTGGAAGATCATCGAGAACTTTTAAAGACTCATGAGAAGTTACGCTTTGAAAAGCTCAACCTTGAGCAAGAGCATGGGTTCTTAAAAGCAATCAATGATGATCTTCGCAAGAAAAGTTCTTCTTACATTGCCAAGCGTTTACTCTTGTCTACTTACATGCCACAAGTTAAATCTAGCAACAAAAGTAAGAAAGGTTCTTCTTCTAGTAGTAACAATAATCATGTTAAATCCAATATTGTTGCTTCTAGTAGTTCTCTTGATTCCACTAATGATTCTCTTAGCCAAGTTACACTTGAGCAAGAAAATAGCTTATTGAAGGGAATTATAGAGAAAGGTGTTTACAAGAGCCTTGCTGTAAGTAAGCAATTTGAGGAAATTGTACGCAAAGCAAGGAAGGCACCAGAAGAATCAAGGTGTTGGTTTTGAACGAAAGTTCAATGCCAATGGAGTTGAGTGGGAAGAAGATCAATACCCCAAGACGAAGTTTGTTCCTCAACAAGAGAAGTATGATCCTACTTCTTTCCAAGGGACACAAGCTCAAGATGATCTTCCACCACAAGAACACAAGCAAAAGGGCAAGGACAAGCTTCAAGAGGAGATTGACACATTTGGAGAAGCTCCTAAGGCCTTGGTCAAGTGGGTTCCCAAGACTACATCAAGTTCTACTTCATCAAGTATGACTACAACTCCAAGGATTCCCATCAAGATGATGTGGATACCGAAGAAGAAGAACTAGAGAGTTCTTGGGGTGACTCACCAACATACTCCAATCATATCATTTTGGCGAGGACAAGTGCAAACAACTTCCACATCTTGCACTAGTTCAAGGAGTCACAAACCCTCTTGTTGGTAAGACAAGGGACAAGGTAACCTAATGCTTTCATGGAGATCATCTTGTGTGAACATCACTCTATGTATATGAATATCCTTGTTTGTTCCTTGTGGGACTAACCCGTGTAGGTATTGCAAGTGCAACTCACTCCAATGGATTGCTCCAAATGATCTACATCAACATTGAGCATCCACATCTTCAACATCTACATGAAGTCATCATCGACAAAACCCAAGGTTAGTTCATCCCTCTTAGGGGGGATATCACATCTAGGGGGAGCTTTACTCTAACAATTGAGCTAAAGCAACTCTAATGGTGTGAACACAAAAGTGCTTTATGTAAAAGTGGTAACCTCACTTGTGCTTAAACGATCAGTATGACCTGTGATCAAATGTTCTCATTTGACTCTGTCGGATTCAGGGCTCCGCAGACCCTTGAGAGGTTCGAACTCTGGGGTGCGCACGAAGAACACTCTCTCCCCAGCTCGCTCGCTCAACAATCCCACGACCTAGCTCGAAGAACTCAAAGAACAAGAGACACGAGGGTTTATACTGGTTTGGGCCACCGTGTGGTGTAATACCCTACTCCAGTGTGGTGGTGGTGGATTGCCTCTTGGGCTAAGGATGAACTAGTACAACGGTGAACAGCCTCAGGAGGAGAGGTGTTCTTGAGCTCTATGAGCTGGTGAGGGTGATCTCAAAATGATCCGTCCTCGCCTATGGTGGTGCCTAGGCCTATTTATAGAGGCCCCGGTCCTCATCCCAAATGTAGGCGGGAAGGGATCCCACAATGGCCAATTTTGAAGGGAGACTGTCGGTGTCAAAACCGGCGGATCTCGGGTAGGGGGTCCCGAACTGTGCGTCTAGGCGGATGGTAACAGGAGACAAGGGACACGATGTTTTTACCCAGGTTCGGGCCCTCTCGATGGAGGTAATACCCTACTCCTTCTTGATTAATATTGATGATATGGGTAGTACAAGAGTAGATCTACCATGAGATCGAGAGAGGCTAAACCCTAGAAGCTAGCCTATGGTATGATTGTTGTTCGATCTCTGGACTAAAACCCTTCGGTTTATATAGACACCGAATAGGGTTAGGGTTACACAGAGTCGGTTACAATGGTAGGAAATCTACATATCCGTATCGCCAAGCTTGCCTTCCACGCCAAGGAAAGTCCTATCCGGACACGGGATGAAGTCTTCAAACGTGTATCTTCGTAGTCCAGGAGTCCGGCCAAAGATGATAGTTCGGCTATCCGGACACCCCCTAGTTCAGGACTCCCTCAGTAGCCCCTGAACCAGGCTTCAATGACGACAAGTCCGGCGCGCATATTGTCTTCGGCATTGCAAGGCGGGTTCCTCCTCCGAATACTTAGAAGGTTTCGAACACATGGATAATGTCCGGCTCTGCAAAACAAGTTCCACGTAACACCGTAGAGAGAATAATTTTTGCATAGATCCGCTGACGTATTCCGCGGTGTGACATCACACCACGGCCAGGCTTTTATTCGAATCGTTTTTCTTGTCCCACCTCGGTAGCGTTTAGCGAGGCGGTTTCCTTGGCACGCCTTATCAAAGCGTAGATCGTGCCACCCCTTATTCCGGATTCTCATCAATACGGACATGGGTAACCAACCGCGCCATTGATTGCGGCGCTTGGGAGATAAGCGAGTTTTATCAGTGGTGGGGGACGCAGACTCGTCCATCCATATAAGGGGATAAGGATCCACCCTTTTCACCTACGCCTTCCTCCTCCCTTGCTCATCCATTTTCGCGCACTCTGAGCTCCAGCGCCCAAGCCCGCACCTCCTTCCTCAACCATCTCCAGCCATGTCCGGAGCGGGAGGCAGGTGGATGGTCTCCTCCATCACGGAGGGCCACGTAAAAAGACTGCGGAAGGCCGGATACTTGTCCGGCGATGTCGCACATCGGCTGCCCGACGAAGGGCAGCTCATCCCCACCCCTGAGCCCCATGAGCGGGTCGTATTTCTTGCCCACTTCCTCCATGGACTGGGTTTTCCACTTCACCCATTCGTCCGGGGGCTCATGTTCTACTATGGCCTAGATTTCCATGATCTGGCCCCGAATTTCATCCTCAATATCTCGGCGTTCATCATCATGTGCGAGGCTTTCCTCTGCATCCAGCCCCACTTTGGCTTATGGCTAAAGACTTTCAATGTCAAGCCGAAGGTTGTGAGGGGCCGCCAGGCGGAGTGCGGGGGCGCCATGGTCGGCAAGATCGCCAATGTCTTATGGCTCGACGGCTCCTTCGTGGAGACCGTGAAGGGGTGGCAATCGGGGTGGTTCTACATCACCGAGCCGCGCGACTCCAAATGGGCGGCGGCCCCCGAATTTCGGTCTGGTATTCCCACGCGGCTCACTTCTTGGAAGGAGACCGGCTGGCGTGGGGTAATTCTAAGAGCCGACCGGACTCCAAACCTGCATGCAGACCTTGGTGAACAAGAATCTCAGGCTCGTCAATGTGGTCCAGGTCATGCTCATCCGCCGGATCCTCCCATGCCAACAACGAGCCTTTAAATTGTGGGAGTTCGACCCGGCTCGGCATCCAACTCTGAATAGGCTCTTAGACACTACGTATGAAGATGCCTGGAAGGTGCTGTTCAAGGGCGCCGAGGCTCCCTCATCTGCCACAGAAGATCGCGGATTCAGCTCGCAGCGTCCAGCTACTGAGGTAAGCTATTTTGCCCTTCACGGGAATCTTGCTTTTCATAGTTTGACTCTATGCGGGATCTAAACTCCCTTGCCTTTGACAGGACTGGCGGAGCACATCCGGACGGGTTAACTGTCCGGCTCCTTTGCCAGAAGACCCAGTAGACGCCCGCTTAGCGGGGCTGCTGGCTCCGGCGCCTTACGTGGTGCCGGAGAAGAAGGCCAAGAAGGAGGCCACGGGGACTCGACGGAGTGCCCGGCGCCAGGTGTTGTCGGACTCATCGTCCGACGACTCGGAGGCGGACTCCTCCCGTGAAAACGAGGAGGAGGAAAAAGAAGCCTCTCCCCCAGCGGGGGGAGAGAAGAAAAGAAAGGCCGCCCCAACTGGGGAGGCCGGAGGGTCCAAGAAGGGAAGAACCCTTCCCCCGGACGTCTCCACCAATGCCAACGATGGCGAGGAGGAGTGGCCCTCGAGGGCCAAGCCCCTGGCGAGATCGTAAGTGCCCGGATACTCATGACTTTTGTTTTATTCATTGCATAGTGTTCTCTAATGCCGAACAATCATGCAGCCCGCCCAAGGACGAGCTTGCCGCTTCATCAAGCGGGTCCCTGAACTCGTCCGAAATGGAGAGTACTTCTCTTCCGGCCGCCTCCTCGCCTCGCGCCGCTGATGACGCCGAGGTGGGGCCCCAAGGGGGGCCTGGTCAGGAGGAGGTGACGCAGGAGGCGCCCCAAGGCAGCCTCCGGACTCCAAAGCGAGAGGGGGCAAAACCCCTGGGGCTCTAAGCCCGACCCTTGTCCGGACTCCATACCGGAACCTTGGCCGTTCGAAGTCCCAAGCGGCACCTTCGTAGAAGGGTAAGACACCGCTGCCTCCGCCCAACCGGAGGCACCAGGGGATTCATCGAGGCGCTTAATAAGCGCCTCCATCGAGGAGGAGCACCGCCTTTATTATGAGTGTGGTGATCCGAAAGTTCGATCCGCCAAGAGCTGGCCGATTTGAAGCTCGCAACAGCCTTCTAACGGGCTTTGAGGTAAGTTTTCAATATATGTAAGAATATTACCGCATAGACAGTAGCCCCTGATGCTTAGTTCAGCGTTCGGAAAGAAAATCCGGACTGAGGATCTAAAAAGATATACGCAGGAGTCTAACGTAATTGTGTCAATATGGGAATGCAGGCTGCCCTGCTGACCTATGCCGCACTGACTGCGGAGGTCAATGCATTGAAGGAGAGCCTCGAGCGGTCTGAGAACGAGCTCGGCCAAGCCAAGAAGCAGCTCGAGGACAAGGAGGGTAAGTAATACCTTAGAGAAATTAAAATAAATGTGGTTGCAAAAGATAACAGGAATAACATCGGTACTGCAGGGGCCACGAACGAGGTGGCCACCCTGAAGGAGGCGGTGTCCGCGGCCGAAAACAAAGCGGCCGCGGAGCGCACCGAGCGAGAGAAGGGGGAGGCGCAGCTGGCGGAGGTCCGGCAAGAGCTCCAGGCTCTCGTGGAAAAACACGAGAGTTTGGAGCGTGACTCGAAGACCCGAGAGTCCGAGCTTGCCTCGGCTCTTGAGAGTGCCAAAGCTGCTAAGGCCGAGGCCCAAAAAGCCCTCTAGGAGATTGAGGCGATGAGGAAGATAGCGGCGGGTAAGGCATTCTTTATGCAAAGCAAGAATGTAAAAGTCAATTATCTATTACTTACCCGAATCCGGAGCTCTCCAGAGCCTTCGCAGATCTGCCCTTGATGTATCCGATGCTGCCGCTTTCTACCGAGCGAAGAGGGAGCTTGATGGAGAAGGTGTTTTGGTCTCGATATCGAGGCCGAACACCCGGTGCCTTTGAGCGACCAATTGAAGCAATTGGTCGAGCTCCACAAGATCGCCGAACAGGCCATGAAGCGCCTTATAGCTCGGCTGTGGCCAAATGAGGCCATGCATGGGAGCTACTTTGGGCTAGTGCGGCGGTGGTGGATGCCTCGTCCGTGGCTCAAGTCATCAAGCGCTCCGTCTGTATTGAAGGTGCCCGTGGGGCCCTTGCCCGTAGCGATGCACTTTGGGGCAAGCTGGACGTGGAGAAGCCGGGTGACGGACAAGCCACCGCCGGGAAAAGAACATCGCAAGCCCGAGAAGTATTATGAGGGCGTCCTGAAGGGTGCCCGTCTTATAGCGGGTGAATGCTCCAAAGATGTAATATTTGAGTAAACTCGCATTTTGTTATCCTTTACGCTGAAAACTTGTTCATATGCGCTAAGCAACGCTTTTGAATTTAAAATATTACCTTCTGTGCGGCCGTTTATCAAATTTGAGAGATGGCAAGTCGTTGGCTTCACCCCATGCCACGAAAGTCTTGGGGTGTTCGGGATAAACTTGAGCGCTCTTGTTCCCATTCTTGGGTCCTTCGAGGGAGACGCTCAACGCAATGAACTGTGCAGCGGACTATAATGCTTGAACACTCTCACTTAGCCATAGAATTCTATAATTTTAAATTTCGTGAAGCCCCTAGTATTCAGAAGACCGAAGTTCGGGCGCTATCCACGCCTTGGCGGACAATGCAGTTCCTCGCTCTAAGCGACATAAGTCTTTAGGGACTCGAAGAAACCTCTCAAGCAGCGACCGGCTCTCGCCTTTATAATGACGGTCAGTTTTAGCTTTCCACCGAGGTGCTCAACCCAGCTCAACCGGGCACAATCGCTGTGGTTCTCCCGGCGCTACCTTAGCCGATATAACGGAACGTAAGGTACCAAAACATGGGAGCAGGCAAACCCAACTATTGACCCAAGACATGATTCAGAGCCGATGCATATAATGCTATAAGTTCGGGGTGCCGCACTTGTGAAAGTGTTCGGACTTGTCACACCATGTTTTTTGGGGTACATAAGCCCCTGGTGTATTGGCCGTACCAAAATGTACGGTTGCGCAATGTCATAAACGAACATATATAATGGGAAAGAATGCAATAATAGGCAAGAGCTATATATTGTTTATTCAAAAGGGAGTGCAAATAAAAGCTGAACGATACAAATTGTGCGATACGCAAGGTATGGGACTTTTGACATGTCCCCCTTCCAGGGGTAAGTTTGCGGTGTGGTATGTAAAACAGGTATACTGCTCGTAATAGACACCACCTGGACAGTCGACGCAGTTTTCTGCTTCCCTGGCTGTTGCATCATGTGCTCGGCGCGAATGCCGGACAGGGCTTCTGGAGAAGAGAGTCCTGAAAGTAAAAAGAAAGATAAAATAAAAAATAAAAAAGGATGACGCAAACGGGAGCCCCTAGTGCGGTTTAGCCGCATTCTAGGCATGCCGTAGTCGTGGCCCCTCCCCTATGCCCATGATACTTCCAGAGCGTAATCAAATACACATAGTACTGGCTTCGCGAGTTTGCGAGGGCTGGGGTTGGGGCCGCATTACTACGCTTGTTCGGAGCGTGCCAGGCGGTCTTGCTGTAGGTTACTCGAGGGCGGTTGTCCAATTGTTCATTTGCGGACCGAGAATTGCCTTAGAGGTTGCTTTCAGACTTCGCCGCAAGGGCGGCCGTATGCTTCTCTGTTCGGAGAGAGCGTTCGGTGTTTCCATTAACCGTGATTACGCCTCGAGGGCCTGGCATCTTGAGCTTGAGGTACGCGTAGTGCGGCACCGCATTGAATTTTGTGAATGCGGTTCGTCCGAGCAGTGCGTGATAGCCGCTGTGGAACGGGACTATGTCGAAGATTAACTCTTCGCTCCGGAAGTTATCCGGGGATCCGAAGACTACTTCAAGTGTAACAGAGCCTGTACAGTTGGCCTCAACACCTGGAATGACGCCTTTAAAGGTCGTCTTTGTGGGTTTGATCCTTGACGGGTCTATGCCCATTTTATGCGACCGTATCCCGATAAATCAGGTTCAGGCTGCTGCCGCCGTCCATCAGGACTCTGGTGAGGTGAAATCCGTCAATAATTGGGTCAAGAACCAAGCGGCAAAACCGCCGTGACGGATGCTAGTGGGGTGGTCCCTTTGATCAAAGGTGATCGGACAGGAAGACCATGGGTTGAACTTCGGGGCAACTGGCTCCATCGCGTATACGTCCCTTAGTGCACGCTTCCGCTCCCTTTTGGGTATGTGGGTTGCGTATATCATGTTCACCGTCCGCACTTGTGTGGGAAAGCCCTTCTGTCCTCTATTGTTCGGTGGCCGGGGCTCTTCCTCGTCATCGCTATGCAGCCCCTTGTCGTTGTTTTCGGCGCTTAGCTTGCTCGCTTGCTTGAACACCCAACAATCCCTGTTGGTGTGATTGGCTGGTTTTCGGTGCCATGTATCCGCGAAGCGATCGAGTATTCGGTCCAAGTTGGGCCAGACCTGGGTATTTCTTTTGAATGGCTTCTTCCATCGACCGGGTTTTAGAGCCTCACGAATCCGGCATTTATCGCCGTATCTTCAGCATTGTCACCGTTAATGCGGCGTTTATGCTTGTTGCGACGCGACCTGCCATTGCTATCCTTGGTATCCGAACTGCTAGGGTGTTTGGCCAAGTTGTTGCTTCGAGCTAGCCAGCTGTCCTCTCCCGCGCAAAAGCGGGTCATGAGTGTGGTGAGGGCTGCCATGGATTTCGGCTTTTCCTGTCCTAGGTGCCGGCTAGCCACTCATCGCGGATGTTGTGTTTGAAGGCTGCTAAGCGCCTCGCATCCTGGACGGTCGACGATCTGATTTTTCTTTGTTAGGAACCGCGTCCGTAATTGTCTCGGCCAATTCTTACGGCTGCTGAATTATGTGGCTAAGGTCGTCGGCGTCTGGTGGTCGCACATATGTGCCCCTGGAAGTTATCGAGGAATGCGGCTTCCGTGTCCTCCCAACAACCGATTGACTCTATTTGGAAAGCTGTTGAGCCAATGCCGAGCTGGTCCTTTAAGCTTGAGTGGGAGGTATTTGATGGCATGTAGATCATCACCAAGGGCCATGTGGATGTGGAGGAGATAGTCCTTGATCCAGACCGCGGATCTGTGGTACCATCGTATGATTCGATGTTTACGGGTTTGAAGCCCTCGTGGATTTGATGATCCATTACTTCATCTGTGAAGCATAGTGGGTGTGCTTGGCGCCTACATGTATTGGGCTATATCCCGACGTAGCTCATATGAGCTTTGTTCATCGTGTTTGGCCCGGTCGGGTTCTTTATCCGGCGTGTGACGGTAATCGTCCCCGAGTCGTTAGGCGACCATGCGCGATCTGTAGATCGATCTTGTATGCTTTGCCTTATCCTCCAATATATCTCGCAAGTCCCAAGGCTTTTCCTAAGTGCTCTTGTTACTTTTTGAGCGGCGGGCGTGGCTTGAGCGGAGGGCCGAGAGGCTTCTCTGCCAGCGGCCACGGGTGGCCGGGTCTGCCATGTCTTACGCTGGTGACTGGGTGCTTCCTCCTCGATCGAGGCAACGGCCTGCGTTTGGGGTAGCTTTTGGAGGGCGCTCGAAGTTCATACTCTTCACCGCAAGGACTTGATCCATCCGCCGCCTAGCAGGTCTTGGTCGACTCTAAGCTGTTGTTGCTTTTTCTTGAGGCTGCTTGCCGTGGCCATGAGCCTGCGTTTAAAACGCTCTTGTTCGACGGGATCCTCCGGCACGACGAATTAAATGCCGCCGAGGCTTGCCTCGCCTTTGGAGGGGGCGCATAGTTGTCGTTCTCTGCCTCTCTTTTTCCGCCGCACTATCGTGCGGACTTGCTTCTCCTCCTCCTCTGTCTTTGAAGTCCTGCTTTGAGAGGGTCGTCTTCAACTTCTTGTCCAGAGGTATTATTGTCTCGTGCCGGAATCACCATTTTTACCGTTGTGGCGGATTTAGAGCGGCGCCACCGACGTCGGCGCTTTGGTTGTTTCTTGGAGGGGTCATCCTCCGTTGTTCCATCGCCATTCCCATCTTTTGGGATGTCCACCATGTATATGTCATATGACGAGGTGGCCTTCCAGTGCCCCGTGGGCGCTGGCGCTTGATCGTCTCCGGCATCTTCGTCCATACCGTCGATGTCTTCGGAGTCAAAGTCGAGCATGTCGGTTAAATCATCGACAGTGGCTACAAAGTGGGTGGTGGGTGGGCGCTGAATTTCTTCGTCGTCCGAATCCCAACCTTCCTGACCGTAGCTCGGCCAGGGCTCCCCTGACAAAGAGAGAGCCTTTAATGAGCTCGAGGATATCGCCAAAAGGCGAGTCTTGAAAAGATGTCATGGCGGTGAACTCCATATCGGTGCCCGGTCGGATCCGGACCGGTGGGGCGTCAGGAGGTTGAGTCCGGAAAGGAGTCCGCCCCGGAGTCACGAAGCTTCGCAAGCGACAGGGGATGGTGTTCGCACAATCGCCAGAGATTTCAGCCCCGAGGCGGTGTCCAACCAACCGTCCTCGATCGGTGAAACCGCTCCGGATTAAGGATCGGAGCGGCATCGGTTCGGCCTCCGAGCCTTTGCTCGTGGCGTAGCTAGATCATGCCCATCGAGACAGCGCGGCACGTTCGGCCGTGGCTCGAATCCGTCGAAGATCAAGTCTCTGCGGACATCGGCCATATAATTCAAGCTTCCAAATCTGACCTGATGGCCAGGGGCGTAGCTTTCAATCTGCTCCAGATGGCCTAATGAATTGGCCCGCAGCGGTAAAGCCGCCAAATCACGAAGATACTGTCCGGGAGAAAAGTCTCACCGGATGCGTCGTTGACGCGATCCAAGGAGCCATCGGGCCTATGGGTGACGACACGGAGGAACTCTCAATGAAAGCACCAATGTCGGTGTCAAAACCGGCGGATCTCGGGTAGGGGGGTCCCGAATCGTGCGCCTAGGCGGATGGTAACAGGAGACAAGGGACACGATGTTTTTACCTGTGTTCGGGCCCTCTCGATGGAGGTAATACCCTACTCACCCGCTTGATTAATATTGATGATATGGGTAGTACAAGAGTAGATCTACCACGAGATCGTAGAGGCGCTAAACCCTAGAAGCTAGCCTATGGTATGATTGTTGTTAGATCCTCACGGACTAAAACCCTTCGGTTTATATAGACACCGAATAGGGTTAGGGTTACACAGAGTCGGTTACACTGGTAGGAAATCTACATATCCGTATCGCCAAGCTTGCCTTCCACGCCAAGGAATGACCTATCCGGACACGGGATGAAGTCTTCAAACGTGTATCTTCGTAGTCCAGGAGTCCGGCCAAAGATGATAGTTCGGTTATCCGGACACCCCCTAGTCCAGGACTCCCTCAGAGACAACTAGTACAAGCTATCCTGACAAAAGTAGTCTTCGCCTGCCAAAGGCTCTAGTGGTGACGCCGCCGTGGGCTCCGCGATGACCTCCGCCCTGCAGTCCTGCTGGTCTTGGTCTTGTTGCACCGATACGGAAACCTTTGCTTGATGCCTCGGGACTCCTCGCCTGCGCCTGTCTCTTTGGCACCAAAGAGGAAACTGGTACATCGCGCTTCATTGGCGCCTCACTGGCCTTGATCGTCATGGCTCACGTCATGTGAACCTCGCGAGGTGCCCTTGCATAGATATCTCCGCTCCTCAAGAGCTTGACCCTAGCGAGGCCGCCCCTGTGGAGGTCTTGGTGTCGTCCCTTCTCAGGCTTGGCTCCTCGTGATGGTCTTGAGTTGTTTCGCCGAATTTGGGCAGACAGGGGCCGTTTGGTGGAGCCACGCTGTAGGCATGAGCTGGCAAGTCGTGGTACCCCTGTTCCCACGACGCCGACAAGAGCTCCCCGGGCCCAAGGAGCGCTCGGACTTGGCTTCGAGGCGGTTGAAGCCAAGGGGCAGTCTTGAGGCTGCGGGCTCCCAACCGCCTGCGGCCTCGGTCAATGCGTGGCGATTGACAGGTCGTGGGCTCCTCCGCTTCCCCATGCTGCCTCGGCAACCGTTCGACTTGACGGGACTATGCTGCACGTAGAATAAAACCATCATTGCATGTGATCGTGACATCATGAGGATCGATGGTTGGCCTCCTTCTGGCTATAAATGAGGAGAGGGGAGGAGCCCCCATTGCTCATCTCCTTCTTCTCGATGTGCGCTCCTTCTTCTTCCTCCTTGCTCTGTCGGCTTTCCGCGATACCCATGGTGCCGATGAGGAGGTTCTCCGCTGCTGAGAAAGGAAAAAACCCCTCAAGAGGAACAGGGGACCACTTCGCCAACAAGAGGTTGGCCGCTCAAGGGCGCCATGGCCAGTGAGGGTGGAGGTGACGAGGCCTTGGTACGAGCGGCCTCCGCCGGGTTATCTGCTGCCCTTGTACGCCCAAACGCAGGGCTCCGGAGGAGGAGGCGACGCCCCGTGCCGCTCGCTCCGCGGCCGTGGTGGCCAGGCTATGGTGGCACGGGCCGCCGTCTCACGAACCCACGCCGAGGGCTCCTCGAGGGAGTTCGTGGTATGGGCGGCGATGCCACCGCGTACATGGATCAAGTTCCCGCGGTTCTTTGCCGAATAGATGCCACCGTGAGGGCCGCTCGAGCTATGGCTGCAGCACGCTGAGTGCGATACCCTGGCCATGGGGGCGGAGGTCGAGGTCACCTCCTCGGGCAAGATCTTCATGACGCGTGGATGGGGCGAGGTCGCCCTCACCTGCCACACGGAGGGGTCCCTCGCCATCTACTTCGAGTACGATGGCGCCCCCATGCTGTTCTTCAAGGTCTTCGACGAGGAGGGCTGCCGCCTGGAGTGTTGCCCTGGTGGGGGCTGCCAGATGCTGGCAGCCGGGCGCTAAGCCCACCCTTGGTCGTGCAGGCGGCTCCTCCAGCAAAGCAGCGCGGCTCCTCGGGAGTTCAAATGACTCTCCCGAGCTTGACGAGACTCCGGAGACGAGCAATGACAACTACGTGCCCCCGAGCTCCCGCCGTGCCCGAAGCGTGGCGGCAGCTTCTGCTCGCCATCGCCGATGATCTGGATGGGGCTGGCGTCCACCCCAGGGGCCCACTATTGATGATGGCGTCGGCGGTCGTAGTTAGGGCTTCTTCCTTCTTTTGTTCCCTGCGAGGAATCGAAACGAACCCTGTGGGGTGTGTAAAGAACTTGTAGTGCTTTTGGATCAATCCAAAATAGTCCTTTATCCAGTGTTGTGGTCGCGTATTCTCGCTTCGACTAGTCGCCCATTTGCATCCTCATGGTAGCTTGGTGCTCAGACCGACAGTCCGATCCAGTGAGCGGTAGGCTGGCGTCATTGGTATGCTAGGTCCCGATGCCGTGGTCAAGGCCAGGAGGTGAGCGGCCCAAGGTCCGGTAAGAGTTCCCGAGGCACGATGCTCGGGGGGTCCCCTTTAGCACACAAGCAGCTACCCAAATGCCGAAAGGGAGGCGATGTTGCCCAAGTGGAAGCGCGTTAGTGAAGGTGGTGAAGTTTGCAGTGGCGTTCCTCGCCTCGGCCTTGCTCCCCCTCCTTTTTGTTCTCGCGGTAGCTTAGCACTCTATGCCAGCAGGTCCAGTCCCCAGGCAAGCTTCTGCCGTCGCTGGTATGCCAGGTCGAGGTGAGCGGCCCAAGGTCCGGTAAGAGCTCCTGAGACGTGATGCTCAAGAGGTCCCCTTTGGCGTGCAAGCAACTTCCTAAGGTTGAAAAGGAGAGCGGCACTGCCGAAGTGAGGCAGCAAAAGTCGAGAACTCCAAACTGCATCGCCTCGCTAGCACGCATATGTGACTTATCTTAGCGAGCCTGGTGTCGGTGTCAAAACCGGCGGATCTCGGGTAGGGGGTCCCGAACTGTGCGTCTAAGGCGGATGGTAACAGGAGGCGGGGGACACGATGTTTACCTGTGTTCGGGTCCTCTCGATGGAGGTAATACGCTACTTCCTCGCTTGATTGATCTTGATGATATGAGTATTACAAGAGTTGATCTACCACGAGATCGTAGAGGCTAAACCCTAGAAGCTAGCCTATGGTATGATTGTTGTTGTCCTACTGGACTAAACCCTCCGGTTTATATAGACATGGGAGGGGCCTAGAGTTACACAGAGTCGGTTACAAGGGAGGAGATCTACATATCCGTATTGCCAAGCTTGCCTTCCACGCCAAGGAGAGTCCCATCCGGACACGGGACGAAGTCTTCAATCTTGTAGCTTTTGGAGGGTAGCTTTTGCTGACCTGGCCGAGAGCTTCTGAATCCGGCGTTTACAGCCATGCTCTTCGGGCTGTCTTCTTTATTCAAATCTCTTGTTTTGCTTTGCGTCGTGGTTTCTTGTTTCCGTCCACGACTTGGATGTACTTGGGTCGCTGGTGCTACATCGGGCTAACTAGTTGTCCTCGCCGTATAAAAAGCGGGTCATGAGGCTTGTTAATGCTGCCATTGTTCTCGGCTTTTCTTGGCCGAGGTGTCGCAAGCCGTTAAATCTCGAGCAGCGTGTGCTTGAAAGCTGCTAAGGCTTGGCGTCCGGACGATCGACTATTTGGTTCTTTTAGTGAGAAACCTGTTCCAAAGCTTTCGGCTGACTCTCCGCTGTTGAGTTATATGACTTAAATCGCCTCGTGATCCGTGATCGGACATAGGTCCCTTGAAAATTTGCGAAAAGCGCCCCTCGAGCTCTTCCCAGCTTCCAATGGAATTTTCGGGGAGGCTTTTAAGCCAGTGCCGAGCTGGCCCTTTGAGCTTGAGGGGTAAGTACTTGATGGCATGGAGATCGTCTCCTCGAGCCATGTGGATATGGAGGATGTAGTCCTCAATCCAGACCCCAGGGTATGTCGTTCCGTCGTACGCCTCTATGTTTACGGGTTTGAATCCCACTGGAAATCCATGGTCCAACACCTCATCGGTGAAACATAGGGGGTGTGCGGCACCCCTGTATTTGGGTGTACCATGGTGTTCGGATTTTTGTTGTGTTGCATTGCGTGCTGGAGCGCGCTTTCTTGGCCCGTAGATGGATCTGGTTGCGCCGTCCTTTTGATGCAAGTCCTGACGTGGATCGCAGATCTTGGCTTGTGTCTTGGCGTCGTTTGCCGCTCTGTGTTGGCCACGAGGTCGTCTATCCGACGATGGCTGTTTTGTTTTTGATTGCGGGGCTCTAAGGCCTCATCATCGAATTCGGTAGCAGCTTTCGCCGGGTAGCTCTTTGTGTGTATTGCCGCCGTACTTTCTTTGTGTTGAGTACTTTACTCCATCTAATTCTGAGTGTGTCTTGTGCAGCCCTGAGCCTTTGCTTCTGCTTTTTCAGACTCCTCGCAGTGGCGACAAGCCTTTGATGGGGATTCTGTTGCTCCGGGTGCCTGTCCGGTGTGATGTCATCCGGACTGTTATCTTCGCCGGAGACGGGTTGTTCGGTTTGATTCTCCGTGTTGCCGTGGTCGGACGGTGGTTCAATGCCGTGTTCGTCCGTCTGGCTCACCTGTTCTATCGCTGGGTCTATATGATCGCTGTTTACGCCGAGGCGGGATTTGGAGCGCGCTACGCCGCCACTTTGATCGCTTCTCGAGGGAACGATCCTTATTGCGTCCTTCCGTGCCTCGTCGTCGTTTTCTTTGGGTGTGTCCACCATGTATACATCATATGATGAAGTGGGCATCCAGTGCCCTGTGGGCAGTGGCTCCTGTTCGTCTCCTGCATCGTCGTCCATACCGTCGATGTCTTCGGAGTCGAAGTCGAGCAAGTCGGTCAAATCATTGACAGTGGCTACTAAGTGGGTGGTGGGTGGGCGGCAAATTTCTTCGTCGTCCGCATCCCGATCTGGCCGGCCATAGTTCGGCCAGGACTCTCCTGACAAGGAGAGAGACCTTAATGAGTTCAGTATGTCGCCAAAGGGCGAGTGCTGAAAGATATCCATGGAGGTGAACTCCATGATCGACGCCTTGATTGGATTCGATGAAACGCAGGCGCGGTGATTCGGAGTCCGTGGCCGGGGAGGAATCCGACAGTTCGGCGTCACGGCTCCCGTGAAGGGTAAGGTCGGTATTTGGCTCGATCGCCGCTGAAAATGCGGCCTCCGTGGCGGGGGTCTATCCACCCGTCCTTGGATGGCGCAATTGGCTCCAAATTGAGGGTCGGAGCGGTCGCCGGTGCGATCTCCCGAACACTGTCTGATGGTAGAGCTAAATCATGCTCATCGTGACCGCGGCGGGCGACTCGGCAGGGCTCGAATCCGTCGAAGATCAAGTCTCCGCGGATGTCAGTCCGTGTAGTTTAACCTTCCAAACCTGACACGGTGGCGGGCGTAACTCTCGATCTGCTCCAGATGGCCAAGCGAGTTGGCCCAGCGGTCGAAGCCGCCGAATACAAAGATCTGTCCGGGGAGAAAAGTCTCACCCTGGACTGCATCGCTATCGATGATCGAAGGATCAAGCCTAACAAAGACGACACAGAGGAACTCTCAATGAAAGCACCAATGTCGGTGTCAAAACCGGCGGATCTCGGGTAGGGGGTCCTGAACTGTGCGTCTAGGCGGATGGTAACAGGAGACGGGGGACACGATGTTTTTACCCAGGTTCGGGCCCTCTCGATGGAGGTAAAACCCTACTCCTACTTGATTGATCTTGATGATATGAGTATTACAAGAGTTGATCTACCACGAGATCAAAGAGGCTAAACCCTAGAAGCTAGCCTATGGTATGATTGTTGTTCTTGGTCCTACGGACTAAACCCTCCGGTTTATATAGACACCGGAGGGGGCTAGGGTTACACATAGTCGATTCTGGGGAAGGAGATCTACATATCCGTATTGCCAAGCTTGCCTTCCACGCCAAGGATAGTCCCATCCGGACACGGGACAAAGTCTTCAATCTTGTATCTTCATAGTCCAATAGTCCGGCAAAAGGATATAGTCCGGCTGTCCGGATTCCCCCCAATCCAGGACTCCCTCAGCTCCCAAGAAGGCAATGCAAAAGAAACCTGCCACCAAGCCAAAGCCATCTATCTCAAAGCCCTCAGTGGCCTAGTCGGCCCATCAAAGGCTTCATCACCTAAGATTTCAAAACCTTGATTGCCTCCTCCCGCTTCAAGTTCATCAATGGCAGCAGTTAGAGCTTCAACACCGGCCGTGCTCCCATCTCGCCAGCGGATGGAGGGCTTCTCAAAAGCCACAATAGCTGCATCAAGTGCCTCACCGAGTGGGCAACCATCTTACTCAACGCTCAAAATTTGAAGCAAAAGGTCATCTTTGGCGGTGGAACTAGGCCAAGTCCCAAGAGCAAGGCCATAGTGCCTCAGGTTGATGAACACGGGCTAGCTGCAAAGATGAGCTCGCAGAGTTCCTCGGAAGGAAGAAAGAGCAAGCTGCTATTGCTAAAAATTGTTCTGTTCCAATGTTGTTGGACCCGAAGAAGCTACTTGACTTCATTGACATCTGGTGCACCAAGCCAGACATACCGCTTGATGACCTCAATCCGCCACCTGGCCCAAGCCATATGATTTCCTCATTCATCTTGAATGAGAAGCACAAGATTTCCGAGGCAAAACTAGTGAAGAAACAACAAATCCAGAAGGAGAAGGAATTGAGGAAGAGCATGTTGTCTATATCTCCTCAGCAGCTTGTATCATTACGGACTGAGATCGAACAGCTGTCTGACGAATATGAGAGACAATCTAATCATTGTTGTGGTGTCAAAGAGAGATTCATCACTGCCTCGACCAAAGTGGTTGAAGACCACAACAAGCGAGAAGCCGTCAAGCTTGGCTTAGTTCCACCCTCAAGTTCTTACGCCCAAAGACCAAAAACTCAAAGCTTGTGAGATCGCTACGCCGTCCCTCCTCCAGAGACTACCAGGTCAACTGAAGTGATTGCGCCTGAAGAAAATGAAAGGGCAGCTGAAGTAGTTGCACCCAAAGAAAGTGAAAGGGGAACTGATGAAGTTATGCCCGAAGAACCTACTAGGGTATTTGCATCGATCGTTCTTGAAGTATTTGAACCATCCAGTTCCTCAGCGGCAGCACCATCAACTCCTTCATCCTTGAAGATTATCACCCTTCCTTCTACATCAGAAGTGAAGAAGACAAAGGCTACTGAGAAATAAGCATGAAAGAGAAAAGCTTCAACTCCTCCCATTGCTCCCGAGATTGTGAAGAAATTGAAGATGGCAACATTCAGGGACAAAGCCAGAAAATGGAGATAGGGGGCAGGGGCTGGAACTAGAAGAGTCGATCACAGTCATAGAAGAGACAATCATGTAGGCATATTGCACAGCAAATATCGTGAGGTCCGCGGCTCTACAATATGAATAAAATTTTCATATTTATTTATCTGACGGTATAATTTCTTCAGAATAGGCTACTAGTTTCAATTGATAGAAATTGTTCTCACGAAACTCTTTCGCTTCATGCCTGCAAACCCATAATTTGACAGACAATTTTTTCTGAACTTTTTTTTCTAGTTCTATGCTCTCTAAGGCACACGCCAAAATAAAGTGTAGACTGAAATAGGGTTAGAAATCATGTTCACGTCATTTAACTTACCATCATGTTCACATGACTGAGAGCTTGAACCAATTGGCATCAATTGACTTAGCTCTCTTCCTCTTCGTGTCTACACACACATAATTGGACAATACAAGAATTTATAATTACAGTTTTTAATGTCTATGTTTATATAATTACATTCTAAGACACAGAGTAATCTAATGCTGAAAATAAACTGACCTTTCTTGATCGTCTGGTCGCTCATCCGTGTGTATGCGGTCGGCCAGAATGTGTCTGCGGTCTTCTGATCGGCACGACAGCGAGTCGGGCCATCGGGGACGATTGGACGGACGCCTTCCCTCCTCGGTGGATGGAGAGATTTGGTGGAGAGGATGGAGGATCTTCTAGGCAGGTGGAGAGATTAGATGCAGCGAATTTTTCCAATCGCTGGAACTAAGGAACGATGAACGAGCAGATTGGACTCGCTCGTTGTCGTGCGTATTGCTTCCAGACTCTTTATATTCCACATGGGCTGTTTTTCTTTTTCTTTTTCCTCATATTAGGGACGTTGGCCTGTTGCACGTACATGGTTCCCTTAAAAAGACAAAAAGTGTACATATATGGGCTAGGCCTCTGGCTATGGGATGGCCGGATGGTTTTCCGCAGGCGAGACAAGCCAGAATTACGTGCGTGGGAAGAAAAATTATATGTGGTACCTATCGCTATTAGGGGTAACGACATTGTTAGGGGGTCTCGCCCCTCATCCCCTTAGAATCGTCACAGCAACAATGTCTTCAATTATCATCCCAATTGATGCCATTCCTATCTCATCACGCCCTGCTCCAGCCAATGCTGGTCGTCAGATTGTTCCATATGTGGGGGATTATCAAATCCCTCAGTCTGATGAAGAGGATGAAGAAAGCCACTCTGATGCTACCACAGAGCAAGTGGATGAAGACATAGGAGTGCAAGAGGATACTTTGCTGCACCAAGCTTCGTCATGGAAGCCCTCACAGATTCCACTGACTGAAGCACATGCTGCTACTTCATCTGGAAGTAGTGAATCAACGGAAGAGGAAGTGGATATTGATGGTGCTACAATGCCTATTCTTCATGATGAATTTTGGGAAGAAACTCACCCAAATTCACCCGTTACCACTCCCCTTACTATAGAGCCTCAGTCGTCTGTGCGCATTGAAGAAATACACACCGACTCTGAAGAAAGACAACTATCACTTCAAAGCATACCTAAAGAAATTCCTTCTACAATAGATGATGAAGTTGCTCAAGACTACCCAATGGTTGATGTCGTCAACACATCGCCATCACATGCAGACTCAATTCCGTCAGCTAACACTGATACAGTTCCAACTGCCATAGCTCAGGAAGTTGCTCAAGCTCTCGTCGTGACAGATCCAAATGACTCAACTACGTCCCCACAACCAGTATTTGATGTTCTTCCAAAGAAGCACAACCTCCAACCTATACCTGTGACGCCTAAGATTGGCAGAGTCCTTAGGCGGCCTTAGTTTGATAATGCCAAATTCTTCGAACAGAAGAATTTCTTCGTTGGCGAGTCCCCATATGACTCACCCAAGATTTGGCGCCTGCGCTTCTGGACAAGGAATCAGATGAATTTCTGTGCTTCACTCCTATTTGACAAGAAGAAAGTATTCCCACATCGCCATATTCCTCATGTGGATATGGAGTCGATTCCTTGCTTCCAGCCAGTTCTGGCTGTTCTTCATGATGCTGGTCTACTCAATTTCTGCATTGATGTATGCGATTGGAATGAAGAGCTAATTCTTCAATTCTATTCAACTGTACACTTTTCTAGCAACGCTGACGACACTGCTACTTGGGCTCTGGACTGGATGAGTGAAGACACTCACTACAAAGCACCAATTGACGAACTTATTCATGCTCTACCAGTTGATCCACCTAGAGAAGAAGCAAGGAAAATCTATGAAGAACCTGAGCTGCCCAACCACCTGATGCAAGTGTTGATGAAGCCAATGGCTGAAGGAAATGCGCCATGGACATCCTTCCTACTGAAGGATTTTCTCTATGTGTCGAAGACATTCTATTGCATTTTGGCCAAGACCCTCAGTCCGATCAAAGGTCACAACTCAGATACTGAAGAAGTTGTGGGAGTTATGAGGAACTTCTTGTTCCACATTATTCATCAAACTCCCATCAACATTCATGATTTCTTCCTGAGGACTTTGGTCACGATGTACGATCACCTTTTGAATTGAAGCCGTACGCACCATGGATTATGAGATTCATCAGATCCCGGTCTTCAATTCACTACAAGGCTGATCGTAAAAATAACTTGAGCCATTTGCCTACAGTCGAGATTCTTCAAATCACTTTGTCCACAATATCTGGCAAGGGAAAGATCGTCATTGATGAAGGAATTTGTCCCCTCGATGGACAATTCCATCAACCTATCTCCAGCTCCGATGCTGATGAATCTGCTAGCCGGGATACTATAGCAAAAGCTTCAAGACCATCTGCTTCACCTGAAGCACCACATGCCATGACTGACCCTGAGTTGCTGCTGTTCAAGCCAATGTGAGAGTGACGCATAACGTCGCCCGCAAGAACAGATACTATGTCCATGAGATTTTTGATTGCACCTAGGCCATCCTTTCATATCTCAAAATAGATGAAGAACTTGTTGCTATGGATTTCCAAATAAACTTTGACTGGGCTGAACCGCCAAGGAAGAAGTTCAAGAAAACCCAAATTCCTCCTTTTATGCCAAGTTCATAGTCTTCATCGCGCTCCACTAACGAAAATGAAGTTGTTGAAGACACTGCGGCTGGTCCTTCTGCATCTTGCGACCCCAACATCGCTGGCGCTCCCTCGACCTCTTCATGATATTCTTCAAGGGTGTTAGTCCTCAGCTTTGTCTCCTTTTGTTCATGTGGTGCCAAAGGGGGAGAAGTTTGAGTTAGTCTTCAAGTGGGTCGATATATGGGTTGTTTTTATTTAAGTTGCAACTCTTGAACTTTTCTGGATATGCTCTTTGATGAGTTGTATCGTAATAATTGTTGGTCGCCTGATACTTTTGCTACATTTGACGTGCATGCTCTAATCATAAATATATCCGCTCATGCATGCACAATTTCGCCAGACAATAATTTTCACCATGCATTCATATTCTTCAAATATCTTATGATCATGAATGATTGGATTTCAAGATATAGGGGGAGGTCTCCACAATTTCAACCTGCCATGTGCATTTGCAATCCAAAGTAAATTCCTCATATGCACATCTTCAGGGGGAGTTCCTCAATATCTTGTAACCAATTTCATCAAACTATGTACTTACACTCTGTTATTTTGCTTTGACCTTTGTGACCTTTGTGGCCAAGTTGTCGAGGACATGCACCACCTGCTTACCTGCTGTCCATTCTTGTGGCCGGTTTGGCATGACATCCTCACATGGTGCCGAGCCACCGCCTCGCTGCCGAGCAATTCTTGGATGTTCGTGGACTGGTGGGCGACATCTTGCTCCCAAGCCCTCTGACCCTTCGTAAAGATCTATCTTCCATCCTCCTTCCCATGACCTGCTGGATGTGAAAATACCGAAATGCTTGCGTCTTCCAACTCGCTACGGCCCTCTGCTACGCTCATGGTTCAAGCTATCCAGGAGGATGCACACCTCTGGGCTAAAGCAGGAGCGAACGGGACAAATTTGCTAATTCTTGAAATTTAGGCCGTTGTTACTTACCAGGCTGAGTATCCTATGTTCTGCTCTAGCGTCTTCGGGCATGCTAGTCTGTACGTGTACCATGATGTTACCCATGTAACCTCTCTCACTCCCTATCAATGAAATGATAGGCAAGTTTTTTTAGAATGAAGATGTTAGGAGCGTCCGGCTTTAAATAAATAAAGCCCACATGATAGGTAGAGTAGCAACCGATCGAACATTACACAAACCAAAAGACCTAGGCGCATCGAAATGAAGAGAGTCTGGAGGGTTCAGAGCCAGGCAGTGAGCGAGTTACAAGGCTGAGGCCTAAGCATTAGAGCATGCAGGCTCGCAAAACAAAAGGGCACTCCCACCCTAGGGAGGCATCGTCGGCTCCCTAGCCGCCACATACATTTGGTGAATTCGTTCCTGCGCGTGCTTCACAATCTCAAAGTCCTTCTGCTTCTCCAACGGACTCCACTACTGCATGAGGATAGAGCATTTGTATATGATGTTAGCTGGGTACGATTGGGGAATGCCCTCAATGGTAAGTTTATTGCGAGTGAGCCATAAGGACCATAACAACTCCCCTATACAAGTCCACATCACACGCTTGCTCTGTCTCTGGACCGAATCAAGTAGCCCTACAAGTTCGAAGGAGGAGCGCGGGTCCTAGAGGATGCCGGCACCAAGCCAAGACACAGCGCCCAAAGCGAATCCTTGAAAGTGGGCATAAAAATAAAACATGGTTTTGCATTCTCGTGGTTCCCACATAACGCAGCGTGCATTACCCCTCACCGGACCGATCTGTTTAGCTATGTTAATAGACATAGGGAGCCGATCACGGAACATCTGCCAAAGAAAAACTTTGATCTTCAGCGGGACGCGGGCTTGCCAGAGTCCTTTAGCCTCCCTTTGTGTCGTCCCTTGGCACAATTTGTGATATAAAGACTTAACGAAAAACTTTCCGGGGGCGTTTAGATGCCACGACACCCTGTCGGGCTCATTGAACAAGGCAACATGGTTCATCAGACCCAGCAAAGCACCTAGCCTCGCTGTCTCCTGGGTGTTCAGGTTACGACAGAAGGAAATTAGGGGGGGGGGAGAAGCCAAGGCATCAGCCACCCATAGAGTTGGATGCACCATAGCGCATACATGCCTTGGAATTCCTCCCAGAGTGGCCGAGGGCCCACCCAAGTCGAGCAGAAATGTATAATCGGCCGTTTCCAATAGCGAACTTGGCCCCTTGGTTGAAGGCTGGTCTGATTACCTGCAAATCATTCCATAAAGGGGAGCCCCTCATGTCTCCTTCAAAAAATTCCCATTTGGGAAATATTTCTCCCTAAGGATGTCAGCCCATAAGCGATTTGCCGCCTTTGCGATAGCTTCAGATCCACTTGCACATCGGTAGCGATGTTTTGGAGTCCGGTGTTTGTGATTCCTAGTCCTCCCAAGGACTTGGGCCTACCTGCTGCATCCCATTTGACCATATGGTACTTGCGTTTGAGGCCCCTTCCTTCCCAAAAGAAACGTGCTCTCGGCGTGTCCATTTTAGCATGGACCCCTTCCGCCAACAGAAATAGACCCACGGCGAACATGGGAAGCGAGGAGAGGCTAGAATTGGTCAGGACAAGTCTTGCCGCGGAGGACATGAACTTGCCATTTCAGGGGCTCACTTTTCTCCCCACTTTGCCACATAGGGGTGCCCAATCACCGATTGTCAACTGCCGAGGCGCTAGGGGCAGGGCTAGGTACGTGAAGGGGAATTTTCCCACTTTACAGTTGAGGAGGTCCGCGATCCGACGTCCGTCCTCGCTATCTACCCCCATAGATAGCACTTCACAATTGTGAAAATTGATTTTGAGCCCCGACACCAATTCAAAACTCAGCAGTAATGCTTTAACCGTCGTGATACTATGAGTATCTAGTTGGAACAGTAGCAGGTGTCGTCTGCGTACTGCAAGTGAGATATCCCCCCTGGAACAAGATGGCTGACCACTCCCTTGATGTGGCCATCCGAGATGGCATTCTGTAGCATAGCCGCAAGGGCATCCACCGTAAAGTTGAACAAGATCGGAGACATCGGGTCACCTTGACACAGTCCCCGTCTGTTCTGGAAGAAGTTCCCAACTTCCATGTTAACCGAGATAACAGTGTGGCCCCCCGAGACCAGCTGCATCACTCGGTGGGCCCACATGGCCAAGAAACCATGGCTCTGCAGAACCTGACGCAAGAAGCCCCAGTTAACTCGATCGTACGCCTTTTCGAAGTCTAGTTTTAGTAGGATGGCCGGTTCCCTAGTGCGTTTTAGTTCATGGATGATCTCTTGCAGGGCAAGAGTTCCCACAAGGATGTTGTGACCGTGGATGAATGCAGTTTGGGTGTGGCTAATATTACGGTGCGCTATCGGGACTAGTGAAACTGCAACTATCCCTGGGTGGTTTTGGCAATTCTTAACAACATATAGCTCATTGAACTAATGCTTCTTTCAAGATGATCATTTCAGAAAGTTCAATGATTGGCATGGCATGGATTAGGAATGTGAACCCCTTAGAATGCTAAGGACACATATTGGTCAAGCTCAAGACTCTACATTTTCATTTTAGTGATCCAAGATCACATTGAGTCCATAGGAAAACCAATACTATTAAAAGGGGATGAGGTGTTGCTTAATGGATTGCTTGCTCAAAATGCTTAGTGATATGCTCCAAAAGCCCTCAACCACTTTCTCATATCCACATATGTCCTAAACCAAAAGTCAACTCGGCCCTACCGATTTGATCTATCCGGCGCCACCGAGTTCATTTGACATAGCCACTGCCAGAAAACCTAGTCACCGATAGGGATCTCGGTCTCACCGAGATGGGATTGCAAACTCTCTGTTTCCCTTCGTAACATTTGGGTCCAACCGAGATGAGCGATCGGTCCCACCGAGTTCGCAATGCAAACTCTCTGTTTCCCTTTCGTAACGTTTCGGTCTCACCGAAATGAGTGAATCGGTCCCGCCGAGTTTGCCTGACCAACTCTCTGTTTGCCTATTACAGAAATCAGTCCCACTGAGTTTATGTGATCGGTCTCACGGAGATCACGTTATGCCCTAACCCTAATGGAATCGGTCTCACCGAGTTGACATGTCGTTCCCACCGAAAATCCTAATGTTCACATTTTGAACAAAATTGGTCTGACTGAGTTTGAGTATTCGGTCCCACCGAGTTTGGTAAAATGTGTGTAACGGTTAGATTTTGTGTGGAGGCTATATATAACCCTCCACCCACTCTTCATTCATGGAGAGAGCCATCAGAACGTGCCTACACTTCCAACATACATTTTCTGAGAGAGAACCACCTACTCATGTGTTGTGACCAAGATATTCCATTCCAACCACAAGAATCTTGATCTCTAGCCTCCCCCAAGTTGCTTTCCACTCAAATCATCTTTCCACCAAATCCAAATCTGCGAGAGAGAGTTGAGTGTTGGGGAGACTATCATTTGAAGCACAAGAGCAAGGAGTTCATCATCAACACACCATATATTACCTTTTGGAGAGTGGTGTCTCCTAGATTGGTTAGGTGTCACTTGGGAGCCTCCGTCAAGATTGTGGAGTTGAACCAAGGAGTTTGTAAGGGCAAGGAGATCGCCTACTTTGTGAAGATCTACCCTAGTGAGGCAAGTCCTTCGTGGGTGATGGCCATGGTGGGATAGACAAGGTTGCTTGTTCGTGGACACTTCATGGGTGGAGCCCTCCGTGGACTCGCGCAGCCGTTACCCTTCGTGGGTTGAAATCTCCATCAACGTGGATGTACAATAGCACCACCTATCAGAACCACAGAAAAAATCTCCACGTCTACATTGTGTTTGCTCCCTCCAAACTCCTCCCTTTACTTTCATATGCAAATGTTTTACATTCAGTTGCTATACTCTTAAACTTGCATGTGTAGCTGATTGCTTGACTTGTGCTAAGTTGCTAAAATCTGCCAAGACTTAAAATTTGGAAAAGGCTAGGTTTTTATTTGGTCAAGTAGTCTAATCACCCCCCCTTAGACATACTTTCGATCCTACAAGTGGTATCAGAGTTTTGGTCTCCATTTTCCTTGATTTCCATAGCTTTTGTTGATCATAGCCTTGGTTTCACAACCTAGGAGAGTATGGCGTCTAGCGAGGGAAATTACCACTATAGAGGTCCTTAATTTGATGGTACTAATTTTGCTAGTTGGAAGCATAAGATGAAAATGCATATTCTTGGACATAACCCCGCCGTTTGGGCTATAGTGTGTATTGGCTTGCAAGGTGAATTCTTTGATGGGAGAGAACCAAACTGTGAAGCTACCGTGGAAGACTTGAAGATGCTGCAATACATTGCTCAAGCTTGCGATATCCTCTTCAATGGATTGTGCCCCGAAGAGTTCAACAAAATCAGACGTCTTGAGAATGCAAAGGAAATTTGGGATACTTTGATTGATATGCACGAGGGTACCGACTCTGTCAAGGAATCCAAATTGGATGTGCTTCAAAGTCAACTTGACAAGTTAAAAATGAAGGATGGCGAAAGTGTCATTTGAAATGTACTCTAGGCTTGCTCTCATCACAAATGATATTGCCGGCTTAGGACGTGAAGAGATGACCGATAGATTCATCATCAAGAAGATCCTAAGAGCCTTGGATGGAAAATATGATACCGTGTGCACATTGATCCAAATGATGCCCAACTACAAAGATCTCAAGCCAACGGAAGTCATTGGAAGAATTGTTGCTCATGAGATGTCACTCAAGGATAAGGAAGAGCTTCACAGCAAGTCAAGTGGTGCTTACAAAGCCGCATGTGATGCTCCTACATCATCAAGTGAGAAACAAGCCTTCAATGAGGAATTGAGCCTAATGGTGAAGAACTTCAACAAGTTCTACAAGAATAGAAGCAAGGAAAGAAGTTCCAAGTCAAGGTCCTAAAATGAGAAAAGATCTTTGAGTCGTGAGCGTAATTGCTACAATTGTGGAAGACCCGGACACTAATCAAATGAGTGTACGGCTCCCTACAAAAGACGGGAAGACTCACCCAAACGGAGAAGTAGAAGAGAAGAATCACCTCCAAGAGAGAGGAGTAGAGATGATCGTTATGAACGAAGAACCTCTCAGAGAAGCAAGGATTCGGAAAGGAAGGACAAATCATCAAAGAGCTACACAAAATGAAGACATCAAGCTCATGTTGGTGAATGGGTATCCGCCCGACTCCGACCATCACTCGAAAGAAGTTATCACTCCGACTCAGAATATACTCAAGATGAAAGTGTTGCCGGTCTAGCACTTGTGTCAACCAACTCCTATGACATATTTGACTCACCAAATGAAGGTATTGGAAGATGCTTCATAGCTAAAGGCCCAAAGGTATCACACCCAGTATGTTGATTTCAATAATGATGAAGATGATTTGCTAGGTAATGATGATTTACTTGTTGACAATTCTAGTGATGAAAACTATGACGAAATCGCTATTAATCATGCTAATCAAGAGAAAACGAATGATGATGATAAGAAGGAGATTGAGCGTCTAACTAAAGAACTAAACACTCTTAAGTTAGCTCATGAAACTACTTTGGAAGATCATCGAGAACTTTTAAAGACTCATGAGAAGTTACGCTTTGAAAAGCTCAACCTTGAGCAAGAGCATGTGTTCTTAAAAGCAATCAATGATGATCTTCGCAAGAAAAGTTCTTCTTACATTGCCAAGCGTTTACTCTTGTCTACTTACATGCCACAAGTTAAATCTAGCAACAAAAGTAAGAAAGATTCTTCTTCTAGTAGTAACAATAATCATGTTAAATCCAATATTGTTGCTTCTAGTAGTTCTCTTGATTCCACTAATGATTCTCTTAGCCAAGTTACACTTGAGCAAGAAAATAGCTTATTGAAGGGAATTATAGAGAAAGGTGTTTACAACAGCCTTGCTGGAAGTAAGCAATTTGAGGAAATTATGCACTTAAGCAAGGAAGGCACCGGAAGAATCAAGGTGTTGGTTTTGAGCGAAAGTTCAATGCCAATGGAGTTGAGTGGGAAGAAGATCAATACCCCAAGGCGAAGTTTGTTCCTCAACAAGAGAAGTATGATCCTACTTCTTTCCAAGGGACACAAGCTCAAGATGATCTTCCACCACAAGAACACAAGCAAAAGGGCAAGGACAAGCTTCAAGAGGAGATTGACACATTTGGAGAAGCTCCTAAGGCCTTGGTCAAGTGGGTTCCCAAGACTACATCAAGTTCTACTTCATCAAGTATGACTACAACTCCAAGGATTCCCATCAAGATGATGTGGATACCGAAGAAGAAGAACTAGAGAGTTCTTGGGGTGACTCCGCCAACATACTCCAATCATATCATTTTGGCGAGGACAAGTGCAAACAACTTCCACATCTTGCACTAGTTCAAGGAGTCACAAACCCTCTTGTTGGTAAGACAAGGGACAAGGTAACCTAATGCTTTCATGGACATCATCTTGTGTGAACATCACTCTATGTATATGAATATCCTTGTTTGTTCCTTGTGGGACTAACCCGTGTAGGTATTGCAAGTGCAACTCACTCCAATGGATTGCTCCAAATGATCTACATCAACATTGAGCATCCACATCTTCAACATCTACATGAAGTCATCATCGACAAAACCCAAGGTTAGTTCATCCCTCTTAGGGGATATCACATCTAGGGGGAGCTTTACTCTAACAATTGAGCTAAAGCAACTCTAATGGTGTGAACACAAAAGTGCTTTATGTAAAAGTGGTAACCTCACTTGTGCTTAAACGATCAGTATGACCTGTGATCAAATGTTCTCATTTGACTCTGTCGGATTCAGGGCTCCTTGAGACCCTTGAGAGGTTCGAACTGCAGGGGTGCGCACGAAGAACACTCTCTCCCAGCTCGCTGGCTCAACAATCCCACGACCTAGCTCGAAGAACTCAAAGAACAAGAGACACGAGGGTTTATACTGGTTTGGGCCACCGTGTGGTGTAATACCCTACTCCAGTGTGGTGGTGGTGGATTGCCTCTTGGGCTAAGGATGAACTAGTACAGCGGTGAACAGACCTCGGGAGGAGAGGTGTTCTTGAGCTCTATGAGCTGGTGAGGGTGATCTCAAAATGATCCGTCCTCGCCTATGGTGGTGCCTAGGCCTATTTATAGAGGCCTCGGTCCTCATCCCAAATGTAGGCGGAAGGGATCCCACAATGGCCAATTTTGAAGGGAGATGGGGTGTCAAACTGGCGGATCTCGGGTAGGGGGTCCCGAACTGTGCGTCTAGGCGGATGGTAACAGGAGACAAGGGACACGATGTTTTTACCCAGGTTCGGGCCCTCTCGATGGAGGTAATACCCTACTCCTTCTTGATTAATATTGATGATATGGGTAGTACAAGAGTAGATCTACCATGAGATCGGAGAGGCTAAACCCTAGAAGCTAGCCTATGGTATGATTGTTGTTAGTCCCTCTGGGACTAAAACCCTTCGGTTTATATAGACACCAAATAGGGTTAGGGTTACACAGAGTCGGTTACAATGGTAGGAAATCTACATATCCGTATTGCCAAGCTTGCCTTCCACGCCAAGGAAAGTCCTATCCGGACACGGGATGAAGTCTTCAAATGTGTATCTTCGTAGTCTAGGAGTCCAGCCAAAGATGATAGTTCGGCTATCCGGACACCCCCTAGTTCAGGACTCCCTCAGTAGCCCCTGAACCAGGCTTCAATGACGACAAGTCCGGCGCGCATATTGTCTTCGGCATTGCAAGGCGGGTTCCTCCTCCGAATACTTAGAAGGTTTCGAACACATGGATAATGTCCGGCTCTGCAAAACAAGTTCCACGTAACACCGTAGAGAGAATAATTTTTGCATAGATCCGCTGACGTATTCCGCGGTGTGACATCACACCACGGCCAGGCTTTTATTCGAATCGTTTTTTACTGTCCCACCTCAGCGCCTTTAGCGAGGCGGTTTCCTTGGCACGTCTTATCAAAGCGTAGATCGTGCCACCCCCTTATTCCGGGATTCTCATCAATACGGACATGGGTAACCCAACTGCGCCATTGATTGCGGCGCTTGGGAGATAAGCGAGTTTTATCAGGCTGGTGGGGGACGCACAGCCTCGTCCATCCATATAAGGGGATACGGATCCACCCTTTTCACCTACGCCTTCCTCCTCCCTTGCTCATCCATTTTCGCGCACTCTGAGCTCCAGCGCCCAAGCCCGCACCTCCTTCCTCAACCATCTCCAGCCATGTCCGGAGCGGGAGGCAGGTGGATGGTCTCCTCCATCACGGAGGGCCACGTAAAAAAAGGCTGCGGAAGGCGGATACTTGTCCGGCGATGTCAGACATCGGCTGCCCGACGAAGGGCAGCTCATCCCCACCCAGCCCCATGAGCGGTCGTATTTCTTTCCCTCTTCCTCCATGGACTGGGTTTTCCACTTCACCCATTCGTCCGGGGGCTCATGTTCTACTATGGCCTAGATTTCCATGATCTGGCCCCGAATTTCATCCTCAATATCTTGGCGTTCATCATCGTGTGCGAGGCTTTCCTCTGCATCCAGCCCCACTTCGGCTTATGGCTAAAGACTTTCAATGTCAAGCCGAAGGTTGTGAGGGGCCGCCAGGCGGAGTGCGGGGGCGCCATGGTCGGCAAGATCGCCAATGTCTTATGGCTCGACGGCTCCTTCATGGAGACCGTGAAGGGGTGGCAATCGGGGTGGTTCTACATCACCGAGCCGCGCGACTCCAAATGGGCGGCGGCCCCCGAATTTCGGTCTGGTATTCCCACGCGGCTCACTTCTTGGAAGGAGACCGGCCTGGCGTGGGGTAATTCGGAAGAGCTGACCGGACTCCAAACCTGCATGCGGACCTTGGTGAACAAGAATCTCAGGCTCGTCAATGTGGTCCAGGTCATGCTCATCCGCCGGATCCTCCCATGCCAACAATGGGCCTTTAAATTGTGGGAGTTCGACTCGGCTCGGCATCCAACTCTGAAGAGGCTCTTAGACACTACATACCAAGATGCCTGGAAGGTGCTGTTCAAGGGCGCCGAGGCTCCCTCATCCGCCACAGAAGATCGCGGATTCAGCTCGCAGCGTCCAGCTACTGAGGTAAGCTATTTTTCCCTTCACGGGAATCTTGCTTTTCATAGTTTGACTCTATGCGGGATCTAAACTCCCTTGCCTTTGACAGGACTGGCGGAGCACATCCGGACGGGTTAACTGTCCGGCTCCTTTGCCGAAGACCCAAAGAGACGCCCGCTTAGGGAAGGCTGGGTGGCTCCGGCGCCACGTGGTGCCGGAGAAGAAGGCCAAGAAGGAGGCCACGGGGACTCGACGGAGTGCCCGGCGCCAGGTGTTGTCGGACTCATCGTCCGACGACTCGGAGGCGGACTCCTCCCGTGAAAACGAGGAGGAGGAAAAAGAAGCCTCTCCCACAGTGGGGGGAGAGAAGAAAAGAAAGGCCGCCCCAACTGGGGAGGCCGGAAGGTCCAAGAAGGGGAGAACCCTTCCCCCGGACGTCTCCACCAATGCCAACGATGGCGAGGAGGAGTGGCCCTCAAGGGCCAAGCCCCTGGCGAGATCGTAAGTGTCCGGATACTCATGAATTTTGTTTTATTCATTGCATAGTGTTCTCTAATGCCGAACAATCATGCAGCCCACCCAAGGACGAGCTTTCCGCTTCGTCAAGCGGGTCCCTGAACTCGTCCGAAATGGAGAGTACTTCTCTTCCGGCCGCCTCCTCGCCTCGCGCCGCTGATGACGCCGAGGTGGGGCCCCAAGGGGGGCCTGGTCAAGAGGAGGTGACGCAGGAGGCACCCCAAGGCAGCCTCCCGGACTCCAGGCGAGAGGGGGGCAAAACCCCTGGGGGCTCTAAGCCCGACCCTTGTCCGGACTCCATACCGGAACCTTCAGCGGTTCCGAAGTCCGGCAAGCGGCACCTTCGTAAGAAGGGTAAGACACCGCTGCCCTCCGTCCAACCGGAGGCACCAGGTAGTTTACAGGAGGCGCTTAATAGCGCCTCCATCGAGGAGGAGCACCGCACTGTTATGAGTGTGGTGATCCAGAAAGTTCAGTCCGCCAAGGGCGGGCTGACTGAAGCCTGCAACAGCCTTCTAACGGCTTTGAGGTAAGTTTTCAATATATGTAAGAATATTACCGCATAGACAGTAGCCCCTGATGCTTAGTTCAGCGTTCGGAAAGAAAATCCGGACTGAGGATCTAAAAAGATATACGCAGGAGTCTAACGTAATTGTGTCAATATGGGAATGCAGGCTGCCCTGCTGACCTATGCCGCCTGGATCATGGAGGTCAATGCATTGAAGGAGAGCCTCGAGCGGTCTGAGAACGAGCTCGGCCAAGCCAAGAAGCAGCTCGAGGACAAGGAGGGTAAGTAATACCTTAGAGAAATTAAAATAAATGTGGTTGCAAAAGATAACAGGAATAACATGCATCAGTAGGGGCCACGAACGAGGTGGCCACCACGAAGGAGGCGGTGTCCATGAAACAAAGCTCATGGAGCGCACTGAGCGAGAAGGAGGAGGCGCTTGGCGGAGGTCCGGCAAGAGCTCCGTGCTCTCGTGGAAAAACACGAGTTTGGAGCGTGACTCGAAGACCCGAGAGTCCGAGCTTGCCTCGGCTCTTGAGAGTGCCAAAGCTGCTAAGGCCGAGGCCCAAAAAGCCCTCCAGGAGATTGAGGCGATGAGGAAGATAGCGGCGGGTAAGGCATTCTTTATGCAAAGCAAGAATGTAAAAGTCAATTATCTATTACTTACCCGAATCCGGAGCTCTCCAGGAGCCTTCGCAGATCTGCCCCGCAGTGTATCCGATGCCACCGCTTTCTACCGAGCAGAAGAGGGGAGATCGATGGAGAAGGTGTTTTGGTCTCGGTATCTTTGAGGCGAACACCCGGTGCCTTTGAGCGACCAACTGAAGCAATTGGTCGAGCTCCACAAGATCGCCGAACAGGCCATGAAGGGCCTTATAGCTCGGCTGTGGCCAAATGAGGCCATGCCTGGGAGCTACTTTGGACTAGTGCGACGGCTGGTGGATGCCTGTCCGTGGCTCGAAGTCATCAAGCGCTCCGTCTATATTGAAGGTGCCCGTAGGGCCCTTGCCCGATGTAGCGATGCCTTTGAGGGCAAGCTGGTCGTGGAGAAAGGCGGTGACGGACAAGCCACCGCCGGGCAAAGAACATCGCAAGCCCGAGAAGTATTATGAGGGCGTCCTGAAGGGTGCCCGTCTTATAGCGGGTGAATGCTCCGAAGATGTAATATTTGAGTAAACTCGCATTTTGTTATCCTGTACGCTGAAAACTTGTTCATATGCGCTAAGCAACGCTTTTGAATTTAAAATATTACCTTCTGTGTGGCCGTTTATGAAATTTGAGAGATGGCAAGTCGTTGGCTTCAGCCCCCATGCCACGAGTGTTGGGGTGTTCGGGATAAACTTGAGCGCTCTTGTTCCCATTCTTGGGTCCTTCGAGGGAGGCGCTCAACGAATGAACCAGGCATCCGGACTATAATGCTTGAACACTCTCACTTAGCCATAGAATTCTATAATTTTAAATTTCGGTGAAGCCCCTAGTATTCAGAAGACCGAGTTCGGGGCGCTATCCATGCCTTGGCCGGACAATGCCGGTTCCTCGCTCTAAGCGGCATAAGTCTTTAGGGACTCGAAGAAACCTCTCGAATAGCGACCGGCTCTCGCCTTATCATGACGGTCAGTTTTAGCTTTCTCCACTGAGGTGCTCAACCCAACTCAACCGGGGCACAATCGCAGTGGTTCTCCCAGCTACTACCTTAGCCGATATAACGGAACGTAAGGTACCAAAACATGGGAGCCAGGCAAACTCAACTATTGACCCAAGACATGATTCAGAGCCGATGCATATAATGCTATAAGTTCGGGGTGCCGCACTTGTGAAAGTGTTCGGACTTGTCACACCATGTTTTTTGGGGTACATAAGCCCCTGGTGTATTGGCCGTACCAAAATGTACGGTTGCGCAATGTCATAAACAAACATATATAATGGGAATGAATGCAATAATAGGCAAGAGCTATATATCGTTTATTCAAAAGGGACTGCAAATAAAAGCGGAACGATACAAATTGTGTGATACACAAGGTATGGGACTTTTGACATGTCCCCCTTCCAGGGGTAAGTTTGCGGTGTGGTATGTAAAACAGGTATACTGCTCGTAATAGAGACCACCTGGACACTCGACGCAGTTTTCTGCTTCCCTGGCTGTTGCATCATGTGCTCGGCGCGAATGCCGGACAGGGCTTCTGGAGAAGAAGTCCTGAAAGTAAAAAGAAAGAAAAAAAATAAAAAATAAAAAAGGATGACGCAAACGGGAGCCCCTAGTGCGGTTTAGCCGCATTCTAGGCATGCCGTGGTCGTGGCCCGTCCCCTATGCCCATGATACTTCCAGAGCGAGTTTGCGAGGGCTGGGGTTGGGGCCGCATTACTACGCTTGTTCAGAGCGTGCGGTCTCCTTGTAGGTTACTCGTGGCGGCAGCGGTGTCCAATTGTTCATTTGCCGGACTGGAGAATTGCCTTAAGAGGCTGCTCTGCACTTCTGCCGCAAGGGCGGCCGTATGCTTCTCTGTTCGGAGAGAGCGTTCGGTGTTTCCATTGACCGTGATTATGCCTCGAGGGCCTGGCATATTGAGCTTGAGGTACGCGTAGTGCGGCACCGCATTGAATTTTGTGAATGCAGTTCGTCCGAGCAGTGCGTGATAGCCGCTGTGGAACGGGACTATGTCGAAGATTAACTCTTCGCTCCGGAAGTTATCCGGGATCGAAGACTACTTCAAGTGTATGAGCACGCATAGCGATTGGCCTCAACACTGGAATGGCGCCTTTAAAGGTCGTCTTTGTGGGTTTGATCCTTGACGGGTCTATGCCCATTTTGCGACCGTATCTGATAAATCAGGTTCAAATTGCTGCCGCCGTCCATCAGGACTACGGTGAGGTGAAATCCGTCAATAATTGGGTCAAGAACCAAGCGGCAAAACCGCCGTGACGGATGCTAGTGGGGTGGTCCCTTTGATCAAAGGTGATCGGACAGGAAGACCATGGGTTGAACTTCGGGGCAACTGGCTCCATCGTGTATATGTCCCTTAGTGCACGCTTCCGCTCCCTTTTGGGTATGTGGGTTGCGTATATCATGTTCACCGTCCGCACTTGTGTGGGAAAGCCCTTCTGTCCTCTATTGTTCGGCGGCCGGGGCTCTTCCTCGTCATCGCTATGCAGCCCCTTGTCGTTGTTTTCGGCGCTTAGCTTGCCTGCTTGCTTGAACACCCAACAATCCCTGTTGGTGTGATTGGCTGGTTTTTCGGGGGTGCCATGTATCTGGCACAAGCGATCGAGTATTCGGTCCAAGTTGGACGGGCCCTGGGTATTTCTTTTGAATGGCTTCTTCCGCTGACCGGGTTTAGAGCCTCTGAATCCGGCATTTACTGCCGTATCTTCAGCATTGTCACCGTTAATGCGGCATTTATGCTTGTTGCGAAGCGACCTGCCATTGCTGTCCTTGGTATCCGAACTGCCAGGGTGTTTGGCCAAGTTGTTGCTCCGAGCTAGCCAGCTGTCCTCTCCCGCGAAAGCGGGTCATGAGTGTGGTGAGGGCTGCCATGGATTTCGGCTTTTCCTGTCCTAGGTGCCGGGCTAGCCACTCATCGCGGATGTTGTGTTTGAAGGCTGCTAGCGCCTCTGCATCCGGACAGTCGACGATCTGATTTTTCTTTGTTAGGAACCGCGTCCAGAATTGTCTGGCCGATTCTTCTGGCTGCTGAATTATGTGGCTAAGGTCGTCGGCGTTTGGTGGTCGCACATATGTGCCCTGGAAGTTATCGAGGAATGCGGCTTCCAGGTCCTCCCAACAACCGATTGACTCTGCTGGCAAGCTGTTGAGCCAATGCCGAGCTGGTCCTTTAAGCTTGAGTGGGAGGTATTTGATGGCATGTAGATCATCACCGCGGGCCATGTGGATGTGGAGGAGATAGTCCTCGATCCAGACCGCCGAATCTGTGGTACCATCGTATGATTCGATGTTTACGGGTTTGAAGCCCTCAGGGATTTGATGATCCATTACTTCATATGTGAAGCATAGTGGGTGTGCGGCGCCTCTGTATTGGGCTATATCCCGACGTAGCTCATATGAGCTTTGTCTACTGTGTTCGGCCCGGTCGGGGTTGCTGTATCCGGCGTGACGGTAATCGTCCCGAGTCGTTGGGCGACCGCGCGATCTGTAGATCGATCTTGTATGCTTTGCCTTATCCTCCAATATATCTCGCAAGTCCGGCGCGTTTTCCTGTGCCTTGGTACTTTTTGAGCGGCGTCGGGGCGTGGCTTGAGCGGAGGGCCGAGAGGCTTCTGTCAGCGCCACGGGGTGGCCGATCTGCCATGTCTTCTTGTTGGTGACTTGGGTGCTTCCTCCTCCGATCGAGGCAACGGCCTGCGTTTGGGGTAGCTTTTGGAGGGGCGTTCGAGTTCATACTCTTCACTGCAAGGACTTGGTCCATCCGCCGACTAGCAGGTCTTGGTCAGCTCTAAGCTGTTGCTGTTTTTTCTTGAGGCTGCTTGCCGTGGCCATGAGCCTGCGTTTAAAACGCTCTTGTTCGACGGGATCCTCTGGCACGACGAATTCGTCGTCGTCGAGGCTTGCCTCGTCTTTGGAGGGGGGCGCATAGTTGTCGTTCTCTGCCTCTCTTTCCGCCGCACTATCGTGCGGACTTGCTTCTCCCTCCTCCTGTGCTGAGTCCTGCTGGAGGGGGTCGTCTTGACCTTTGTCCGGGTATTATTGTCTCCCGTGCGGAATCACCATTTTACTGTGGCGGGATTTAGAGCGGCGCCGCTGACGTCGGCGCTTTGGTTGTTTCTTGGAGGGGTCATCCTCCGCTGTTCCATCGCCATTCCCATCTTTTGGGATGTCCACCATGTATATGTCATATGACGAGGTGGCCTTCCAGTGCCCCGTGGGCGCTGGCGCTTGATCGTCTCCGGCATCGTTGTCCATACCGTCGATGTCTTCAGAGTCAAAGTCGAGCATGTCGGTTAAATCATCGAAAGTGGCTACAAAGTGGGTGGTGGGTGGGCGTTGAATTTCTTCGTCGTCCGAATCCCAACCTTCCTGACCGTAGCTCGGCCACGGCTCCCCTGACAAAGAGAGAGACTTTAATGAGCTCAGGATATCGCCAAAAGGCGAGTGCTGAAAGATGTCCGCGGCGGTGAACTCCATAACCGGTGCCCAGTCGGATCCGACTGGTGGGGGCGTGGGAGGTTCGGAGTCCGGAAAGGAGTCCGGCTCCCGGGAGTCACGAGCTTCGCAAAGGACAGGGATGGTGTTCGGCACAATCGCCGTAGAGATTTCAGCCCCCGAGGCAGTGTCCAACCAACCGTCCTCGATCGGCGAAACCGGCTCCGGATTAAGGATCGGAGCGGGTACTGGTTCGGCCTCCAGGGCACTGTTCGGTGGCAGAGCTAGATCATGCCCATCGAGACAGCGCGGCACGTTCGGCCGTGGCTCGAATCCGTCGAAGATCAAGTCTCCGCGGACATCGGCCGTATAATTAAAGCTTCCAAATATGACCTGATGGCCAGAGGCGTAGCTTTCAATCTGCTCCAGATGGCCTAATGAATTGGCCCGCAGTGCAAAGCCGCCGAATACGAAGATCTGTCCGGGGAGAAAAGTCTCACCCTGGACTGCGTCGTTGCTGACGATCGAAGGAGCCATCGGGCCTATGGGTGAGGACACAGAGGAACTCTCAATGAAAGCACCAATGTCAGTGTCAAAACCGGCGGATCTCGGGTAGGGGGTCCCGAACTGTGCGTCTAGGCGGATGGTAACAGGAGACAAGGGACACGATGTTTTACCCAGGTTCGGGCCCTCTCGATGGAGGTAATACCCTACTCTGCTTGATTAATATTGATGATATGGGTAGTACAAGAGTAGATCTACCACGAGATCAGAGAGGCTAAACCCTAGAAGCTAGCCTATGGTATGATTGTTGTTAGATCCTATGGACTAAAACCCTTCGATTTATATAGACACCGAATAGGGTTAGGGTTACACAGAGTCAGTTACAATGGTAGGAAATCTACATATCCGTATCGCCAAGCTTGCCTTCCACGCCAAGGAAAGTCCTATCCGGACACGGGATGAAGTCTTCAAACGTGTATCTTCGTAGTCCAGGAGTCCGGCCAAAGATGATAGTTCGGCTATCCGGACACCCCCTAGTCCAGGACTCCCTCAGAGACAACTAGTACAAGCTATCCTGACAAAAGTAGTCTTCGCCTGCCAAAGGCTCTAGTGGTGACGCCGCCGTGGGCTCCGCGATGACCTCCGCCCTGCAGTCCTGCTGGTCTTGGTCTTGTGGCACCGATACGGAAACCTTTGCTTGATGCCTCGGGACTCCTCGCCCGCGCCTGTCTCTTTGGCACCAAAGAGGAAACTGGTACACTGCGCCCGCTGGCGCCCGCCTGGCCTTGATCGTCATGGCTCACGTCATGTGAACCTCGCGAGGTGCCCCTTGCATAGATATCTCTGCTCCTTAGTAGCCAGCCTAGCGAGGCCGCCCCCAGGGAGGTCTTGGTGTCGTCCGCCTCGCGAGGCTTGGCTCCTCGTGATGGTCTTGAGTTGTTTCTGTCGAAGCTGGGCTGTACGGGGCCGTTTGGTGGAGCCACGCCGTGGGCCGCAGGCTGGCAAGTCATGGTACCCCTGTTCCCACGACGCTGACAGTAGCCCCGGGCCCAAGGAGCGCTCGGACTTGGCTTCGAGGCGAAGCCAAGGGGCAAGTGCGGAGCACTGCGGGCCCCAACCGCCTGCGGCCTCGGTCAATGCGTGGCGATTGACAGGTCGTGGGCTCCTCCGCTTCCCCATGCTGCCTCGGCAACCGTTTGACTTGACGGGACTATGTTGCATGCAGAATAAAACCATCGTTGCGTGTGATCGTGACTTCGTGAGGATCGATGGTTGGCCTCCTTCTGGCTATAAATGAGGAGAGGGGAGGAGCCCCCATTGCTCATCTCCTTCTTCTTGATGTGCGCTCCTTCTTCTTCCTCCTTGCTCTGTCGTCTTTCTGCGATACCCATGGTGCCGATGAGGAGGTTCTCCGCTGCTGAGAAAGGAAAAAACCCCTCAAGAGGAACAGGGACCACTTCTGCCGAACAAGAGGTTCGGCTGCTCCCGCGGCGCCAGCGTGAGGGTGGAGGTGACGAGGCCTTGGTACGAGCGGCCTCCGCCGGGTTATCTGCTGCCCTTGTACGCCCAAACGCAGGGCTCCGGAGGAGGAGGCGATGCCCTGCGCCGCTCGCTCCACGGTCGTGGTGGCCAGGCTATGGTGGCACGGGCCGCCGTCCCACGAACCCACGCCGAGGGCTCCTCGAGGGAGTTCGTGGTATGGGCGGCGATGCCACCGCGTACATGGATCAAGTTCCCGCGGTTCTTTGCCGAATAGATGCGACCATGAGGGCCGCTCGAGCTGTGGCTGCAGCACTCTGAGTGCGATACCCTGGCCATGGGGGCGGAGTTCGAGGTCACCTCCTCGGGCAAGATCTTCATGACGCGTGGATGGGGCGAGGTCGCCCGCACCTGCCACACGGAGGGGGCCCTCGCCATCTACTTCGAGTACGATGGCGCCTCCATGTTGTTCTTCAAGGTCTTCGACGAGGAGGGCCGCCGCCTGGAGTGTTGCCCTGGTGGGGGCTGCCAGGACAGTGCAGCGGCAGGCGCTGAGCCCACCCTTGGTCATGCCGACAGCTCCTCCAGCAGCAGCGGCGGCTCCTGGGAGTCCAGCGACTCTCCCGAGCTTGACGAGACTCCGGAGACGAGCAATGACAACTACGTGCCCCCGAGCTCCCACCGTGCCCGAAGCGTGGCGGCAGCTTCTGCTCGCCATCGCCGATGATCTGGATGGGGCTGGCGTCCACCCCAGGGGGCCACTATTGATGATGCTGTCGGCGGTCGCAGTTAGGGCTTCTTCCTTATTTTGTTCCCTGCGAGGAATCGAAACGAACCCTGTGGGGTGTGTAAAGAACTTGTAGTGCTTTTGGATCAATCCAATATAGTCCTTTATCCAGTGTTGTGGTCGTGTATTCTGCTTCAGCTAGTCTCCCATTTGCATCCCTCGCGGTAGCTTGGTGCTCTGCACTGACAGGTCCCAGTCCCCAGGCAGGCTGTAGCCGTCGCTGGTATGCTAGGTCCCGATGCCGTGGTCAAGGCCAGGAGGTGAGCGGCCCGAGGTCCGGTAAGAGTTCCCGAGGCACGATGCTCGGGGGGTCCCCTTTAGCACACAAGCAGCTACCCAAAGGCCGAAAGGGAGGCGATGTTGCCCAAGTGGAAGCGCGTTAGTGAAGGTGGTGAAGTTTGCAGTGGCGTTCCTCGCCTCGGCCTTGCTCCTCCTCCTTTTTGTTCTCGCGGTAGCTTAGCACTCTACGCCAGCAGGTCCCAGTCCCCAGGCAAGCTTCTGCCGTCGCTGGTATGCCAGGTCGCAGTGCCGTGGTCAAGCCCAGGAGGTGAGCAGCCCAAGGTCCGGTAAGAGCTCCTGAGACGCGATGCTCAAGAGGTCCCCTTTGGCGTGCAAGCAACTTCCTAATGTTGAAAAGGAGAGCGGCACTGCCGAAGCGAGGCAGCAAAAGTCAAGAATTCCAAACTGCGTCGCCTCGCTAGCACGCATATGTGACTTATCTTAGCGAGCCTGGTGTCGGTGTCAAAACCGGCGGATCTCGGGTAGGGGGTCCCGAACTGTGCGTCTAAGGCGGATGGTAACAGGAGGCGGGGGACACGATGTTTACCCAGGTTCGGGCCCTCTCGATGGAGGTAATACCCTACTTCCTGCTTGATTGATCTTGATGATATGAGTATTACAAGAGTTGATCTACCACGAGATCGTAGAGGCTAAACCCTAGAAGCTAGCCTATGGTATGATTGTTGTTGTCCTACGGACTAAACCCTCCGGTTTATATAGACACGGGAGGGGCCTAGAGTTACACAGAGTCGGTTACAAGGGAGGAGATCTACATATCCGTATTGCCAAGCTTGCCTTCCACGCCAAGGAGAGTCCCATCCGGACACGGGATGCAGTCTTCAATCTTGTATCTTCATAGTCCAACAGTCCGGCTAAAGGATATAGTCTGGCTGTCCGAGGACCCCCTAATCAAGGACTCCCTCAGTAGCCCCTGAACCAGGCTTCAATGACGTGGTCAAGGCTAGGGGGTGAGGGCTGGAGTGTCAGTAAGAGCTCCTGAGGCGCGATGCTGAACCCTCCCTTTAACGCGCAAGCAAATCGTGTGAAAAGGAGCAGCTGGTAGGGCCACCAGTGGTTAAGCTCCAGAGATTCCTGCGAGTTTGTTTGAGGGAATAACATAGTTCATAATCACGTTTGCTGGCGCGCCTCTGATCTTTCCACAATACGATGGTGGCACCGAGGATCTGGTGAGGTGACGTGCGCGGGGCGAGCCGCGAGTCAGAGCTCGATCTCTCAGGTTTATCAGCGTTGCAGGGACGGACCCGAGAAAAAGTGTCGTGACAGCATGTGTAGCCCCCATTGCGGGATGAGCAGGAGGCCGGTCAGCAACACAGGATGCCGTGACAGGAAACAGGCAAGTAGGCGATGATCATAAGGCGATTCATAGGAGGTAGCAAGCTAGTTCAGGTAAATGCAAGGTCGTTACATGCCACAGGGACGGACCCATGCGACATGGGGATGATGCAGCCCGAGGGGCGCCCTCAACAAGGTAAATTGAAGATGCAAAAAGATACATGTCGCAGGGACAGGCCCGTGCGACCTGGGAATGATGTAGCCCGAGGGGCGCTCCCACCTGAATAAACTGGAAAATGTCACCTGACACCATTGCTGGAGAGATGTCGAAGTAGTTGGAGACGCACGCTGAAGAAGTTGCTCCTCGGTTATCTTCTGGTGGCCGGTTTCCAGGGGACTCCGGAGGTTCTGGCTCCTCCTCCCTCAGGACCGCCTGGCGCCTGGCCTCGCGAGCCGCCAGGGCACCCTGCATGAGCTGATGGTAGGTGACAGCCGCGTTCGGCAGGCCGTAAGGCATGCAAACGTAGCTGTGAGGGGGGCCCTCACACCGACCAATGCATGATGGCCAGTAACGCTCCTGGGATGTGACCCTGTTAAGCCCGAGGTAGTCGATGCAGACGCACAGCTCGCTGTCCTCGCCAGGACATGGAGCTGCGCCAGGTTGTAGGCGGCGGTTGCCGCGCATGGCTCTTGCTTCTTGAAGCTCCTCGGTTGCCTTGGTGATGAACTCTTGAGAACCAGGTGTCTCGTGCCTTGTGCCCTGATGAGGGAAGCGTGCGGCGAAGCACGCCTCCACGTGGTGCCCGAGCGCCTCCCTCGTGACATTGGCTAGGTCTGAGGCCCTACAGAAGAGATCCCCCGAGCCCAGCCCGAGGAGGGTGCCGGGCGCGCCTTCCTATGCGAGGGAGGGAGGCGCCCCATCTGCGGGCGCAGGTCCTGAAGTTGTGCCGCTGGAGACACCGCTCTACTGAGGCCCTTGGTGGAGCAGCTGCTTCTTCTTCTTGGGAACGGCCTCAGGAGGGTAGATGGCGCCTTCGTTGTCTTGGTCCTCAACCGCTGCAGCCTGGTAGGCGCGCTCAAGAGAGCACACCGTGTACTTCTCTTCGCAGGCAACCGTGATGATGCCGCAACTCCCTGGCATCTTGAGGACGTTGTAGCCATGGTGAGTCTCCGCCATGAACTTGGATAGGGCCGGATACCCAAGGATGGCGTTGTACGGGAGGAGAATGTGGGCGACGTCAAAGTCGATGAGATCGGTGCGGTAGTTGTCGCGCTTGCCAAAGGTGACAGGGAGGCGGATCTGCCCTACCGGGGTGGTGGATCCGTCGGTCACTCCTGAGAAGGGCTTGGTGGGCTGCAGCTGATCATATGGCACTTGGAGGCGATCGAACGTGTCAACAGAGAGAACATTGAGCCCTGCACCGCCATCGATGAGGGTTTTGGTGACTTGGATGTTGCTGATGATGGGAGAGCAGAGCATCGGGAGGGCGCCGGCAGTTGCCTCGCACTTGAGCTGGTCGGTCGAGCTGAAGGTGATGGCGCACTTGGACCACCCGAGCGGCGGCGTGGGCTCGAGCCTGGGAAGAGCCGCGTTCACTTCTCGGGCAAACTGCTTGAAGAGGCGCTGAGAGGCTGGGGCCTCCGCACCGCCCAAGATGCAGGCGATGGCGCGAGGCTCCTGGAAGCCCCTAGCCCCCTCGTCCTAGTGATGATCGTCGCTCCTTCTAGGTGGTGGTGGCAGAGGAGGGAGGCCGGCCTTGCCCCGAGGGCGGTCCTCACGAGGCTGGTCCCTCCAGGTGCCCTCGCGAGGCTGATCGTGCCAGCGGTCCTCACGAGGCTGGTCGCGCCATTCCTGGCGGGGGCCACAGTCGTCCCAGCGTCCTCCAGTTTGGCCTCCCCCACGGTCGTAGCCTAGGTCGTTGCGCTCGGGGCATCGACTGAAGCGCCCATCGCGGATAGCCCTGAGCTCCTGACAATCGTTGGTGTTGTGGCAGTGCACGTTGTGGAAGGCGCAGAACGGGCGACTGCCCTTGGACGACTCCGTGTGGTCGCGGCCGCGCTTCATCTCTTGTTCAGCCGCAAGCACGACTGCCCCCTTGCACTTCACGTCCTTGGCCTTGGCCTTCTTATCTTCTGGGTCTGCAGCTGGGTCTCGACGAGGGAAAGGCGCCCTTCCTCACCTCTCGTGCACTTGGTTGCTATGTTGAATAGCTCCAAGGCCGTACACAGGTCCTCGTGGATAGCGAGCGCTTCCTTCATCTTGACGTCGTGAACGCCATCGGAGAATGCCAAGATGATGGCCTCGTCTGTCACCTCGGGAATCTTCAGGCGGACACTGTTGCTACCTCTTAAACATGCGTTGGTTTTCCCTTGAAGGGGAAAGGGTGATACAGCAAAGTAGCGTAAGTATTTCCCTCAGTTTTTGAGAACCAAGGTATCAATCCAGTAGGAGATAACACGCAAGTCACCTAGTACCTGCACAAACAATCAAGAACCTTGCAACCAACGCGATAAAGGGGTTGTCAATCCCTTGATGGTCACTTGCAAAAGTGAGATCTAATAAAGATAGTAAAGTAAATATTTTTGGTATTTTCGTTGTATAGATTGGAAAGTAAAGATTGCAAAATAGAAGAACGACGACAGAAATTGGCAAGTTAATGGGAAACTAATATGATGTAAAATAGAATATTATATGAAGGAAAATAGACCTGGGGGCCATAGGTTTCACTTGTGGCTTCTCTCAAGATAGCATATATTACAGTGGGTGAACAAATTACTGTCGAGTAATCGATAGAAAAGCGCATAGTTATGAGAATATCTAGGCAATGATCATGAATATAGGCATCACATCCGTGTCAAGTAGACCGAAACAATTTTGCATCTACTACTATTACTCCACACATCGACCGCTATCCAACATGCATCTAGAGTATTAAGTTCATAAGAACAGAGTAATGCATTAAGCAAGATGACATGATGTAGAGGGATAAACTCAAGCAACATGATATAAACACCATCTTTTTATCCTTGATGGCAACAATACAATACGTGCCTTGCTGGCCGTACTGTAACTGGGAAAGGACACCGCAAGATTGAACCCAAAGCTAAGCACTTCTCCCATTGCAAGAAAGATCAATCTAGTAGGCCAAACTAAACCAATAGTTTGAAGAGACTTGCAAAGATATCAAATCATGCATATAAGAATTCAGAGAAGAACCAAATATTATTCATAGACAATCTTGATCATAAATCCACAATTCATCAAATCTCGGCAAACACACCGCAAAAAGCACTACATCGAATAGATCTCCAAGAACCTCGAGGAGAACTTTGTATTGAGAATCAAAGAGAGAGAAGAAGCCATCTTGCTAATAACTATGGATCCGAAGGTCTATGGTAAACTACTCACACATCATCGGAGAGGCTATGGTGTTGATGTAGAAGCCCTCCGTGATCGATTCCCCCTCCGGCAGATCGCTGGAAGAGGCCCCAAGGTGGGATCTCATGAGTACAGAAGGTTGTGGTGGTGGAAAAATGGTTTCGTGGCTCCCCCTGATGTTTTTAGGGTGTAAGAGTATATATAGGCGAAAGAAGTACGTCGGTGGAGCTTCGTAGGGCCCATGAGGGTGGGGGCGCGCCTACCCACCCCCACCCCGTGGCCGCCTCGCGGAGTTCCAGACTTCAATTCCAAGTCTTCTGGATTGCGTTTGTTCCAAGAAAGATCATCGCGAAGGTTTCATTCCATTTGGATTCCGTTTGGTATTCCTTTTCTGCAAAACACTGAAATAAGCAAAGAAACATAAACTGGCACTGGGCCTTCGGTTAATAGGTTAGTCCCAAAAATAATATAGAAGAGCATATTAATGCTCATTAAACATCCAAAACAGATAATATAATAGCATGGAACAATCAAAATTTATAGATACGTTGGAGACGTATCAAGCATCCCCAAGCTTAATTCCTGCTCATCCTCGAGTAGGTAAATGATAAAAACATAATTTTTGACGTGGAATGCTACCTAACATATTTTTCAATGTAATTTCCTTTATTGTGGCATGAATTTTCAGATCCAAAAGATTCAAGACAAAAGTTTAATATTGACATAAAAATAATAATACTTCAAGCATACTAACCAATAAATTATGTCTTCTCAAAATAACATAGCCAAAGAAAGCTCATCCCTACAAAATCATATAGTTTGGCTATGCTCCATCTTCATCACATAAAATGCTCCAATCATGCACAACCCCGGTTTCAGCCAATCAATTGTTTCATACTTTAGAATTCTCAAACTTTTTCAACTTTCACGCAATATATGAGCGCGAGCCATGGACATAGCACTATATGTGGAATAGAATGGTGGTCGTGGAGAAGACAAAAAAGAGAAGATAATCTCACATCAACTAGGCGTATCAATGGGCTATGGAGATGACCATCAATAGATATCAATGTGAGTGAGTAGAGATTGTTGTCGGTGTCAAAACCGGCGGATCTCGGGTAGGGGGTCCTTAACTGTGCGTCTAAGGCGGATGGTAACAGGAGGTGGGGGACACGATGTTTACCCAGGTTCGGGCCCTCTCGATGGAGGTAATACCCTACTTCCTGCTTGATTGATCTTGATGATATGAGCATTACAAGAGTTGATCTACCACGAGATCGTAGAGGCTAAACCCTAGAAGCTAGCCTATGGTATGATTGTTGTTGTCCTACGGACTAAACCCTCCGGTTTATATAGACACTGGAGGGGGCTAGGGTTACACAGAGTCAGTTACAAGGGAGGAGATCTACATATCCGTATTGCAAAGCTTGCCTTCCACGCCAAGGAGAGTCCCATCCGGACACGGGGCGAAGTCTTGAATCTTGTATCTTCATAGTCCAACAGTCCGGCTAAAGGATATAGTCCGGCTGTCCGAGGACCCCCTAATCCAGGACTCCCTCAGTAGCCCCCGAACCAGGCTTCAATGATGATGAGTTCGGCGCGCAGATTGTCTTCGGCATTGCAAGGCGGGTTCTTCTCCAAATTCTGAGTACCTGTCGAGTAGTGTCCGACTTCCCATAAATGTTTGCACTTCTTGGCTTCCGTGCCAAATAATGTCTATCTTCCACGTGTCGAGCGAATGCGAGAAGCCATGGCATTTTTACATTTGCCACCCTAGCCATGTGAGTAAACCGTCTATTAAAGAGACAGGGATTCTTAGATCTATATCACACCATCCTCCCACAACAATTATCCATCGGAGCGCACCTGAAAAAATCAATTCCAACATTGCTGGACCTCATAGCTCCTCCTCTCTCTCCCATAGCAAAAAGCCCGGCGATTGGAAGAAGTGTTCTATCCCTCACAGCCAATTAGTAAAGTTACAAACCCAGGGATTTCTCCCTCCAGCGTATATGGTCCCCGTTCGAGCCGGTCTCGCTACCTACAATGGCGGGGAGCAAGCGAAGAACTTCCCCAACCCGTCCAGGGGGAGCGGGTATGCCTTGTCCCTTACTTATTAAGGGGACTTGGATTTCCAGTCCATCCGTTCCTCCGCGGGCTCCTGGAGTTCTACGGCCTCCAGCTGCATAACTTTACCCCCGCTTCCATATTACACATCACTGGCTACGTCGCCCTTTGCGAGCTGTTTCTGGGATGTGAAGCTCATTTCGAGCTATGGCGGAGGCTATTCTGCCTCGTGCCCCGTACGCAGAAGGGGTCAATATATCAAGCGGGTGGAGCCGAAATATGGCGCATCACCGGGACCGGATACCTGTCCGGTACCCTGAAGAATTCGTTCGAAGGTTGGCCTTCGGAGTGGTTCTATATGGAGGACGTCCCCCTTCCAGATCCTATTCGGATGGGCGTTCCTGAGTTCGACACCGCCCCTTTGAAGAAACGCTGCAGCTGGCGCCCCCGGAGCCCCGAGGAGGAAGATAACAGAGAAGTCCTTTACCTGATGGGCCGGATAGAGATGCTGGCCAAATCAGGATTAACAATAACCGAGGTTATATCCATATGTGTAATGCGGGGGGTGCAGCCACTTCAATATCGGGGACAACCAATGTGGCACTTCAACAGAGAAGACGATGCTACCCGCTGCGGTCGTAAAGGTCCGGACTCCATCGCTGCACTAGTGAAGATATTGTCTGATTTGTATAAAGGAGAAGAAGAGGAGTTCGTCCGCATTAAGCCACGGGATGGATTCTCCATGTACAACCCCCCAAGCTGGGTGAGCTGCTACTTTCCACTCCAATCCTTTCCGCGTTCTTTGTCATGAGTATTTACCTAGCTATTTCAAAGTAGGAACTGCGAAAAGCTGTGAGGGAGGTCCACAGCCCGTCTCCACAACCAGAGGACCCTGACCGGGCCCTCGACCCCGGACTCGAAGAGGATCCGGACATATTTGTGGAGCTGATTGACATGACATTCTATCAATTGAGCTGCGACAATGCCATGGTGGCCATCATAGCTGATTATCCCGGACTACTCCTTGCATCGCATGTATGTAAAACCGGATCCCTAACTTCCAAGATGGATCCCTTTTTCTGCAGTTCACCTACCGCACACATATGGTGTCTTACATGGAAGGCCCTCGGGAAGCCATGCCGAACCCGCAGTGACTCACCAACAAGGGGCACCGAAGCCGGGTAGGCTTAAAAGGAAGGCGGTCAGGACTGAGATGCTGTCGCAGAGGTATGAAAACAAAACCCCGCTCCATGGTTGTCGTTGAGGGAGTTCCGGACTAGGGGGTGTCCGGATAGCCGAACTATCATCATCGGCCGGACTCCAAGACTATGAAGATACAAGATTGAAGACCTCGTCCCGTGTCCGGATGGGACTTTCCTTGGCGTGGAAGGCAAGCTTGGCGATACGGATATGTAGATCTCCTACCATTGTAACCGACTCTATGTAACCCTAACCCTATCCGGTGTCTATATAAACCGGAGGGTTTTAGTCCGTAGGACGAACAACAATCATACCATAGGCTAGCTTGTAGGGTTTAGCCTCTTTGATCTCATGGTAGATCCACTCTTTTAACACACATCATCAATATTAATCTAGCAGGACGTAGGGTTTTACCTCCATCAAGAGGGCCCGAACCTGGGTAAAACATCGTGTCCCTTGTCTCCTGTTACCATCCGCCTAGACGCGATTCGGGACCCCCTACCCGAGATCCGCCGGTTTTGACACTGACATTGGTGCTTTCATTGAGAGTTCCTCTGTGTCGTCGCCGATAGGCCCGATGGCTCCTTCGATCATCAACAACAACGCGGTCCAGGGTGAGACTTCCCTCCCCAGGCAGATCTTTGTGTCCGGCGGCTTTGCACTGCGGGCCAATTCGCCTGGCCATCTAGAGCAGATCGAAAGCTACGCCCCTGACCGTCAGGTCAGATTCGGAAGTTTAAACTATACGGCCGATATCCGCGGAGACTTGATCTTCGACGGATTCGAGCCACAACCAAGCGCGCGCCGCCTTGTCTCGATGGGCATGATCTAGCTCTGCAGCCGAACAGTGCCTCGAGGCCGCACAGAATCCGCTCAACCCTTAATCCGAGCGGACTCCCGATCGGGGGCGAGTGGTTGGACACCGCCTCGGGGCTTTAATCTCTACGGCGATCGAGCGAACTCCATCCCTGTCCTTTGCAAAGACCTTGACTCGTGAAGTCGGACTCCTTTCCGGACTCAACCCTCTGCGCCCTTGCCAATCGAATCCGATTGGGCGCCCGTTATGGAGTTCACGGCGCGGACATCTTTCAAGCACTCGCCCTTTGGCGACATCCACGAATACACTAAAGTCTCTCTCTTTATCCGGAGAGCCCTGGCGGACTGCGGTCGGGGCGGTTGGGATGCGGACGACAAAGAAATTCAAAGCCCACCCACCACCCACTTCATAGCCATCGCCGAAAGCTTACACGACGTGCTCGATTTCGACTCCGAAGACATCGACGGTATGGACGACGATGTAGGAGACAACAATGAACCAGCACCTATAGGACGCTGGACAACCTCATCCCATGATGTATACATGGTGGATACACCTAAAGGAAATGAAGACGAGGAACAACGGGACGCTACGAAGGATAAATCCCTCGAAAAGCAGTCAAAACGGCAACGTAAACGCCGAACAAAGTCCCGCCTCAACAAAGACCCAGCCATAGAGCGAAGGCGAACCGGTGGACAACGAACAAGCTATCGAGCAATAGTCCGAACAAGACAACTTGGATAAACAATCTGTCCCGGCGAAGACAACAGTCCGGACGACCTCACGCCGGACAAACCATTGGAGCAAAATGACCTCCGTGAAAAAGGCTCGCTGCCATGACGCGTAGCCTGAAAAAAGCGAAGCGGAAGCTCAAAACAGCGGAAGATGCACTCAGGATCAGATGGAGCAAAGTATTCAGCATCATGAGACAAATGCTGGCGACACTCGCCGAACAAAGAGCTACCCGAAAAGAAAGCTACTGCCCTAATTCGACGAGGAGGCCTTAGAGCACCCACAATTAAAAAGCAAGAAGGCCACCCGGTCGGATGGACGACCTCATGGCAAAAAGAGAGCGGCGAATGGCGCCACACACAAGCCAATATGCGACCCGCATAAGGATTCACATCAAGAGGATGGCCCAGTTAGGTCCATCTACGGGCCAAGAAAGCAGGCTCGTCAAAACAATGCAATACGTCAAAATCCCGAAGATCACGGCACACTGAAATATAGGGGTGCCACACACCCCCTATGTTTCACTGATGAGGTGCTGGATCACGAATTTCCGGCGGGATTCAAACCCGTAAACATAGAGGCATACGACGGAACAACAGACCACTGAGTGCGGATCGAGGATTACATCCTCCACATACACATGGCTAGAGGAGACGATCTCCACGCCATAAAAATACTTACCCTTAAACTCAAAGGGCCAGCTCGGCATTGGCTTAAAAGCCTCCCGAAAATACCATTGGAAGCTGGAAGAGCTCGAGGCGCATTCCGCAAATTTTCGGGGACTTATGTCCGCCCTCGGATGCAGACGATCTAAGTCACATAACTCAACAGCACGGAGAGTCAGCCGAAAATTCAGGAACAGGTTCCTTACTAAAAGAACCAAATAGTCGATCGTCCGGACGCCAAGCCTTAGCAGCTTTCAAACACAATGTCCGAGACGAATGGCTCGCCAGACACCTCGGCCAAGAAAAGCCAAGAACAATGGCCGCATTAACAAGCCTCATGACCCGCTTTGCGTGGGAGAGGATAGCTGGCTGGCTAGATGCGATTACCGGCGACCGAGTACATCCGAAAACCAGGGATGGAAATGAAATCACGACGCAGAAAAGATCAGCGCCGGAATAAAGAAAATGGCCCAAATAGTGGCGGTCAACGCCGATTCAAAAGCTCTCGGCCAAACAACAAAACACTGCCCCTAAAGGATAACACTGACGAGATATCCAACTTAAACAAGATTACGGACAGACTGTATGTCAAATACATGGTACCTCCGGAAGCCCGCAAACCATACCCACAGAGATTGTTGGGTCTTCAAGCAGTCCGGCCCGACTTAATGCTGAACACAAGGGGCTCGACACACCAAGGGAAAATGATGACGAGCACCACAAGCAGAGCCCGGAAGCGAAAGAATTTCCCACAAAAGGTTAAAACAGTAAACTCACTTCACGTGATCAAAGGGAAAAATAGAGCGGCGCCCACTAAAAGGCGCGCCGCACATTGGTTGTCAAAACCAATCACCTTTGACCATCAGGACTATTCCGATAGTATCCGGAACGCAGGATGGATTGCCTTGATATTGGATCCTATAATCGACGGATTCCAATTTACACATGTCCTCATGGATGGCGGCAGTGACATAAACCTGATATATCAGGACACAATCCGCAGGATGGGGATAAACCCAACCAAAATTCGCCGTAGCAACACCTCCTTTAAAGGAGTACTGCCGGCCCATACGCCCTCTGCACGGGCTCCATACTGCTAGAAGTTGTGTTCGGTTCATCCGACAACTTCCGTTGCGAAAGGTTACTCTTCCATGTCGCCCCATTTAAAAGTAGCCATCAAGCACTATTGGGACGCGAAGCTTTCGCCCGCTTTAACGCAATACTGCATTATGCATCTCTAACACTTAAAATGCCCGGTCCACGCGGCATCATCTCGTTGAAAGGAAGTATTAAGTGTTACTCAAAGCGCGGAAGAAGGGGAGACGCATCGACAGCTCCTGACTATCCGGCTCCACTAGGCAAAGAACTCCGCAATAGGTCATTCAAACCCCGGATATGGCTAGACGAGTCCGGCGCCCACTAGCAAAGACATACCCCATACAAGGGGCTGCATGCATGTATAACAAGAGACAATAAAGCTCAATTTTGTTCAGTTCTTTGAACCGTACTCATTCATTTAATATTAAGTACATCTACATACGCTCCTTTTTTCTTTCAAACTAAGTTCCTCTCTTTTACAGACGAACAACGTGCTACACCCGTCCGAGGATACGGCTGCGGAGACACAGCAGAGCGTGCAGCAGGGACCCGTTGCAAGGATTCTTTTCAGATTAAGACCCTGCAAAACCTTTTTTCACTTTGTCTCTTGTTGATATACATTCCCCAGTTCCTTAAATATAATCGAGGAGGAGGCTGGTGCTTTGGCATTGGCCGCACCAGAATTTTTATGCGTGCACTGGACACAAAGGGCTTAGGGCCTTATTTTGCCCATTTTCATAAAGACCGAATACCTTAGGGAGTGTTGGCGTCTCGAGTTAGGCCTTATATGCATCAGCTCGAGTCATGTCTTTGGTCAAATGTTGGGTTGCCCGGCTCCTGTGTTTTGCTGCCTTACGTTCCGTTTTCATGACTAACGCGGCACCGTGGAGAACTATCGCGATTGTGCCCCGGTTCGCCAAAGCGGCACCTCAGAGAGAAAGCCGAAAACTGACTGTCATGATATAGCGAGAGACTGCTCAACCACTCGATGACTCACCGGAATGTTTAGAATTCCTCCGCATTAACGAAGGACCGGTTTTCGGTCAGGCACACACGCACCCCGAATTCGGGAGAGTGCGGTGCCCCCAGGGGCTATATAGTAGCCCCACCCTCGAACTCCTATGGCTAAGTGAAAGTGATAAAGCATTATAGTCCGGTTGCACGGTTTGCTACGCTACCACCTCCTTAACAGGACCAAGGCGTTGTATTAAGTGTGAAAAAGCGCTTTTTTAAACACCCCGCACTATAAAAGCGTGGGGCTGAAGCCAAGGACTGCCATCTTTCGGGTTATATACACATATACATAAACGGCTGCACAGGAGTAGTTTACTACTTGAACGCACAAGTATAAAAAGCACTTATATTACATTGAAACATCGTTTTCCACGTATCATACATGTCATTCAAACATAATATCCTTTGAGCATCGCGTCTCTATTAAACGAAAGTGCCCCGCAGACTTCTTCAAAGTAGTGCTCGGCGGTACTCGGCCTCCGTCCGAATCACGGGAGGCAACGTCGATGGCCTTCATCTACCTTGATATGTCTTGACATGGGCAAGAGCCATCCGCGCTCCCTCAATACATGCTGATCGCTTCATCGCGTCGATACGTGGCACCGCTCCAAGAAACTGCTGCACTACACCAAAAAGCTCTTCGGCTGGGGTCCGTCCGGCCACAAGTGAGTCAAGACATGCTTCATGGCCAATCCGGACAATTGATTCAGCTCGGCCCACTCGGCCAACCGATCGGTCAGCGGCAGAGGATGCTCCGGACTATGGAATTGCGACCAGTATAGCTCTTCCCTTTTGTGCCCCTTCTGGTCCCGAAAGTGCTCAACCGCGTCCACAGCGCTTGCCGCCAAGTCCATATAAGCATCCTCTGAACTCCATAATCTATCCAACGGAGCATACTTTGGATCTGTATATTTCCTCCGCAGCTGAAACGGTTTTCCAGCCGCAATTGCCCTGGCTTGACTTAGCTCCTCCTTGGCAGCTCTCAAAGCCGATTGGGCATTCTTGGTTTCGGCGGCAGCCTTCTTTAGGCCCTCTTGTTCCTCTTGATGCTCTTTTTCAAGAACCTTGCAGCGATCGGTAGCATTCCTTAACCTTTTGGCGATCTCGGCCATATCCTCTTTGCTTCGGCAGTGAGCAGCCCGTTCAGCTTCTAGCTCTTGGCCGCTTTAAAGCAGCCGCATTACTACTCTGGCTTGCTCTTTCGCTCAGTAAGTTCTGCCCGCAGCTCCTCAACGGCAGCGGCACCATCTGCATTAAAGCATACAAACAGTAAGACATGGGCGTCAAGCTCCCTTAACAGGTGTCCGCATAGAAGTCGCATACCTTGTGACTCGTCAAACCGTTTATTGACCAGCGCGATGTCCGCATATGCCTCGTCAAGTTGGCGCTTCAGTCGGCATATTCATCATCCGGTGGCCTCCGGACGCCCGCCACCTGTTTAGGAGCGGCGATATGTTACAATCGACAATTTGATCCTCGCACGTCGTCCAATTTTGACAACATACCGAGTCTCAGGGCTACTATCTATACATGGCGCATTTTATATGCATAAGCATCGGCAAGGTACATCATTTTTTGCGTACCTCAAACCCCGTCGATAAGCTTCGACGACTTCGTGCAATCCGCTCTGCGGATGCAATTCTTTCAATCACCGTACCCATTAGAGCACGGTGATCTTACGAGATAGCCGCCCGAGCAAATCCTCGACTCCTCGACCAAGCACACCACTTGGCGCTTGGACCTTCCGCCCCACGGACTTGGGGAAACCCTCTGCGGCGACACCTCCGGGTCGTCCGCTTCACATGAGGGTGCGACAAGTGGAGGCGTTTCGCTCTCCATCATCTCCGGAAGAAGATCCCCCGAAGACGAGCTCTGTTGAGAAGGGCTGAGGTCCGAACTACAAGGTACAATTTCGGTTATCTTCATAAGTAAATTGAGGATGTTCCTTATTTACAAGACCCTTCGTTTTACTCACGGCTCGCTGGAGGGCTGATCCCCTTGGGGAAATAGTGCGGCTGGGTTACTTCCCAGCGCCGGACTCTCCAACGAAGATTCCCTTCCTTTCTTTGAGGCCTTGACCTCCGGATCTTCTGAAGCGGTCCTCTTCTCTCCTCGGAAGGTGGGACTCTTAATCCCTCCTTCCTTTATAGCCTCCTTCAGAGGCGGTTGCTCCGCTCCTCCCTTCGCCTTCTTCAAAAGGCGACCTTCAACATCTTGGCCAACATGGGATCGGCGTGGTCTCTGGGAGGGGAGCCGGACACCTTATCAACTTTGCCTTGGCTATCCACTCCTGTTCAAGAAACGGCTCCTTTAAAGGGCATATATACATAATAAATGAATGAACAGCTTGTCCGGCTCTGGGACTACTTACTTGAGCATCCAGGCGATTGCAGCTTAGTCCTGCATCCTCGGTCAAGTCCGGACACTTCTCTTGTGATCCAAGAACAGTTTATACATCTCCACGCAGGCGTCGTGCCCATAAAATTTTGGAGAGCTCGTGGTCCCTCCGGATTGAATTCCCACAAGCGGAGGGGGCGACGTTTGCAGGGCTGAAGGCGCCGGATCACCATAACCCGCGTCACTGCAACCAAATTGATCCCTCTTTCCCGGAGGTCTCGGATATGGCCCTACAGCAGGGGAACGTCCTTGGACGACCCCCAGTCGAGCCCCTTGTTGACCCATGACGCCAGCCGCTGTGGTGGACTCCGAAGGAAGGCAGGAGTGCCGCCCATTTGGTGCCCCTAGGAGTGGTGATATAAAACCACTCCGTTGCCACAAGCCAAGCTCCTCTTGAAAAGAGCCCTCGGCCCACAGCATCAGCACATTTGCTTATGACCGCCCTCCGCACTCCGCTTGCTGCCCCTTGATCATCTTTGGCTCCTCCTTGATGGTATTGAGCCACAATCCTAAGTGAGGGCTAATATGGAGGATGGCCTCACATACAACAATGAATGACGAGATATGGAGGATGGACTCCGGATTCAAGTCATGGAATTCAAGCCCATAATAAAACATGAGCCCCGCACAAAGGGGTCCGTCGGGAAGCCTAAACCCCGACGGAAGTGAGACACGAACACCACGTTCGCCGGGCTCGGGAGTGGGAATGACCTGCCTCGAGCAGGGCAGCTCAGGCGAGATCTCGCCGGTCGGATACACAGGCGTCGCAGCTTTAGCACATCTTCTTCGTGGACGGAGGAAGACATCCATCGGCCGTGCTGGTCGGAGCCGGACATCGTCGAAAGTCCGAAGCGCCTGAATCTGAAGCTTTGGGTGTTGGAACTCAAAGCGCGAGGCGAACTCGATGGAGGGTGTAAAAAGGAGAGGGCCTTGGTCTCGTTATAAAGAGGAAAGAGGTTGAATACCAAGAGCCCACCCCGTGGTCGATTAGGACTCGCCTTTGATAGAAAGGGTGAGCCAACGGGCACGGTTGGGTTACCCACGTCCGTATTGATGAGAATCCCGGAATAAGGGGGCACGATCTACGCTTTGATAAGACGTGCCAAGGAAACCGCCTCGCTAAACACGCTGAGGTGGAACAATAAAAAACAATTCATATGAAGGCCTGGGCCTGGTGTGATGTCACGCCGCTGAATACGTCAGCAGAACTGTGCAAAACTATTCTCTCTACGGTGTTATGTGGAACTTGTTTTGCGAGCGGACACTATCCTGGTGTTCACAATCTTCTATAAATTATTCGGAGGAAGAACCCGCCTTGCAATGCCGAAGACAATATGCGACGGACTAAATGCATATTGAAGCCTAGTTAGGGCTACCGTGGGAGTTCCGGACTAGGGGTGTCCGGATAGCGAACTATCATCATCGGCGGACTCCAAGACTATGAAGATACAAGATTGAAGACTTCGTCCCGTGTCCGGATGGGACTTTCCTTGGCGTGGAAGGCAAGCTTGGCGTCTGGATATGTAGATCTCCTACCATTGTAACCGACTCATGTAACCCTAACCCTATCCGGTGTCTATATATAAACCGGTGGGTTTTAGTCCGTAGAGACGAACAACAATCATACCATAGGCTAGCTTCTAGGGTTTAGCCTCTTTGATCTCGTGGTAGATCCACTCTGTAATGAACATCATCAATATTAATCCAGCAGGACGTAGGGTTTTACCTCCATCAAGAGGGCCCGAACCTGGGTAAAACATCGTGTCCCTTGTCTCCTGTTACCATCCGCCTAGACGCACGGTTCGGGACCCCCTACCCGAGATCCGCCGGTTTTGACACCGATAGTCGTCTTTTAAAATATAATAACGTCCATGTTTCCTAGTAGGAAAAACACTCGCCGGACTATATCCGGAGAGGTTGCCGGTCACGCCTCCACCACTCGGGCTCCAGAGCCGGACATAGAGGCGGACACTAACATGGGGCCAATGCCGGATGTTCCTCCTACAGAGGATGCGGATAGGCTATCTGCTACAAATTCCGAAGTGGAGAGCGCCATGAATCACAGGCGTCGCCGGGCCGTACTCCGTGACGCTTGTTTCTCCCAAGAGGCGTTCGATGCCTTCAACTCAGGAGACGCGTACATCCGAGCTGCTCAAAATGGTCTTGCCAGAGCCACGGACCAGTATGTAAAAGATATACGGGTAAGGAAATCTAATAATTATGTATATTAGTAGCCCCCGAGACTTGAAATAGTTGACACAACTGATTTAAGGATCATTGTTTGCATAGGTTCTTACGGAGAAGAATACCCAGTTGTCTCTAGAGCTGGAGGAGTGCAAAGCCCAGCTTCAGGCCGCAGTTGCCGCAGTAAAGGAGTCCGAGAAGGCCCCATCTGGTAACGCTTTTTTCATTGCAAAGAATGTCATATACCAGGTAGTATGCGGCATGCGTGCAAATCTAACAATAGATTATGCAAATGGTCCCGGAGTGATTCCGGAAGAGCAACATGCTCTAAGACAGCTAAAGGCTGGCGAGCGCGTGCTCACGCAAGTTAGGCGAGAGAAACACGATCTCCAAGACGCCAATATCCAGATGGGCGTCGAACTAAAAGATGTTCGAGCCCAGCTTGCTAACTACGTAAAGGAGAATAAGAGGCTTCGACGTGGCATTTTCAGTAAGTGCTTGAATAAACTTTTAAAGAGTTCGGCGAAGAAGCCGACTAATAGAGTTATGTCTGCAGGTATGCTGACGGGTCGTTCCGCGGAGGAGATGCCCTGGTCTGCGGGTGACCTTCTGCCAGAGCTCTCACAACTGCACGAACAAGTTCGACAGGTGATGCAGGGCATTGCCCAAGCCTTGTGGTCATCCGTCTCCCCGCCAGGAGGCATGGGGGAGCTTATAGAAAAGCTCAAGGGAGCGCGGTGGCGCTTTCGATTATGGAAGATATCAGCCTGCCGACAAGGTGCGAGGGAAGCCTGGGCCATGGTGAAGACCCGATATACCAAGGCTGATGTCGGTGTCAAAACCGGCGGATCTCGGGTAGGGGCTCCCGAACTGTGCGTCTAGGCGGATGGTAACAGGAGACAAGGGACACAATGTTTTTACCCAGGTTCGGGCCCTCTCGATGGAGGTAAAACCCTACTCCTGGTTGATTGATCTTGATGATATGGGTATTACAAGAGTTGATCTACCACGAGACCAGAGAGGCTAAACCCTAGAAGCTAGCCTATGGTATGATTGTTGTTCTGTCCTATGGACTAAAACCCTCCGGTTTATATAGACACCGGAGGGGGCTAGGGTTACACAGAGTCGGTTACAAGGAAGGAGATCTACATATCCGTATTGCCAAGCTTGCCTTCCACGCCAAGGAGAGTCCCATTCAGACACGGGACGAAGTCTTCATTCTTGTATCTTCATAGTCAACGGTCCGGCCAAAGGTTATAGTCCGGCTGTCCGGATACCCCCTAATCCAGGACTCCCTCAGTAGCCCCTGAACCAGGCTTCAATGACGAAGAGTCCGGCACGCAGATTGTCTTCGGCATTGCAAGGCGTGTTTCTCCTCCGAATACTTCATAGAAGATTTTGAACACGAGGATCGTGTCTGGCTCTGCAAAACAAGTTCCACATACCACCGTAGAGAGAATAATGTTTCCACAAATCTAATCTGCTGACGTATCCCGTAGTGTGACATCACACCACAGCCAAGTCTTTATTTGAATCATTTTTTACTGCCAACCTCAGTGCGTTTCGCGAGGCGGTTTCCTTGGCACGTCTTGTCGAAGCAGAGATCGGGTCCCCTTATTGCGGGGTTCTCATCAATACAGACGTGGGTAACCCAACTGCACCATTTATTACGGCGCTTGGGGGATAAGCGAGTTTTATCAGGCTGGTGGGGACGCATAGTTTCGTCCGCCCATATAAAGGGATAAGGATTCACCTTTTTCTACCCACGCCTTCTTCCTCCTTGCTCATCCATTCTCGCGCACTCGAGCTCCAGCGCCCAAGACCACATTCTCTTCCTCAAACTTCTCCAACCATGTTCGGAGCGGGAGGCAAGTGGATGGTCTCCTCCGTCACGGAGGGACACATCAAAAAGCTGCATGGGGCCGGATACTTAGCCGCGGACATCGCGCACCGGCTGCTAGCCGCGGGGCAGATCGTCCCCACCCCGGAACCTTACGAAAGGGTGGTCTTCCTCACCCACTTCGTCCGTGGACTGGGGTTTCCCCTCCATCCATTTGTTCGCGGCCTTATGTTCTATTACGGGCTGGACTTTCAAGATCTGGCCCCAAATTTCATTCTCAACATCTCGGCGTTTACCGTCGTGTGTGAGCCCTTCCTCCACATCAAGCCGCACTTCGGCCTATGGCTGAAAACCTTCAACGTCAAACCGAAGGTGGTGAGCGGCCAGCAGGCGGAGTGCGGAGGTGCCATGGTGGGCAAGATGCCCAACGTCACATGGCTCGAGGGCTCCTACATGGAGACCATAAAGGGGTGGCAATCGGGGTGGTTCTACATCACCGAGTCGCGCGACACCAAGTGGGTTGCGGCCCCCGAATTCTGATCCGGAATCCCCACGCGGCTCACCTCCTGGAAAGAGAAGGGCCTGCTCTGGGGTAATCCGGTAGAGCTGACCGGACTCTAGACCTGCATACATAATATGATAAACAGGAAGCTTAAGCTTGTGAACATAGTCCAGGTCATGCTCATCCGCCGGATCCTCCCGTGTCAACAACGGGCATTCCATCTGTGGGAGTTCGACCCGGCCCAGCACCAGACTCTGAGCGAGCTCTTCGACACGACGCACAAGGACGACTGGAAGGTGCTGTTCAAGAGCGCCGAGGTTCCCCCTCCCCTCACTGAGGATCGCGGGCTCAGCGCGCAGCGCGAAGCTGGCGCGGTAAGTTCTTTTATTACTTACAAGGTATTTATTTTCCCCAGTATAATCATATGAGGGATCTAAGCTCCCATACCTTTGACAGGAATGGCTGGAGATGGCTGAACAGATTGACTGTCCGGCTCCTCTGCCCGAAGACCCAACAGACGCTCGCTTAGCGGAGATGCTGGTTCCGGCACCTTACGTGGTGCCGGAGAAGAAGGCCAAGAAGAAGGCCACGGGAACCCGAAAGAGTTCCCGGCGTCCGGTGGTATCAGACTCATCGTCCGATAACTCCGAGACGCACTCCTCCCACGAAGATGAGGAGGAGGAAAAAGAAGCTTCTTCCCCTCCAGCTGGGGGAGAAAAGAAAAGGAAGGCCGCCCCAACCGGGGAGGCCGGAGAGTCCAAGAAGGGAAGGACTCTCCTTCCGGACCATTCTACCACCACCGCCGACAGCGAAGACGAGTGGCCACCCAGGTCCAAGCCCCTGGCGAAGTCGTAAGTATTCGGATGCTAGAGTAACTCATAGCGTTCCTTTATTGCACAGCTTCTCCTAACGCTGAATATAATCATGCAGTCCGGCCCGAGCCTGCATCGACGTATCGTCAAGCGGCTCCTTAGATTTGTCGGATGTGAATAGCTTTTCACTTCCGACTGCCTCCTCTCCTCGCCCTACGGACAATGCCGAGGTATTGTCTCAAGGGGTTCCAAACCGAGGGGAGGTAGTCCTGGGGGCACCTCAAGGAGACATCCCGGACTCCAGGCGCAAAGGGAGCAAGGCTCCCAAGGGCTCCAAGTCCGCCCCTCAGCCAAACATCGCGCCGGAACCTCCAGTGGTTCCGGACTCCGTCAGGTGACCCCCTTCCAAGAGGGGCAAGCCGCCCGTGCCGGTGACCTCCGTCCATCCGGAGGCACCGGACAATTTACTGGAAGTGCTTGGAGGCGCTTCCATCGACGAGGAGCACCGCACTATTATGAGTGCGGTGATCAAGAAGGTTCAGTCCGCCAAGAGCGGACTGACTGAAGCCTGTGCCAGCCTTCTAACAGGCTTTGAGGTAAGTATTTAAAATGTAGGAAAATATTACCGCATAGACACTGGCCCCTGATGCTCTGTGGTGTTCACAAAGAAAAGCCGAATAGAGGATCTAATAATATCTGCAGGAGTCTAACACAAGTATGTCTATATGCGTATGAAGGCTTTGCCGACCTCTGCCAAGACCGATCATGGAGGTCGCCAGATCAAGGTAACCTCGAACGGTCCGAGAAAGAGCTCGGCCTTTCCAAGAAGCAGCTCGAGGAGGACAAAGGTAAGAAATACCTCGTCTATATTTAAAAAGAAAGAAAGATGTGGGTGCAAAATGACAGGATCACCATGAATATGCCAGGGGCCACGACCGAAGTGGCGGCCCTGAAGCAAGCGCTGTCCCAGGCCGAGAACAAAGCGGCCACGGAGCGCACAGAGCGGGAGAAGCACGAGGCGCGGGTGGGCGAAGTGCAGCAAGAGCTCCAGGCTCTCGTGAAGAAGCACGAGACCTTGGAGCTTGACTCGAAGACGCGAGAGTCCGAGCTTGCCCCGGCCCTCGAGAGCACAAAGCATGCCAAGACTGAAGCTCAAAAGGCCCTCCAGGAAATTGAGGTGATGAGGAAGATAGCGGCGGGTAAGGCATTCATTATGCAAAGCAAGCATGTGAAAGTAAATTACTTGTTACTTACCCAAGTCCGAAGCTCTCCAGGAGCATTCGCAGATTTGCCCCGCAGCATGTCAGATGCCGCAAAGCACTACCAATCCGAGGAAGGGAGCTCGACGGAGAAGGTGTTCTGGGCTCAGTATACTAAGGCCGAACACCCGGTGACCTTAAGCGACCAGCTAAAGCAATTGGTCGAGCTCCATAAGGCGGTCGAACAGGCCATGAAGGGCCTTATAGTCCGGCTGTGGCCTGGAGAGGCCATGCCAGGGAGCTACTTCGGGATGGTGAGGCGGCTTGTGGATGCATGTCCTCGGCTTGAGGTCATCAAGCGCTCCGTATGCATCGAGGATGCCCGCAGGGCGCTTGCCCGTGTTAAAGTACACTGGGGCAAGATGGACGCTGAGAAGCTGGTGAAGGAGGGACCGCCGCAGGGCAAGGAGCATCGCCACCCTGAAATGTACTATGAGGGCATCCTGAAGGGTGCCCGCCTTGTGGCGGATGAGTGTCCCAAAGATGTAATTTTTGAGTGAGCTTGCTCGTGTAATCCTGTATTTATGAAAACTTGTTTCATATGCGCTATGCAATGCTTGTTTGAATTTAAAATATTACCTTCTGTGCGGCTGTTTATCAAATCTGAGAGATGGCTAGTCGTCGGCTTCTGCCCCCATGCCACGAGTGTTGGGGTGTTCGATATAAATCTGAGCACTCTTTTTCCCATTCTTGGGTCTTTCGAGGGAGGTGTTCAGCACAACGAACAAGACAATCGGACTATAATGCTTTATCACTCTCACTTGGCCATAGAAGTCTACAATTTTAAATTTTGGCGAAGCCCCTAGTATTCGGAAGACCGAGTTCGGGGCGCTATACACGCCTAAGCCGGATGAAGCCGAATCCTCGCTCTAAGCGACATAAGTCTTTAGGGACTCGAGACCTCTCGAACAACGACCAGCTCTCGCCTTATCATGACAGTCAGTTTTAGCTTTCTCTACTGAGGTGCTTACCCAGCTGAACTGAGGCACAATCGCAGCAGTTCTCCCAGTGCTACCTGAGCCGATATAACGGAACATAAGGTACCAAAACATGGGAGCCGGGAAAACCTAACTATTGACCCAAGACATGAGTCGGAGCTGATGCATATGATGCTATAAGTTCGGGGTGCCACACTGTTGAAAGTGTTCGGACTTCTCACGCCGTATTATGGGGTATGTAAGCCCCTGGCGTATTGGCCGTACCAAAGTGTACGGGTGCTGAATGTCATGAATGAACATGTATATATATATATAAAGAAAGAATAGATAATGTCGTAATAGACAAGACCTATGCATTGTTTATTCAAAAAAGATGCATTGAAGCAGAATGATACAAGTAGTGCGATAGGCAAGAACAGGACTATTTGACATGTCCCCTCCAAGGGCAAGCTGTGGAACGGTATTTAAAGCAGGTATTTCACTCGCTATAAGAGACCACCTGGGAATTCGATAGTGCGACGTAGCTTTCTGCCTCCTTGGTTGTTGTATCATGTGTTTGGCAATTATACTACCGGACAGGGCTTCCAGAGATTAAAGTCCTGAAAGAGAGGGAAAAATAACAAAGTAGGAAGCCCCTAGTGCGGTTGAGCCGCGTTTTGGGGCGTGTCGTAGTCGTGCCCCTCCCCTATGCCCATGGTATTTTCAATGCGTAATTATGTACATGTGTCACGGGTTTCGCCGTTTGGCTGGGGCTGGGGTAGGGGCCCTATTGCTATGCGAGCTCGGAACGTTCCAGGCGGTCTTGTTGCAGATTACTACGGGCGCGTTTGACGGCGTCCGGGCGTTTGATCGCCGGACTTGAGAATTGCCTTGAGAGGCTGCTTTGTGCTTCTACTGCGAGGGCCGCAGTGTGCTCCTCCGTTCGGAGAAAGCGCTCTGTGTTTCCATTGGCTGTGATGAGCCCCCGAGGTCCTGGCATCTTGAGCTTGAGGTATGCATAGTGTTGTACCGCATTGAATCTTGCAAATGCGGTTCGCCCGAGCAGTGCATGATAGCCGCTGCGGAACGGGACTATGTCGAAGATTAAATCCTCTCTTCGGAAGTTATCCGGGGATCCGAAGACCACTTCTAGTGTGACTGAGCCTATGCAATGGGCCTCTACACCTGGTATGATGCCTTTAAAGGTCGTTTTTATGGGTTTAATCCTTGAGGGATCTATGCCCATTTTGCACACTGTGTCCTGATAAAGCAGGTTCAGGCTGCTGCTGCCGTCCATAAGGACACGAGTGAGGTGAAATTTGTCGATGATTGGGTCTAGGACCAATGCGGCGAATCCACCATGGCAGATACTAGTGGGATGGTCCCTGTGATCGAAAGTGATCGGACAGGAAGACCATGGGTTGAACTTTGGGGCGACTGGCTCCAACGTGTATACGTCCCTTAGCGCACGCTAACGCTCCCTCTTGGGGATGTGGGTTGCGTATATCATGTTCACCGTCCGCACTTGTGGGGGGAACCTCTTATGTCCTCCGGTGTTCGGCGGTCGGGGCTCCTCCTCGTCATCGCTATGTAGCCCCTTGTCTTTACTTTCAGCAGTTAACTTGCCGGCCTGCTTGAACACCCAACAATCCCTGTTGGTGTGGTTGGCTGGCTTGTCGGGGGTGCCGTGTTTTTGGCACGAGCGATCGAGTATACGGTCCAAACTGGACGGGCCCGGAGTGCTTCTTTTGAATGGCTTTTTCCTCTGACCGGGCTTAGAGCCTCTGAATCCGGCACTGACTGTCGTATCCTCTATATTGTCGTTCTTAATGTGGCGCTTGTGTTTGTTGCGATGTGACCTGCCATTGCTATCCTTGGTGTCCGAAGTACCAGGGTTCTTTGATATGTTATTGCTGCGAGCCAGCCAGCTATCCTCTCCCGCGCAAAAGCGGGTCATTAGTGTCGTGAGGGCTGCAATAGATTTCGTCTTTTCCTGGCCAAGGTGCCAGGCGAGCCACTCGTCGTGGATGTTGTGATTAAAAGCTGCTAGGGCCTCTGCATCCGGACAATCGACGATTTGATTTTTCTTGGTTAGGATCCGTGTCCAGAATTGCCTGGCCGATTCCTCTGGTAGTTGAATTATGTGGCTCAAGTCATCGGCATCTGGTGGTCGCACATAAGTGCCCTGGAAGTTGTCGAGGAGTGCGGCTTCCAGATCTTCCCAGCAGCCAATGGATTCTGCTGGCAGGCTGTTGAGCCAATACCGAGCTGGTCCTTTAAGCTTGAGTGGGAGGTATTTGATGGCGTGTAGATCGTCACCACGGGCCATGTGGATATGAAGGAGGTAGTCCTCAATCCATACTGCAGGATCTGTTGTACCATCATATGATTCTATATTTACGGGTTTGAAATCCTCTGGGATTTGATGATCCATTACTTCATCTATGGAGCATAGGGGGTGTGCGGCGCCTCTGTACTGGGCTATATCACGACGCAACTCGAATGAGTCTTGTCTGCTGTGTTCGGCCCGGCCAGATTTACTTCTACTGTATCCAGCGTGACTGTTATCATCTCTCGTAGTGGGGCGCCCTCGCGATCAGTAGATCGATCTTGCTTGCTTTGCTTTGTCCTCCAATACGTCTTGTAGGTCTAGCATATTTCCCCGTGCCTTGACATTTTTCTTTGAGTGGCGTCGGGGTGCGGCATGAGCTTTTGGCTGAAATACCTCTCTGTCGCGGCCACGAGGTGGCCGATCAGCTGCGTCATACACTGGGGATGTAGGCTTTAATGCTTCCTCCTCTAATCGTGGTAGCAGCCTACGCTTTGGGTAACTCTTGGAGGGGCCTTCAAATTCATATTCCTCGGCCGCAAGGACTTCAGTCCATCTGTCAGCTAGCAAGTCTTGATCAGCTCTAAGCTGCTGTTGCTTTTTCTAAAGGCTATTGGCCGTGGTCATAACCCGGCGCTTGAAGCGCTCTTGCTCGACGGGATCCTCAGGCACGACAAATTCGTCGTCGTCGAGGCTTGCCTCGTCTTCGGAGGGAGGCATGTAATTATCATCCTCTACCTCTCTATCTGCCGCTCTCTCAGGAGGGCTGGCTTCTCCATCCTCCGGCGCTGAATCTTGCTGGAGGGAGTTGTCGTTGTCCTCGGCACTGTCTGGAGTGTTATTATCTCCTGTGCCGGTATCACTGCGTTTGCTTTGGTGAGACTTAGAGCGGCGCCGCTGACGTCGGTGCTTGGGTTGCTTCATGGAGGGGTCATCCCCCGCTGTCCCGTTGCCATTGCCTTCTTTGGGTGTGTCCACCATATATATGTGATATGATGAGGTGGCAGTCCAGTGCCCTGTGGGCAGTGGTTCCTGTTCGTCTCCTGCATCGCCGTCCATACCGTCGATGTCTTCGGAGTCGAAATCGATCATGTCGGTTAAATCATCGACAGTGGCTACTAAGTGGGTGGTGGGTGGGCGGCGAACTTCTTCGTCATCCGCATCCCAATCCTGCCGGATATAGTCCGGCCAGGACTCTCCTGACAAGGAGAGAGATCTTAGAGAGTTCAGTATGTCGCCAAAGGGCGAGTACTGAAAGATATCTGCGGAGGTGAACTCCATGATCGGCGCCCAGTCGGATTCGATTGGCACAGGCGCAGGCAGTTCGAAGTCCGTGGCCGGAGAAGAATCTGGTAGCTTGGATACACGGCTCTCATGAAGGGTAAGGTCGGCATTCGGCTCGATCACCGCTGAGACTGCGGCCTCCGGTGCGGGGTCTAGCCACCCGTCCACGGATGGCGCAATTGGCTCCAAATTGAAGGTCGGAGCGGTTGCAGGTGCGATCTCCTGAACAATGTCCGACGGTAGAGCTAAATCATGCTCATCGTGACAGCGCGGCGCACTCGGCAGGGGCTCGAATCCGTTGAAGATCAAGTCTCCGCGGATGCCGGCCGTGTAGTTTAAGCTTCCAAACCTGACCTGGTGGCCAGGGGCGTAACTCTCGATCTGCTCAGATGGCCAAGCGATTTGGACCACAGTACGAAGCCGCCGAATACGAAGATTTGTCCGGGGAGAAAAGTCTCACCCTGGACTGCATCGCTATCGATGATCGAAGGAGCCATCAAGCCTAACGATGACGACACAGAGGAACTCTCAATGAAAGCACCAATGTCGGTGTCAAAACCGGCGGATCTCGGGTAGGGGGTCCCGAACTGTGCGTCTAGGCGGATGGTAACAGGAGACAAGGGACACGATGTTTTTACCCAGGTTCGGGCCCTCTCGATGGAGGTAAAACCCTACTCCTGCTTGATTGATCTTGATGATATGGGTATTACAAGAGTTGATCTACCACGAGACCAGAGAGGCTAAACCCTAGAAGCTAGCCTATGGTATGATTGTTGTTATGTCCTACGGACTAAAACCCTCCGGTTTATATAGACACCGGAGGGGGCTAGGGTTACACAGAGTCGGTTACAAGGAAGGAGATCTACATATCCGTATTGCCAAGCTTGCCTTCCATGCCAAGGAGAGTCCCATCCGGACATGGGACAAAGTCTTCAATCTTGTATCTTCATAGTCCAACAGTCCGACCAAAGGTTATAGTCCGGCTGTCCGGATACCCCCTAATCCAGGACTCCCTCAGATGACCTGAACCATATGGCCGAGGTCGGACCTGTGGGGCCTGATGGGAAATAAAACGGCCCCACTGGCCATCGAGTCGTTATCCGGAGCCCTCGTGGCCAGGGAATTAACTGCGCTGCACTCCACAGTGGACAGGGACGACCTGATACTCGACAAAAGATCCATGTCCACCTCTTTTAAACTAGCGGATGAAGTAGTCAAATTCCAAGTCCATCTAACGGACCCTACAAAAACAGCATCCATCGGGGCACAGCTAAACCCCACAGTAGACGCCGCACTAGGGGAGTTCTTACGTGAGAATTCGGATACCAAACTGACAGGGATCTCTTTCCCATCTGGCCCCACAGGTCCGACCTCGGCCATATGGTTCGGGTCAGCCTTGGTATATCGGGTCTTCACCATGGCCCAGGCTTCCCTCACACCTTGTCGGCAGACTGATATCTTCCATAATGGGAAGCAACGCCGCGCTCCCTTGAGCTTTTCTTTAAGCTCCCCCATGCCTCCTGGCGGGGAGACGGATGGCCACAAGGCTTGGGCAATGACCTGCATCACCCGCTGAACTTGTTCGTGCAGTTGTGAGAGCTCTGGCAGAAGGTCAACCGCAGACCCGGGCATCTCCTCCGCGGGACGACCCGTCAGCATACCTGCAGACATAACTCTGTTAGTCGGTTTCTTCGCCAAACTCTTCGAAAGTTTCTTCAAGCACTTACTGAAAATGCCGCGTCGAAGCCTCTTATTCTCCTTTACGGACTCAACAAGCTGGGCTCGGACATCTTTTAGTTCCACGCACAGCTGGATATTGGCGTCTTGGAGATCGTTTTTCTCCCGCCTAACTTGCGTGAGCATGCGCTCGCCAGCCTTTAGCTGTCTTAGAGCATGTTGCTCATCCGGAATCACTCCGGGACCATCTGCATAATCTATTGTTAGATTTGCACGCATGTCGCATACTACCTGGTACATGAAATTCTTTGCAATGAAAACAAGGGTTACCAGATGGGGCCTTCTCAGACTCCTTTACTGCGGCAACTGCGGCCTGAAGTTGGGCTTTGCACTCCTCCAGCTCTAGAGAAAACTGGGTATTCTTCTCCATAAGAACCTATGCAAACAATGATCCTTAAATCAGTTGTGTCAACTGTTTCAAGTCTCAGGGGCTACTGATATACATAATTATTAGATTTCCTTACCCATATATCTTTTACATCTTTGATGCGTGGCTCGCAAGACCATTTTGAGCAGCTCGGATGTACGCATCTCCTGAGTTGAAGGCATCGAACGCCTCTTGGGAGAAACAAGCGTCACGGAGGACGGCCCGGCGACGCCTGTGATTCATGGCGCTCTCCACTTCAGAATTTGTAGCGGATAGCCTATCCGCATCCTCTGTAGGAGGAACATCCGGCGTTGGCCCCATGTGAGTGTACGCCTCTGTGTCCGGCTCTGGAGCCCAACTGGTGGAGGCGTGACCGGCAACCTCTCCGGATATAGTCCGCGAGCGTTTTTCCTACTAGGAAAAATGGACGTTATTATATTTTAAAATATGACAACCACGGAGCGGGGTTTTGTTTTCATACCTCTGCGACGGCGTCTAAGTCCTGACCGCCTTCCTTTTAAGCCTACCCGGCTTCGGTGCCCCTTGTTGGTGAGTCACTGCGGGTTCGGCATGGCGTCCCGAGGGCCTTCCCTGTAAGACACCATATGTGTGCGGTAGGTGAACTGCAGAAAAAGGGATCCTTGTTGGAAGTTAGGGCTTCGGTTTTACTTACATGTGATGCAGGGAGTAGTCCATGATAATCGGCTATGATGGCCATCATGGCATCGTCGCAGCTCAATTGATAGAACGTCCTATCAATCATCTCCACAAATATGTCCGGATCCTCTTCGAGTCCGGGGTCGAGGGCCCGGTCAGGGTCCTCTGGTTGTGGAGACGGGCTGTGGACCTCCCTCACAGCTTTTCACAGTTCCTACTTTGAAATAGCAAGGTAAATACTCATGACAAAGAATGCAGAAAGGATTGGAGTGGAAAGTAGCAGCTCACCCAGCTTGTGGGGTTGTACATGGAGAATCCATCCCGTGGCTTAATGCGGACGAAATCCTCTTCTTCTCCTTTATACAAATCGAACTATCTTCGCTAGTGCAGCGATGGAGTCCGGACCTTTACGACCGCAGCTGGTAGCATCGTCTTCTCTGTTGAAGTACCACATGGGTTGTCCCCGATATTGAAGTGGTTGCACCCCTCTCATTATACATATGGATATAACCTCGGTTATTGTTAATCCTGATTTGGCCAGCATCTCTATCCGGCCCATCAGGTAAAGGACTTCTCCATTATCTTCCTCCTTGGGGCTCTGGGGGCGCCAGCAGCGGCGTTTCTTGAAAGGGGCGGTGTCGAACTCAGGAAGACCCATCCTAATAGGATCTGGAAGGGGGACGTCCTCCATATAGAACCACCTCGAAGGCCAGTCTTCGGACGTCTTCTTCGGGGTACCGGACAGGTATCCGGTCCCGGCGATGCGCCATATTTCGGCTCCGCTCACTTGATATATTGACCCCTTCTGTGTACGGGGCACGAGGCAGAATAGCCTCCGCCATAGCTCGAAATGAGCTTCACAGCCCAGAAACAGCTCGCAAAGGGCGACGTAGCCAGCGATGTGTAATATGGAAGCGGGGGTAAAGTTATGCACCGGAGGTCAGAGAACTCAGTGAGCCCGCGGAGGAACGGATGGACTGGAAATCCAAGTCCCCTTAATAAGTAAGGGACAAGGCATACCCGCTCCCCCGTGGACGGGTTGGGGAAGTTCTCCGCTTGCTCCTCACCATTGTAGGTAGTGATCCCGGCTCGAACGGGTACCATATACGCTGGAGGGAGAAACCCCTGGGTCTGTAACTTTACTAATTGGCTGTGAGGGACGGAACACTTCTTCCGGTCGCCGGGCTTAGGGCTACGGGAGCTAGAGGAGGAGTTGCGAGGGCCGGCCATGTTGGAATGGATTTTTTCAGGCGCGCTCCGTTGGATACTCGCTGTGGGAGGATGTTGTGATCTGGATCTAAGAATCCCCGTCTCTTTAATGGACGGTTTACTCACATGGCTAGGGTGGCAAATGTAAAAATGCCCTGGCTTCTCGCATTTGCTCGACACATGGAAGATAGCCATTATTTGGCACGGAAGCCAAGAAGTGCAAACATTTATGGGAAGCCGGACACTACTCGACAGGTACTCAGAATTTGGAGAAGAACCCGCCTTGCAATGCCGAAGACAATCTGCGCGCCGGAATCATCGTCATTGAAGCCTGGTTCGGGGGCTACTGAGGGAGTCCTGGATTAGGGGGTCCTCGGAAAGCCAGACTATATCCTTTAGCCAGACTGTTGGACTATGAAGATACAAGATTGAAGACTTCGTCCCGTGTCCGGATGGGACTCTCCTTGGCGCGGAAGGCAAGCTTGGCAATACGGATATGTAGATCTCCTCCCTTGTATGGCGACTCTGTGTAACCCTAGCCCCTCCGGTGTCTATATAAACCGGAGGGTTTAGTCCGTAGGACAAGAACAATCATACCATAGGCTAGCTTCTAGGGTTTAGCCTCTATGATCTCGTGGTAGATCAACTCTTGTAATACTCATATCATCAAGATCAATCAAGCAGGAAGTAGGGTATTACCTCCATCGAGAGGACCCGAACCTGGGTAAACATCGTGTCCCCCGCCTCTTGTTACCATCTACCTTAGATGCACAGTTCAGGACCCCCTACTCGAGATCCACCGGTTTTGACACCCACAATTTCCATGCAACAGATGCACTAGAGCTATAAGTGTATCAAAGCTCAACAAAAGTAACTAAGTGGGTGTGCATCCAACTTGCTTGCTCACGAAGACCTAGGGAAATTTGAGGAAGCCCATCATTGGAATATACAAGCCAAGTTATATAATGAAAAATTCCCACTAGTATATGAAAGTGACAACATAAGAGACTCTCTATCATGAAGATCATGGTCCTACTTTGAAGCACAAGTGTGGAAAAAGGATAGTAACATTGTCCCTTCTCTCTTTTTCTCTCATCACTCTTTTTTATTTGGGCCTTCTCCTTTTTTTATGGCCTCTTTTTTTTCGTCCGGAGTCTCATCCCGACTTGTGGGGGAATCATAGTCTCCATCATCCTTTCCTCACATGGGACAATGCTCTAATAATTAAGATCATCACACTTTTATTTACTTACAACTCAAGAATTACAACTCGATACTTAGAACAAAATATGACTCTATGTGAATGCCTCCGTGATGTGTGTAGGGATGTGCAATGAATCAAGAGTGACATGTATGAAAAATTATGAATGGTGGCCATGCCACAAATACGATGTCAACTACATGATCATGCAAACCAATATGACTATGATGAAGCGTGTCATAATAAACAGAACGGTGGAAAGTTGCATGCCAATATATCTTGGAATGGCTATGGAAATGCCATAATAGGTAGGTATGGTGGCTGTTTTGAGGAAGGTAAATGATGGGTTTATGGTACCGGCGAAAGTTGCGCGGCACAAGAGAGGCTAGCAATGGTGGAAGGGTGAGAGTGCGTATAATCCATGGACTCAACATTAGTCATAAAGAACTCACATACTTATTGCAAAAATCTACAAGTCATCGAAACCAAGCACTACGCGCATGCTCCTAGGAAAAGGGTTGGTAGGAGTTAACCATCGTGCGATCACGACCTCCACACAAAAGGAAGGCAATCAAAGAAACACCTCGTCCTTCAAATTTGTCGCACAATGGTTACCATATGTGCATGCTACGGGACTTGCAAACCTCAACACAAGTATTTCACAATTACTCAACTAGCACGACTCTAATATCACCATCTTCATATCTCAAAACAATCATCAAGTATCAAACTTCTCATAGTATTCAATGCACTCTATATGAAAGTTTTTATTATACCCATCTTGGATGCCCATCATATTAGGACTAATTTTATAACCAAAGCAAATTACCATGCTGTTCTAAAAGACTCCCAAAATAATATAAGTGAAGCATGAGAGATCAATAATTTCTATAAAATAAAAACACCACCGTGCTCTAAAAAGATATAAGTGAAGCACTAGAGCAAAATTATCTAGCTCAAAAGATATAAGTGAAGCACATAGAGTATTCTAATAAATTCTGATTCATGCGTGTCTCTCCCAAAAGGTGTGTACAGAAAGGATGATTGTGGTAAACTAAAAGCAAAGACTCAAATCATACAAGCGCTCCAAGCAAAACACATATCATGTGGTGAATAAAAATATAGCCTCAAGTAAAGTTACCGATAGATGAAGACGAAAGAGGGGATGCCTTGCGGGGCATCCCCAAGCTTAGGCTTTTGGTTGTCCTTGAATTTTACCTTGGGTTGCCTTGGGCTACCCAAGCTTAGGCTCTTTCCACTCCTTATTCCAATATCCATCAAATCTTTACCCAAAAACTTGAAAACTTCACAACACAAAACTTAACAGAAAATCTCATGAGCTCCGTTAGTATAAGAAAACAAACCACCACTTTAAGGTACTGTAATGAACTTATTCTTTATTTATATTGGTGTTAAATCTACTGTATTCCAACTTCTCTATGGTTCATACCCCCCGATACTACCCATAGATTCATTAAAATAAGAAAACAACACACGAAAAACAGAATCTGTCAAAACAGAACAGTCTGTAGCAATCTGTAACTTTCGAATACTTCTGTAACTCCAAAAATCTTGAGAATTTAGGAAGTCCTAATAAATTTGTTTATTAATCTTCTACAAAAAGAATCAACTGAAAAGCACGTTCCTGTGATTTATAACAATTATTTTCGTGCGCGCAAAAGTTTCTGTTTTTCAGCGTGATCTAATTAACTATCACCGTAGGTTATCCTAAAGGTATCACTTGGCACAAAAACTAATTAAAACATAAAACCACATCTAACCAGAGGCTAAATGAATTATTTATTACTAAACAGGGACAAAAAGCAAAGAACAAAAATAAAATTAGTTTGCCTCCCAACAAGTGCTATCATTTAACGCCCCTAGCTAGGCATAAAAACAAGAATAGATCTAAGTATTACCATATTTGGTATTTATCTTTTTGGTGGAGTTATGCTCGGATCCGGGAGGTTCCTTACGTTTCCCTTCATGCTCGGAGATTTTTAGATCTAGAGCATCCAACCGCTTATTGCAAAGAGTGCTCAACGTATTCATACGGTGAAGGTTCCCGCTAACATTTTTAAGAGATTCAATAGATTTTTGCAATTCGCATAATTTCTCTAAAACTTGGGTTCCTTCTTGAGTAAGATGTAATCCCTTCTGTGGGGGTAGTAGTCCTACTATTCCCTCTATAATCTCATAAGCAATACTGGGATCAATTTCAATAAAATTCCCTTTAGCGGCAAAATCCAAGAGTTGTCTATGGGATATGGTTAGCCCAACATAAAAATTACGAAGTAAAATCTTAAAATCTCCCTCTATAGTGCAGCTATGATAGGATTCTATCATCCTATACCAAGCACCTTTTAAGTTTTCTACTTGTCTTTCTTTGAAGTGAAGAACTTCAAAATCGGGAGACAAAGGAAGGGAGAAAGGGCTAGCCATGACGGCGAAACAAATGATCTAACAGACGGACACACAAGAGGCAAGCGAAAATAGGCGAACGGAAGAGAGACGAATAAAGGCAAAGGTTTTTGAAAATGGTTTTAGAAGTGGGGGAGAGGAAAACGAGAGGCGAATGGCAAATAATGTAATGCGAGGGAGAAGAGTTTATGATGGGTACTTGGTATGTCTTGACTTGAGCGTAGATCTCCCCGGCAACGGCGCCAGAAATCCTTCTTGTTGCTACCTCTTGAGCATGCGTTGGTTTTCCCTTGAAGAGGAACGGGTGATGCAGCAATGTAGCGTAAGTATTTCCCTCAGTTTTTTAGAACCAAGGTATCAATCCAGTAGGAGATAACACACAAGTCACCTAGTACCTGCACAAACAATCAAGAACCTTGCAACCAACGCGATAAAGGGGTTGTCAATCCCTTCACGATCACTCGCAAAAGTGAGATCTAATAAAGATAGTAAAGTAAATATTTTTGGTAATTTTGTTGTATAGATTGGAAAGTAAAGATTGCAAAATAAAAGAACGGTGACAGAAATTGGCAAGTTAATGGGAAACTAATATGATGTAAAATAGAAGATTATATGATGGAAAATAGACCCGGGGGCCATAGGTTTCACTTGTGGCTTCTCTCAAGATAGCATATATTACGGTGGGTGAACAAATTACTGCCGAGCAATTGATAGAAAAGCGCATAGTTATGAGAATATCTAGGCAATGATCATGAATATAGGCATAACATCCGTGTCAAGTAGACCGAAACAATTCTGCATCTACTACTATTACTCCACACATCGACCGCTATCCAGCATGCATCTAGAGTATTAAGTTCATAAGAACAGAGTAATGCATTAAGCAAGATGACATGATGTAGAGGGATAAACTCAAGCAACATGATATAAACACCATATTTTTATCCTCGATGGCAACAATACAATACGTGCCTTGCTACCCCTACTGTCACTAGGAAAGGACACCGCAAGATTGAACCCAAAGCTAAGGACTTCTCCCATTGCAAGAAAGATGAATCTAGTAGGCCAAACTAAACCAATAATTCGAAGAGACTTGCAAAGATATCAAATCATGCATATAAGAATTCAGAGAAGAACCAAATATTATTCATAGATAATCTTGATCATAAATCCAGAATTCATCGGATCTCGGCAAACACACCGCAAAAAGTATTACATCGAATAGATCTCCAAGAACCTCGAGGAGAACTTTGTATTGAGAATCAAAGAGGGGGAAGAAGCCATCTAGCTAATAACTATGGACCCGAAGGTCTGTGGTAAACTACTCACACATCATCGGAGAGGCTATGGTGTTGATGTAGAAGCACTCCGTGATCGATTCCCCCTTCGGCGGATCACTGGAACAGGCCCCAAGATGGGTTCTCACGGGTACAGAAGGTTGCGGCGGTGGAAAAGTGGTTTCGTGGCTCCCCCTGATGTTTTTACGGTATAAAAGTATATATAGGCGAAAGAAGTACGTCGGTGGAGCTTCGTGGGGCCCACGAGGGTGGGGGCACGCCTCCCCTCCCCCCCATGGCCGCCTCGCAGAGTTCCAGACTTTGACTCCAAGTCTTCTAGATTGCGTTTGTTCCAAGAAAGATCATCCTGAAGGTTTCATTCCATTTGGATTTCGTTTGGTATTCCTTTTCTGCAAAACACTGAAATAGGCAAAAAAACAGAAACTGGCACTGGGCCTTCGGTTATTAGGTTAGTCCCAAAAATAATACAAAAGAGCATATTAAAGCCTATTAAACATCCAAAACAGATAATATAATAGTATGGAACAATCAAAAATTATAGATACATTGGAGACATATCAGCTGTTGAAGTGATGGATGTACTTCTGCATTGTTTCCCCTGGTTGCTGCTTGATGCGCTGCAGGTCGCCTGCAGCTGGTGGGCAGTCGCGAGTGCCTTGGAAGCTGGCGATGAAACGCTCGCGCATCTTGCCCCAGGAGGAGATCGATCCCACGGGCAGGTTCAGGAGCCACGAACGCGCGCCGTCTTTGAGGGCCATGGGGAACCAGTTCACCATGACTTTCTCATCGCTGTTGGCCGCCTCGATGCTTAGCTCGTAGAGCTGCTGGAACTCATCAGGGTCACGGGTGCGGTCGTAGCGTGGAGGCAGGTCGGGCTTGAACTTCCCGGGCCAGACGACGCTGCGCGGCTCGGGAGTGAAGGCTCGGCAGCCTGCTGTGGCCACTGGGGCCTGTCGCGGAGGTGGAGCTTGGTCTTAGTGCCCACGCACCGCCGTTGTAGGGGGCGCATGGTCCCGACGTGGCGGTGGCGGGAGTGCAGGAGCACCTTTTCGTGGCCGCTGGACCTCCTGGCAGCTTCCTTCTTCATGCGCGGGCACCCTACGTGGGGGCTCGTGCTGTGGAGCCACAGGCTTTGGTGCGAGGGCGACGTCCTGACGTGGAGGCGGCGGAGACGCTCCATGGGCCACGTCGCCGGCAGTAGGAGGTGGGCGAGGTAGTGAAAGGGATGGTGCAGGAGAGCCCCCAGCGGCGCTGACGAGCTCGGCGATGCAGTCCAGCCAGTCTTCGTAGAGGTCGTCGACAGGGCGGTAGCGCAGGAGCTCGCGTGGCATGAGCTGTGCAGCCTGCGCGTCTGCAGGTCCGTTACGAGCGTGGGACGACGAGCCGGCCGGAGTCAGTGACAGGGTGGCGGTGCGCCCGTCCCGCTGCACGAAGGAGTACAGCGATGAGGCTTGCTGCTTGTGCCCTGCCGGGCCGGTCGCAGCGTTGGCGGCAGGTAATGGAGAACGGTTGGGAGGCCCGCTGGCGGGAGCCGTCTGGGCGACGCGGGTGGCGAGGGCGGCTCTTCGCTAAGCACGAGCTTGACGAGTGTCGGCCATGGAAGAAGTGGAGCGGCGGTGTGTCGATCGACGGAAGACAGGATTCGGCGCACCCCTACCTGCGCACCAAATTCAGATTCAGGGCTCCGCAGACCCTTGAGAGGTTCGAACTCTAGGGTGTGCACGAAGAACGCTCTCTCCCCAGCTCACTCTCTCAACAATCCCATGGCCTAGCTCGACAAACTCAAAGAACAAGAGACACAAGGGTTTATACTGGTTCGGGCCACCGTGTGGTGTAATACCCTACTCCAATGTGGTGGTGGTGGATTGTGTGACGCCCCCGATTCAATCGTACACTAATCATACACGCAAATGTGTACGATCAAGATCAGGGACTCATGGGAAGATATCACAACACAACTCTAGACACAAATTAAAATAAAACAAGCTTTATATTACAAGCCAGGGGCCTCGAGGGCTCGAATACACAAGAGTCGGCGGAAGAAACAATATCTGAGTACAGATATAAGTTAGACAAGTTTGCCTTAAGAAGGCTAGCACAAAAGCAACAACCATAAAAAAGGCAAGGCCTCCTGCCGAGGAGCCTCCTAACTACTACTGGTCGTCGACGGTCTCCACGTAGTAGTAGGCACCCTCAATGTAGTAGCAGTCGTCGTCGAAGGTGGCGTCTGGATCCTGGGCTCCACCATCTTGTTGCAGCATCCAGAAAGAATGGAAAGAGGTGGAAAAAGGGGAGCAAACCAACCGTGAGTACTCATCCAAAGTACTCGCTAGCAAGGATCTACACTACGTATGCATCGGTATCAATGAAATGGGATATATCTATGGACTAGACTGCAGAATGCCAGAAGAGAAGGGGAAAGCCTAGCCTATCGAAGACTAGCATCTTCTGGAAACCAACATCTTGCAGCATCAGGAGGGAGTAGAGTAGCATAAAATAAAGTAGTAGAAGTGTTATCAACGTCGGCCAGAGATCCTTTCTCGACTCCCTGCGAGAAAGCAATCCTAGAGCCATACTATCCATTTCTCATATCCATGTCTCATCTCAAGTATCCAGTTCTAGTTGTATCGATCGGGATACAACTCCAAGTGTCCGTTACCGTAGGACAGGCTATCGAGAGATGTTTTATTCCCTACAGGGGTGCACCAACTTTCCCACCACGCTCGATTAACTCCGGCCGGACACACTTTCCTGGGTCATGCCCGGCCTCAGCCAAACAATTAATAGGCCGCAACCCGACCTAGGCTTAATAGAGAGGTCAAGCACGCCGGACTAAACCTATGCCCCCAGGGGTCATGGGCCATCGCCCCGGGAACTCCTGCACGTTGCGTACGCGACCGGTGAGCAGACCTAGCAAAATCCTTCAAAAAGGCAGGTGCTTATGCAGTCCAACCCGGCGCACGCCGCTCAGTCGCTGATGTCTATTAAGCTTCGGCTGATGTATAGGACGCAGAACGCCCATACTATGCCCACGTAATGGTTAGTGCTATCAGGCCAGAGGCCCCTCAGATCAAATATCAAAATCATAGTGGATTAGGAGCACGCGGTAACAAGCAAAGACTCACAAAAGATGTGACCCCGTTGCCCCGTCTCAAGGACTTGCGGCAAGGGCTAGGAATGCCCGGCCACGCCTCATAATTATCTCGCGGGCACCCTCCAGGTCAACCCGTCTCCACGTCACCCGCGGGTACCCCTTAGGGTCGACCCTCCTTTCCAAATAACAGTTGTAAAGTCCAAGTATCCGTGTGTCCAAACATCAAGGGGAAATCCCGAGGAATCACCCCCGGTGAATTCCACTCGATGTAATCATCAAGGTGAATGTAAGAGGATCCACCCTCGAGGTTCACACTTGAGGGGTTGCACGACAGAGTCGTATCGGAAGTGGTTAAAGAGGAAATCACCCTCGATGACCACGACCGAATATATACACTACAGGGTTAACATCAGATGTGCTGATGAGGTCTCACCCTCGGCACTTGATAGTAACCCACGAGTGTCGAGTAACTATGGGGAAAGTGATGTGCGGTGCCAGGGCCTGGTCTTCGATCCCGTTGATCGGGTCTTCGATGATGAAGCAGGGGCAACAATGACAAAGTGGGGGTCACTGATGGATCACTAACCAACCTATACTAAGCAGTTTAGGATAAGCAGGTAGGTAACAATAAGCAGGTTACAAATGCAAGCTATGCATCAGAATAGGAGCAAACAATAACAGTAGCAAAATCTAATGCAAGCATGAGAGAATGGAATGGGCGATATCGGAATGATCAAAGGGGGGCTTGCCTCGAAGCTCTGCTGAAAAGAAGAAGTGTCGTCGTCGACGTAGTCGATCACAGTGGCATCGGCAGCCGTCACGGGGTCTACCAAAGAGAAGAGGGGGGAAGAAACAGTAAATAGATAGCAAGGAAGTGCATAACAGGACATCAGGCAGAGCTAGACGTGTTCTAACGCGGTACTACATGAAACCGGCGAAGGTGGAAAACATCCGGGAATGTTTACCCGGTTCCGAACCTGTGTCAGACAGATGACCGGAGGGGGAAAGTTCCAGGTTCAGATAGTTAGAGGCATCTGACTGGTAAACGGACTGCGTGTTCGGATTCATCTCGTCGTTTTGAGCAACTTTCATGTACAAAGCTTTTTCATCCGACTTACGGATGATTTTATATGAATTTCCAAAATCATAAATATTTTCTACATTTTGTGGAATATATTAATTCGAAATTTAAACAGTGCAATTATTTTTCACACACAGAGATTGCCAGCCATAGTCAAAGACATGTGGGGCCAGGGTCAAAGTCAACAGTGCATAGTCAACATGGCCAAAGGGGCCCGCATGTCATAGACTAATCTTTTAACAGATTTATTTATCTAGTTAATTTAGTAGTGGGGAGGGGCACATGTCAGGGACAGTTAACATTTTAAACTGTAGTGATTCTGGCCTAACTAATATGATTAATGTGGGGGGTTAGGCCTAAGCTAATTAACTGGCCGATCGGCCCCTCATGTCATAGGGCCAACTCAACCTCTCTGGCAGGGAACGCACGGGCACAAGGCGCCGGCGGCCACAGCGCCTCGCCAGGGCGTACGCTAGGGAGGAGGGGGGCTGTGGGGCCATGGGCGGCACCACTGGCTCGTGCTAGGGGTGGCCGGCGCAGTGGCTACGGCAACCTCCGACGGCAGCTACGACAGGGCACGACAACAACGGGGAGCTAGGAGGGGACCGAGAGCGAAGCGGGGCAGGGGCTCGGTCAGGGTGCGAGCGGCGCACGACCACGCGAGGGAGAGCGCACACGCACAACACGGGGGACGACGGACGCGACGCCAGCGGTGGTGCGGCAACAAGCGGACAAAAGCGCTGAAGGAGGTGGCCGGCGCAGGCGGCCGGTGACCTCGAGCGGGCGTCGGAGTGCATTCGCGACATAGAGGAGGGGGGTGAGGCCCTCACCGACGTTGGACGGAAGGGGATGGCGTGGCTCCTAGTCAACCGGCGAGGAGGAGGTCGGGGACGGTCGTGGTGATGCGGTGGTGAGGCGTTGGCGCCGGCGATGGAGAGGCGGGCGGGGTCGAGGAGGCGTCCGGCAGGGTCCGGTGATGGCGCGAGGTGGCGGCGACGTCGACGGCATTGAGCAGGCATCGGGCCACGAGGGAGAGGGGACGGGGCTGCGGGGAGGAGGCCGGGAGGGGCGGCGCTCGACGATTCGGTGGCGGGTCGTTGAGCGACGCAGTCACTGTGGTCGGCGGCGCCCGATTCAAATCGGGTCGTGGGGTGGGGGAGAGGAGCGAGGGGATCAGGAAGAGTGGGGGAGGAGCGGTTGGGGTCTGGGGTTCCAGGGGGAGGTTATGCAGGTGCGGCTGGCTGGTTGGGGGGTAGAATGGGCCGAGGCCCATGGGGAGCCGGGAGGTCTCTTTTGTATTTTAATTTTCTGCTTAAATTTTTGCTAAAGCTTTCTATTAAACTTTAAATCTAAACAAGTTTTGTTAGATATGAGATTTGACTCATAAATCAAGCACATTATTTTTAGGAGTCACAAAAAGTTTGAGGCCAAAAGGAGTTGTCTAACAATTTTTAGAAATTGGAAAGGCCAATTTTAATTGTTGTTGGACCAAAAATAGTTCTCAGTGGCATTTTGGGAATTCAAAAGAGGTTGGTTCCAACATGACAAATATCAAGGGATTATTTGCCACACTTTGAACATTTTTGTTTTCATGGTTGAGAAATTTGAATTTTGGACTTTAGTTTAGATTTGAAATTTGAACGGTGTTTGAAAGCCAATGAGGATTAGTAACAGTAAGAGTGATGACATGGCATCATTAGTAGAGGGTTACTGTAGCTTAATTATCCGGGCATCACAGATTGCCTCTTGGGATAAGTATGAACTAGTACAACGGTGAACAACCTCGGGAAGAGAGGTGTTCTTGAGCTCTATGAGCTAGTGAGGGTGAGGGTGATCCCAAAATGATCCGTCCTCGCCTATGGCGGTGGCTAGGCCTATTTATAGAGGCCCCGGTCCTCATCCCAAATGTAGGCGGGAAGGGATCCCACAACGGCCAATTTTGAAGGAGACAACTAGTACAAGCTATCTTGACAAAAGTAATCTTCGCCTGCCAAAGGCTCTGGTGGTGTTGCCGCCGTGGGCTCCACGATGACCTCCGTCCTACCGTCCTGCTGGTCTTGGTCTTGTTGCACCGATATGGAAACCTTTGCCTCATGCCTCGGGACTCCTCGCCTGCGCCTGTCTTTTTGGCACCAAAGAGGAAACTGGTACACTGCGCCCACTAGCGCCTTCCTGGCCTTGATCGTCACGGCTCACGTCATATGAACCTCGCGAAGTACCCCTTGCATAGATATCTCCGCTCCTCAGGAGCCAGCCTAGCAAGGCCTCCCCCGGGGAGGTCTTGGTGTCATCCGCCTCGCGAGGGTCTTGAGTTGTTGCTGTCGAAGCTGGGCCGTACCGGCCAGTTTGGTGGAGCCACGCCGTGGGCCGCAGGCAGGCAAGTCTGGGTACCCCCATTCCCAGGACGCCGACAGACTCCTAAGTCAATATACTCATATATAGATGACCTAGTCATCGCCAATTGCTTGATAGATGCTAGAGTGTTTGTGCATGCTTCGCCACCTATTTCATTTGCCATTTTATTGTGTGAGCATGTTGATTGCATATTTTACTCATTCGAGGACATCCATTTGTTGCTTTGATTGTTTGGCCTTTTTCTTTTGCCAAATGGATGGACAAGAATGCCTAAGTACTCCCTCTAGCTATCTATGCTTTTCTCATCTCAAACTCTATGCATGCTACATCACAAAGTTTGATCAAGTCGGGTTCGAACCACTCTGTGTGTGGAGCACTCGGAGTCCCCGATTCATCATAGACTTAAACTTCCAAAACCTATTTGTGCATTTCGGTCTGACCGATTAATCCTTTTCGGTCTGACCGAGTTCACTGAGTTTATCTAGGTTTTGAATCTCGGTGCAACCGATTAGAACTTTTCAGTCAGACCGACAGGGTTGGGATATATATACCGACGGGTTGAATTTTGGAAATTTCTCCAGAAGCCTTCATCCCGCATGTGTCCTGATCTGCCGCCTCTGGTCTCCAGATCGTCTCCTTGTCGCCAGCAACCTCCCGCTGCTGGTTTCCGTCACCGTCAACGGGATTCGACCCCGCCGTTGCTGCCGTAGCAAACTCACCGCTGAACTAGGGTATGAGTTCGACCCCTTGTGCATTCTTTTTACTTCCGATTCTGAGCACAAGGTCAATGCCATGTTCTTTACCACGTATGAAATCATCCTGTCCAGCGAGAACATCCCTTAGATTAGATTAGATTCGAAAAATTTAGGGTTAGGTTTCCGCCGAACTCATCTCGGACCGACCGAGTTGTGGAAATTGGTCTCACCAATTTGTCTTAGGCCATTACACTTGCACTTTTCGGTCTGACCGAAAGATGCAAATCGGTGTGACCAAGTTCAACTCTCTGTGAAACCCTAGCAATCTCGAAGTCACTGAACTGTCACTCGGTTTGACCGATTTCACTAGTTTAGACTCCAATAGTTGCTTCGGTGTCACCGACTTTAACAAATCGGTAGCTCCGAAATGCTTTCTGTGGAAAACTAAAACTAAGTTTTTGAATCATCTGTTTTGCAAAATCTCTGCACTTTGTGATGCTTATCCACTCTACCTCATCTATATCTATTCACAGGGTCTGCTGTCAATTTGCTTTGCCAGTATGTTTGACCAGAGTGATAGCCAGAACAAATCAGAAGAGCAAGTGAACATGAGTGAGGGAAATAGTCCCTCTAGCATCTATGATGAGGGCAGCAGGAGCACTCCCAAGGCAGCTACAAGAACTAGGAAGAAGAGAAACTCAGACTTAGGGGATGAGGACTATGTGGCTGCTGAGGAGGAAGTGAGCTCTAAGAAGAAAGTGCTGAAGAAAGAATATGGAACTGCTGCTGAAACAAAACCTGGTATGCACAAGAAGGCACCTGCCAAGAGAGTTCCTATGTCAAAAGCCAGATCCTCAACTCAGGAAACTATGGAGTTCACACTTGAACCAAAGGAGGCTAGTGAAGGCAAAAAGAGGAAAGAGAGGGTCAAGAAGCAATACAAAAAAAAGACACATCCATGAAATTTTGGGCCGAACGAAAAAAATATGTCATACTTATGACACTTCTATGACGATAATTGTGACAAAACCCGGTATCATCATAGATGTGGTGGGCTCCTAGTTCTATGAAAAAAAATCATGATAGAAAATGGGCTTTTCGTCCTGGGCGGGCCGGAGACGCTGCTACTTGACATTCTTTGGGCCGTCCATGATGGAAAAACTGTGGTAGAAGCAAGGGCGCGAAAAATATCGGGGAGTTCCCAGTACGGTGGGTGGTCGGGGGCTGAGTGATGCGCGTTTCTCTTGTACACATACACGCGTGGGTGCGAGGCATTGGGATCTAACTGAACCCGAGCGAGGCATTCGCCTACTGAACCCGAGCGATTGCATTGCAGGCTACGCGTTACTAAACCCAAGCGATTGATCGATGGCTGTTAACTGAACCCGATCGAGCGATTCCTTCGTTCGCTGATGTTGCTAACTGAAGCCAATCAAACCTGATGCCTCCTTCCATTGATGAATAGTGAGTGTTGTTGGGGGGTTTGGATGAACAGTTCCCGGTGGGGGGTTGGATGAACAGGACCCCGTGGTAGTAGAGGTCGCTGCCACTGGATGAACAGGACCTCGATCGATCGAGCCGGTGGAGGGGTGGATGAAGAGGACCCCGTGGAAGGCTGGATGAACAGGACGACCCCGTGGAGGGCTGGTTGGACAGTAGCCGGTGGAGGGCTGGATGAACAGTAGCCCATGGAGGGGTGGTTGAACAGGACCCCGTGGAGAGGGCTGGTTGAACAGTAGCCGGTGGAGGAGCGTGCGATGGAGGCTGGATGAACAGGAGCCCATGGATGGACAGTCGCAGGTGGAGGCTGGAGGAGGTCGACGGTGGATGAACAGTAGCCCGTGGATGCTGGAAGAGGTCGACGGTGGAGATGAACAGTATCCCGTGGATTCCCGTTTTGCGATACGCCACACCTCTCCCGATGAAGAGGACCCCTGTTTCGACCGTAGCGCTCCAACACAAGTCCATTTACTCCGTTTTGCGGTACGCCACACCCCTCCCGGTCAACAGGACCCCGTTTCGACCGTAGGAGGACCAACAGAAGTCTGTTTCCTCTGTTTTGCGGTACGCCAGACCCATCCCGATGAATAGGATCCCGTTTCGACCGTGGCCGGTCGAACACAAAGTTGTTTCTCCGTTTTGCGGTACACCAGGCATCATTTCAATTGCCTGTTCCGTCCAAGCCGGTTGGCTCCTGATGAACACGACGACCCATTCTGTTCCGACTCAGCCAGTTGGCTCCCTATGAACATGATGACGACGCAGTTTCTCCGTTCAGACCCAGCCATGTACACGAGCCATGGTCGTACGTATGCGCGAGTAGGCATTCGAGAACCCACCCATATGTACGTACATGGCCGTATTTTCTTTATTGCACCCTGGCCGTTGTACGTACGTGTACATGCTATGTGCGCGCCTCTACTACGACATGTGCCCTTCCTTGCACGGCCACAGTTCATCGCTGCAGCCCGCAGACAGACCGATCGACCAGTATGTACATACACGTTCGCGACTAGAATGACAACGCTATGTATGCTTCGACCAGGTGGGTCCCGACTGTCAGGCACTTCCTTGCGTACGAAGATGTAGCTGGTGGGTCCCAGCAGTCAGGGGGCGAATCATTTTTTTGCTCGTAATATGGACGCACTTCCTTGCGTGCAAAGATGTAGCTGGTGGGTCCCAGCAGTCAGGGGGGAATTTTTTTTTGTGAAATACGGTGGCCCGTCCGTTGGGTCCCTGCTGTCAGGTGGAGGAATCATTATTTTCCACGTAAGGAGGCACTTCCTTGTTGTGGCCATGGCCCAGCTGTCAGCCTCTCCACGTACTCTTCCGATGGAAGTCGTTCCTTGACCATGTTGACCACGGCGGTGGACGACGGCGAGGCCTAGGAAGGGGACAACGCGGAGCCGGGGAAGACGTGGCAGTGGAAGCCCACGCGGAGAGGAGTACGAGGTTTTACTAGTTCGGCTGCGGTGTGAGGCTGCCGTCGCCGCAGAATAACAGGGGGTGTGGGTGAGTAGAGGCGGATAGCCTGGCCAATAGTGGGAGTAGTAGGGGGCGGTGAGGCCTCCGCAGCATCACAACGGCCATGGGAGGCAGGAGCACGCGGCACGACCGGCGCTCCTTTGGGCGGCTGGAGCAAGAAGACCAGAGGTTGAGGAAGCACTACGGCCGTTGGATGGATATCGTACAGTCACTGGAGCTAGAATCGTTTGTTGAAGTATATAATAAGTAAAAAAATCTTGCATACGCGTCAACTTAATAGGACCACAAGTCAGACCATTCCCTATTTTTAAATAACTTATATATAGCTCATTGCAACTTCTTATGCAATTTATTGCACTTCGTTTTTTTTGTTGGCCAGGGCAGGGTTAAAAATTTAAACGAAATTTCGCATACTTCTGTGGGTTCCAAACTATTTTTAATACTGAAATGTCGAGCCAGATTTAAAGTACTTTGAAGATATATTTAAATTAGGTTAAAGCCCAGTGAAATAGGAATCTGACAATGTGAACAAATTCAGAAATTATAAAGTAATTGCCAATTTGTCATCTGTTTTTATATTTACAACCCATTTCATATTACTTTCAAGATTTGCATGCGTGTTGAAAGAGTTGCAGCCCATCAGGGTGTAGAAAAATAAGTAGGCCTGGATTGGGTATTCTTCAGAAAAAATAAACTGGGCTCATTTTCACAAAGAAAAAATAGCTGGGTTGGTCATATGGTGAACATAAGGCTGGGCTAGAAGGGCCACAGCCCAGTTGAAACCCTGCTCCGTCTCAACAAAAACAAAAAGGAAAAATACTGCTCGAGCAACTACGTCCCAGGTGTCAGCCGATCTTGTGTTGTTCTCTTGTCTATTGACTATATACGCTCACAATGCCGTGGTTCCCAGATGTCAGGAAACCACTAGGAGGAAGCATTTTATTTTCCCATACACTGACATGGTGGGCCCCTACTGTCATGCTCTCCATGTAATTCTGCCGATTCCTGTTGTTTGTTGACCATGTTGACAACGCGAGAGGGCGGCGCCGCGGCGAGCGCACCAAAGCGCGCGGAGGACGACGGCGAGGCCTCAGACGTCGGCGTTAACGATTTAGGAGACGGTGGGGTGGCGATGCGTGCGCTGAGGCGCAGCCAGCCGTGGGAGGCCGGAGTAGGTGGCCCCACTGGCGCTTGTTTGGTTTTGGCGGCTGGAGGAAGATAGGACTGAAGAAACACGACAGACTGTAAAAGCAGCAGGAGTACTTAACATCCTTAACTGAAACCAGCAGTGGCACTTAAAAACCATAGCTGAAAGCAGTATGAGTACTTATACAGGTTCAACCATACAAAGCACACCTCGAACGGTGCTACTTTGCCTACAGTTAACCAAGGGTGAGGCCGCCAAGCCCCAGGACAAGGCCCAGGCGCCACCCCGCGCATCCACAACCTTCTGAATGCGGCTTCATCTCGCAATGTGGTCAATAAATAGGATATTTGCTTTAGAACCATGGAAAAGCAGGAACATGATCTTCTGTCCTATTCTCCAAGATGGACGGGCCTTCATTATTTGAGACCACCCATGAATAAGTATCTTTTCACCTCCAAGGGGAATTGAGTAGGTCGACATAAACATCATGTTGTGACCAAGCGCAAGTCGACCCGACCATGGTCGTGCATCTGTATAGGAACAATAGAACTGGAAGTTTACATTTCAAGAAGATCACAGCTGTAAAACTGTGTATAAGCAATAGTTTATGAACAACATATATAACAGAAAATAGCTCGTACCTTAAGTTTCTCGACACAGTTGGACTTGTTCAACGAGTGTAGCAGTGGCACACATATCCCACGTGGCCTTCCACCATTGAAACGCCCTACAAGGACCTCAAGACGATCAATAAAGTGTAGGAACTTATGGATGTCGTCCCAGTCAACTTCAGTGCCATCAATAACAGCCGAGTTCTTATAGAATAACAAATGAGCAGCCTGCTTAACTCTGAAAAAACCTACACGTGCCACCAATTATAAAAAAATATTAGTTAGAAGTAGCATCTTCGTGAGAGATTCGTTGCTACTTCTAAAGTTAAATTGTGATTAGTTAGACAAAATAGGTGGATTAAGAAGTAATCGAGGCAACAAGAAAGAACCAGATACAAAACTAACATGGATGAACAATTGGAACGACGTCGAGGTGGAAGATCGCAGTGAAGATGAGACCAGGTTACGCTATTTCCATCAACATTCGATGCGCCAACTTTCAGTTCGTAACACTTGAGAAAGTTTATCCAAGTTCGCCATAAAAAAGCAGCGATCTTCTTGGTTCATGAACCCAACTCGGAACTTATATCCATGGCTTGTCTTCACCGTGACCATTAAACTGTTGTATTCAGTTATGGCAAGGCCGAGCATCTTGAGTACATGTGTTCTGGCAGAGCAAGTAATGCACTGCAGGAAAAATAATATGAGAACACAATGTATTCCATATCCAAATCTAGAAATAATTTCCTCCTTCACGTCAGTGTTGACCATTGTACTAGTACCTTTTATCCAAATATGGCAATCAAAATTTCCAAATTAGTCAATAGCATGTTCAAAAAACCCCACCCTCCCGGATAGAAAAGAGGATTCTAGGAACATACTGTGCATGTTTTAAAATCCTATGTTAGGATGAGAAGAAACAAGTGTGGCGTCTCGCCGAGGGCGCAGAAACCTGTAGGGTCCTTGCACTTTGGGCACTGCAAATGAAACACACTAGATTCAGTAGGAAGAAAAATGCATCAACAGCGCCGGCTGCCATCCTAGGATTACCCGCGACCAAGGGACTTGGATTTATCGGGGATGGATGAAGAATTCGTACCTGGCTCTCCATGAGAAAACCCTATGCAATCGTCGAGAGGGGATTTTCTCTAAACAAGCAGATGAGGGAGAAGGGGATTCAGGCCCAGTGAAATATTGCCGCTTAATCCGTCCGACTTCGCTAAAATTTGGAAAGGTGGGGGGTTTTGTGATTTGACGGCTCATTGGACATTACTGTGGCGCTACGACCGGGGTGTGTCTACCGTGCAGTTGTGCACTATAATTTGGTTCATATGGCATGTGGACCCCATTGCCGGATGCCCACCATATCAGCGAAAGGAAGTAGAAAGACAGGAGTAACTAGTTACACATAAATATATTTTTGACAGAGAGATACTCCCTCTATAAAGAAATATAAAAATCTTTTATATCACAACTTTATACATAAGAAAAATCAAGGGGAATACATATAACATATATAATTATAAAAAACGGAGTTTTTTTAACACAACATAGACGAGTTGGTGATGATGGTGTGCCTGCCATCTTGCAATATAGGCCGTCCGATTTATATCTGACGGATAGGAAGGAAACTATGGCAATTTTGCAAAAAGGTACCCACACACCTCTCCACATTTGCAAATAAGGCCTTCCCTCGTTCATCCTTTTCTCTCACAAGATAAAATACTCATACAAATGCATCTTGATGTTACGTGCAATGCACGGGCATTATGGGGGTTCAACTGAGAATATAATACTCAGACAGGCTCACGGTTCTGGACTTTGGGCCACAGTCCCGTGGGCCTGCATGTTTGGGGGCCCATGTGTTCTACCTGAGTGCTTTTCATATTGCAAGCGATCGGTACGGCGCTGGTCTTAGATGATGTCGCAAGGCGAATACACAAAATTGAATAAAGCACGGCAACTGTTGGAATGAAATCGAGCAGCAGGTTCCTAACCCGACAATCGAGTTGCAATTCTATCAACGATATACCATGTGATAAATAATACTGTCGTACTACTTATACACACAGGACACTTGTTTCACCATGCTAGATTATTACATCAAAATCTCTCGGAGGATAGATCAGTTTGGCAGTTGTGTGCTGCTACTGAAGAATTTCAAAGTTGATTTGGACCAGCTCTCCTTGCCGACAAATTTTGATTTTGACATCATCCCCTACCGCAAGATATGATTTAGATTTGAACCTTGACCATCCTTTAGCATCAATCATCATGCGACCATCCTTTGTACTTACGGTATATTGAGAAGGTTCATTCACACCAAGGCTGCGCATGGTAAGAGAAACTTGGCCACGGTCACCCGGATTGTTGAACGACTCCCTCGTTGCTCTAGGAATTCTCTGTTTGCAAACAAGAAGACATACACAAACAGTTAGATCAACACAGTGAATCATCTGAAACAACACTGAAAGAAAAAAGAACCACCCGCAAAAAAAAAGAAAAAAGAACAAAGCACTTGGGCGGCCAATGCTTACCAAGAAGGTGGATATGTCGGTTTTTGTAAGGACTTTCATATGTGAAGTGCGAACTGCAGCCCAGTCTGTTGCCGGTGTAACTGCTCGTTCGGTTGCCGCTGCATGGGCCGGAGCAGATGCAAGTGCAAGTGTTAGTGCAGGTGCCGAAGCCGTTGCTGGTGCTCGTGTCGGTGCGACTGGTAGTGTCGCTGCTGCTGCCGGAGATGGTGCTCCTTGTAGAGCTGGTGCCGGTGTCGGAGCAAGTGCCGATGTCGATGCCCGATCCTCCGGTAGATCAGCTTGATCCGCTGACGCGGTCGGTGCCCAATGCTCGGCTGGATCAGACTGAGCTGCTGCCGCTGTCAGTGCTAGAGCAATTGCCGGTTCTCGATCCGTTGCTGAAGGTGGTACTGATGTGCGAGATAGCGGCAATCGTGTCTGGTCTGCTATGATCAGCTTTCTAACTTGACTAGGCTCCATGACCGTGATCCATTTTTTTCTTCATTTCTTTTAAACGCGAGAAGGACTAATTGTGGCATGTTTGTTAAACCAAACTTCAATTCATCATAGGGATTCAGCTTGTACTCAGATAACAGACTGATCCAATTTTTTTCCGGTAATATAAGTGATGGACAGTGCCTTCGTTACTGAGACGACATAAGAAGTGGAACCTGCAGAAATAGCCATCGTAGAGCAAACCAAACGGTTTATTCTGTGATGAATGTCACATGGCAAACCTGCATCATAAAATTGCAGCAAAAGAAAGAAATTTAGACAGTAAATCAATAAGATTTACTTGATGTGACACGAGTGAATCCTTACCAGGAAATCACTATGTTGAAGTACTAAAGAGAAGATTGATCGTCGAACCACGCTGGCGTAGCATGCAGGGCCCCGCCTACTCCCACAAGCGAGACAGTCCAAAGGTCACGACAAATCGTATGGACCGAACATCCAAGGGACTGGAAATCCTGGTGGGTGCGATAAACCCTGCAATGCTTACAGATATTGGAGTGTAACCATAATTGATAAACCGTCCTCACAAAAAAGATGATCTGGATACTTCAAAATATATAGACTAAATTGAGTGGACAGACATTAACATAGACTATTCTCAGGACTCACCACACACCAAAAGCGGCAGTACTAAACAATACAGGGTTCACAAACACAAATCAAGTACTGAACAATAATACTTACTACAGACAAGCAAAGTTGCACTAATTAAACTCTGCAGACTATTTCTTGCCACCGACCTATGGGATAAACCCCGCATAGCTGACTAGGACATGGACTTCGTGAGAGATGTCTACCGGCACCATCACCGTCTCGTCAACCTTGGAGAACCTAACATAGTGGTATTTCCACTCATAAACATGACAATGAAGACAAGCCGCATCAGATTTGTCGGGAAGCTTTACAAGAACCACACCCTTCGTAATCGAAGGCACTGCCAGGAAATTGTTGTGGTCAAGTACAACCTCGAGAACACGCCTGACAACAATGCTATAGGAAAACACTAGTTCAGGACACGTGGCGACAAGGACACAGCTGCTGGATAGTTTAGCAGTAGAACTCATCCTTAGGTCTTCCAGTTCACACGGCCTGACTTTGAGAACTTCATCTCCACCGCGGACCTGGTTCTAATTCAAACAGAAACCAAATATTTTATTACTACCTCCGTTCAGAAATATAAGATGATTTTCGTTATTATACTCCATATATGACTACATATACGCACAGAAATGAGTGAACAAAGACACTAGAACATGTCTTCAAAGGCATGAGAGCAGAAGGATTACTTGCAATATCCATAACACAAGTTACTGAGGCACATATACCCTCTTCAAAGGTAGCTTTGATGTTCATAAAGTAGTTGAAAGTAATCTATAAGAAATCAGTGTCAACCTCTCGCATGTTTTGGTCAAAAGAGGAATTTAGAACCGTCACTTCGCACACAAAAATCACATGCAAGATCACCCAGAAAGTTGTACTACTAGTACTAGTACTAGGTGTTAGATGAAAAAACAGGATCAAGATCGAGAAAAAGATTGTCAAGAAGAGATATTACCTGGACTTGCTTAATGAGGGATCCCGGAGAGGGGGGCTTGGATAGGGCGATGGCTTTGAGCTTGTCTGCGGTAGTCTCGGCGGGGTGCTTGTGCGTCTTCGTACCATGAACCTCGACGGTTTTGTCCAGAGCCATAGACATCACTTCGGCCGGTGCTCCAACGTCCATCAAGAAACTGTCAAATAGAAATAAAAGAAAAGAAACCATAATCACAAACCCAAAAGAAAAATAGAGAGGGAGATATAGGATCAGTCTCGGGGTTGCAAGACCGGGCCTTGGCCAGAATCAACACCATTGATGTGCTCACCTTTCCTTCTTTGGGAGAGAAGAACAATGGCAGAAGCAGGTTGGGGTTTTCTTGAAGAAATGAGGAACAAGATGAGGAAGAAGCGAGTGGGGGTTTTCTTCAAGAGAGGAAGCTGAGAGAGAAGAGTGAAATGATGGTTACTTCATCCGTCCAACATACTGCTGGAAAGGAGGGGGTTTTCTTATTTGACGACTCATTGGGCATTACTGCGGCGCTTCGATCGGGGTAGTCTACCGTGCAGTTGGGCAATCTACTACGGAATAATTTAGTGCATGGCTGGTGGACCCCGATGCTGGCTGTCCCACACGACGGCGAAAGTGAGTAGCAAGGTTCCCGGCGACCATGGAGGAGGATCCGCACGGTAGAGCGTGTCCACTATTTTTCTGAAGAAGAAAAATGATTACAACAAGCGCTTCCACTCTTACGACGGAGGAGTGCGAAACACGGCAGCCACTTGAACATACACAGTGCTCCTACTACTAGGCATGTGCACTGGTTCATACGTCAGTACTACATAATCTTGTTGGTAGTGTAGTAAGATATGACGATAACAAATGATGTTGTGCGCATGTCAACTATATGAACAGTAATGTAGTAACATAGTAACGCTTTTTCGACTGTCCGGTCGAGAATGAACGGTAAGATCAATGTTAACAGAACTAGGTCTACAGTGCACGGAGAGTACGGTGCTACAATAGTCCACGAAACATGAACCATATGAAGCACGAATCAGTGTTAGGCAGGGTGTATGAAGGGTGCACGAGATGGGAGCAAAAGTTCCCTTCTCGACCCACTTTTGGGTGTTTGGCAGAGTGCATGAAGGGTGCGTGAGTCCACACTAGTAGGTTAACACAAATACACGAAGAGGGAACAACTATATTGAGATGAGAATGCAACCAAACACACCCACACGCTTTGTGCTAAAGTGACTGATCTGCACCGTCTGAGTTTGATCCAACGGTCATGTTGCGCTGAGTGATACGTGTCCAACGTATCTATAATTTTTGATTGCTCCATGCTATATTATCTACTGTTTTGGACATTATTGGGCTTTATTTTCTACTTTTATATTACTTTTGGGACTAACATATTAACCGGAGGCCCAGCCCAGAATTGCTTTTTTTGCCTATTTCAGAGTTTCGAAGAAACGGAATATCAAACGCAGTCCAAACGGAATGAAACCTTCGGGAACGTGATTTTCTCACCGAACATGATCCACGAGACTTGGAGCCTACGTCAAGAAAGCCACGAGGTGGGCACGAGGTAGGGGGGCGCGCCCTACCCCCCAGGCGCGCCCCCACCCTCGTGGGCCCCACCTTGCTCCACCGACGTACTTCTTCCTCCTATATATACCTACGCACTTCAAACGATCGAATCTGAGCCAAAAACCTAATTCCACCGCCGCAACTTTCTGTACCCACGAGATCCCATCTTGGGGCCTGTTCCGGAGCTCCGTCGGAGAGGGCATCCACCACGGAGGGCTTCTACATCATCATAGCCCCTCCGATGAAGTGTGAGTAGTTTAGCTCAGACCTTCGGGTCCATAGTTAGTAGCTAGATGGCTTCTTCTCTCTTTTTGGATCTCAATACAATGTTCTCCCCCTCTCTCGTGGAGATCTATTTGATGTAATCTTCTTTTTGCGGTGTGTTTGTTGAGATCGATGAATTGTGGGTTTATGATAAAGATTATCTACAAACAATATTTGAATCTTCTCTGAATTCTTTTATGTGTGATTGGTTATCTTTGCAAGTCTCTTCGAATTATCAGTTTGGTTTGGCCTACTAGATTGGTTTTTCTTGCAATGGGAGAAGTGCTTAGCTTTGGGTTCAATCATGCGGTGTCCTTTCCTAGTGATGAGGGGGCAGCAAGGCACGTATTGTATTGTTGCCATCGAGGATAACAAGATGGGGTTTTTTATCATATTGCATGAATTTATCCTCTACATCATGTCATCTTGCTTAAGGCGTTACTCTGCTTTTCTTGAATTTAATACTCTAGATGCATCTTTGGATAGCGGTCGATGAGTGGAGTAATAGTAGTAGATGCGGTGGAGTCGGTCTACTTGTCTCGGACGTGATGCCTATATACATGATCATACCTAGATACTCTCATAACTATGCTCAATTCTATCAATTGCTCAACAGTAATTTGTTCACCCACCGAAAAATACTTATGCTCTTGAGAGAAGCCACTAGTGAAATCTATGGCCCCCGGGTCAATCTTTATCATATTAATCTTCCATCACTTTAATATTGCTTTGATTTTTTACTTTGCCTTTTATTTTACTTTGCATCTTTATCACAAAAATACCAAAAATATTATCTATCATCTCTATCAGATCTCACTCTCATAAGTGACCGTGAAGGGATTGACAACCCCTATTCGCGTTGGTTGCGAGGAGTTATTTGCTTTGTGTAGGTACGAGGCACTCACGCGTAGCCTCCTACTGGATTGATACCTTGGTTCTCAAAAACTGAGGGAAATACTTACGCTACTTTGCTGCATCATCCTTTCCTCTTCGGGGAAATCCAAGGCAGTGCTCAAGAGGTAGCAAGAAGAATTTCTGGCGCCGTTGCCGGGAGTCTACGCAAAAGTCAACATACCAACTACCCATCACAATCCCTTATCTCTCGCATTGCATTATTTGCCATTTGCCTCTCGTTTTCCTCTCCCCCAATTCACCCTTGCCATTTTATTCGCCCTCTCTTTTTCGTTTGCCTTTTTCTCGCTTCCCTTTTTGTTTGCTCTTGTGTGGGTTGCTTGTCTGTCACGATGGCTCTACCTAGATTTGGTGATCTTCACCTTAAAAAGTTAGAAGAGATTGAAAACAACGTCAGGAGTTTTATGGTTTTGCAATTTGAGCATAATAATTTCTTCAGAAACGAGCTTAAGGAACAAAAAAGTTTTATGATTTATATGAATAAAGAGCTCGATGATATGTCTAAAGAATTTTATGGCATAAGATCCCAAATTGCTCGTCTTGAAAAGTTGACTGCCGAAATTTCAGATAAGCAGGCTACCTTAGTCAATAAGATGGCCGCTACACCGGATTTCTATGAAAATCAAGATGAAGATCTAAAAGTTGTTGATGTGTCCCCTATTAAATCTTTGTTTTGCAATATGAATCTTGATAATGATGGGACTGAATATGATCCACCTTTACCTAGAAGGCGTTCCAAGAATTCGGAGTTTTTAGATCTTGATGATAAAACTGATAAAAGTGGGATTGAAGGAAGCAAAACCCTAGATGTTGCTAAACCCACTATTTTGGATTTGAAGGAATTTAATTATGAAAGTTGCTCTTTAATTGATTGTATTTCCTTGTTGCAATCTGTGCTAATTTCTCCTCATGCTTATAGTCAAAATAAAGCATTTACTAAACATATCGTTGATGCCTTGATGCAATCTTATGAAGAAAAACTTGAGTTGGAAGTTTCTATCCCTAGAAAACTTTATGATGAGTGGGAAACAACTATTAAAATTAAGATTAAGGATCATGAATTTCATGCTTTATGTGATTTGGGTGCTAGTGTTTCCACTATTCCCAAAACTATGTGTGATTTGCTAGATTTCCGTGATTTTGATGATTGCTCTCTAAACTTGCACCTTGCGGATTCCACTATTAAGAAACCTATGGGAAGAATTAATGATGTTCTTATTGTTGCAAATAGGAATTATGTGCCCGTAGATTTTATCGTTCTTGATATAGATTGCAATCCTTCTTGTCCTATTATTCTTGGTAGACCTTTCCTTAGAACGATTGGTGCAATTATTGATATGAAGTAGGGGAATATTAGATTCCAATTTCCATTAAAGAAAGGCATGGAACACTTCCCTAGGAAGAAAATAAAATTACCTTATGAATCTATCATGAGAGCCACTTAGGGATTGCCTACCAAAGATGGCAATACCTAGATCTATCCTTGCTTTTATGCCTAGCTAAGGGCGTTAAACGATAGCGCTTGTTGGGAGGCAACCCAATTTTATTTTTAGTTTTTTTGCTTTCGTTTCTGTTTAGGAATAAATCTTTGATCTAGCCTCTGGTTATATGTTTTTTTATGTTTTAATTAGTGTTTGTGCCAAGTTAAACCTATAGGATCTTCTTGGATGATAGTTATTTGATCTTGCTGTAATTTCGAGAAACTTTCTATTCACGAAAACAATTGTTAAAAATCACCAGAACGTGATAAAATAGTTATTCCAATTGCTGCTGATCAATAAAAAAATTACCTAGGTCTTCCTGTTTTTTCTGAATTTTTTGGAGTGCCAGATGTAACATCCCAAAATTCTAAATTTTGGAATGTTATATTAAATAAAAAATTCTGATTGTTTGTTTGATTGTTGAGTGACTGCTTGTGTGAAGTTGAGTGAAATTTGAATCTTTCTGAAAGTTGAATGAGAGGGAATGAAATGATTTTTCCCAAACTTCCACCTTGCATTTATGATCTCCATGAATTCAAATTCATTTCATCACAAAACCCTAGAGTGAAGATGATATGACTCTTCCATTTAAATAAATGAAAAGGGTTTTGAAAAGATTTGAATTCCATCTGAAAATATTTCAAATTTTAGAAACTTTATGCAACTCAATGATTTTCATGAGAGAAGATAAAATGACTTCTTAAATAATATGAAATATGAGTTGGAGGTTAAAAAGAATCAAATTGAAAGTCATTTGAAAGTATTTTGAAACTCCCTTTCAAATTAGGAATTATTTGGATTTTACTCAAATTATTTTCTCCTAAAAATAAATAAATATAAATAAGGGTAAAATGATTCCCTTCAATGGAAAATTAGGAGAAAATAATTTTGAAATCATTTTGGTATTTTTTAAAATGATTTTTATTGGATTTTATTAGAGCAGAAACACTCTTTGTTTTATTTGAATTTTTGTGTATTTTATTTGAAGTTGGAATAAAGTTCGTCGTGTAGGAAATATTTTTCTGAAAATTTTGATATATATATATGTCCTATATAAAAAAATATATATTATATATAAATTCCCCCTCTCCCTAATTCAAAAAAAATAGAAAAGAAAAAAAAGGACCCCCAGTGGCGGCCAGAATAGCCCGGCCCGGCTAAACACCCACCTGGCCAGACCCGAGCCGACCCACGCCCGAGCCGCCATGAACCCCTTTTCCTCGGTCGCCCAGAACCCCTCCTCTCTCCCTCGCCTTGAGCCCCACCTCGTCCCTTTCCTCGCCCACGCCACGCCCGCCGCCGCCGGAATCCCGGAGAACACGGGATCTCCCCCCCCTGATTCGCCCCCTCCTCCAAGCCGCCCCCCCATCACCCCGTTCCGCCCCTCCCCGACCCCCGGAATCCTCTCCCCTCGCCGCAATCGCTCGTCGGAACCCACGCCGCCGCCATTGCCGCCCCACCGCTCGACTCACCCCGAGCTCCTCGCCCGTCGCACCGCTTTGACGCCTCCGTCGCCCGAACTACTGAGCGCGCCAGTCGTCACCCGAGCAGCTATGCCGACCACATGTAAGCCACCGGAGCCCCCACCGTCGTCCGATCTAAAATCTAGGGTTTAGATTAGATCCTCAAGGGGTATGTTTTATTTTAAAAAGCCGGTTTTAAGTTACGGTTTTATTTGGTTTAGTTAGCGGTTTAATTAGACTGGCCCGATCGGTTTATTTCCTGTTAGCCGCGGGCACGCTTTAGCTATATTACGCCTGAGCGTTAGATAGGCCCACTAGCGCCAGTTTTTTTTCCTTTAGATTTATTTTTTCGTTTCTGTTTTTAATGTAATAGTTTCGATTTTGTAAAACCCATACCTTTTAGGTTACTTAATATTTTTAGTTGATTCTTTTTTGTTAGTTTGCAAATTTGTTGTAGTTTCTGTAGAAAATATGTTTGGCCATGTTTAAATTATTAGAAATTGTTTTATTTTAGTTTTAGACAGATTAGTAATTCTGCTATAAAATGAGTTAGGATTATTTTATTTTAGTGATTCTTTTTGTCACTGCTTTGTTTTGACTTTGCCTAGCAGTAGGGATTTATTTGGGTATTTTAGATTTAATAAAAAATAGTTTTAGTCAAAATCATGTATTTCTTGTTTATTTAACTAGCTACTGTTTTCCTATTGTTTTCTTTAGTAAATAATTTTATTTTTACTATGTTATAGTTTATTTTAGATTAGTTTCTGTAGCTACAGAGGATGAACTTTTATTTACAGTAGAGAATAAAGTTTTTATTTTATTTTTCCTTGCTAGGATTGTTATAGGCATAATAGGAGTTCTATAATAGCTTTTGATGTGATTCTTTTGCCCCTAGTTTGTATGATGTTTTCCTTCTGTTAGTTAGCAAAACCCATGCTTAGGTTCTGTTAAGAAAAGTTTTAGTTGTGTAAAACTATTTCTTAGTTGATGCTTGATGTGGTGAAAACCTTGATTTGTTTTCTCTAGTTTTCTTTAGGTAGTTTTGTTGGGTAGTTTTCCTTTGTTTTATTTGGTGTCCCTTGATTTGCATTTTTATTTGTTGGTTTTATTATGAGTGTTAGAATTGTTTGCTAGGATGTTTGCTTATATGAATGCTATGACTATATAGATTTTCAACGGAGTGACGAATAGTTCTACCAAGTCATTATTCGAGAGTGTTGTTATCTTCATCAACTTACCAGGCAAGTTCACCTTGACCATGTTTTTCATACCTATGTGTTTTATTGCATCTAGTGTCATCTTCGCAACAATCCCTCCAGTAGTGAATTTAGTTGAGTAGTATGCATGAGGTAGGAACCCATCACCCTGTTACCAAGCCCGGGCGTCATTTATTTAAATGCTACGCTATAGTAGACGGGTTGGTATGAGTGCTCGAGAGTGGTGTGAAGAAGGAGGACTCTACGTCAATGACGACAACTCCATGATGGCATCTCGCAAGGACTGCATTTTCAAGGCCTCAAGACTTCAAGACTCAAGACAAGAATTCAATACACACTACTGGGTGAAGGATGGTTGACGGCACCTGGAGAAACCAGTGGTTGGCGGGATGCATGGAGAAGCACCATGACATCTTGCGAAAGCTTCACCCAGACTCAAAGAGACGGAAGAATACTTCATGCCCTAAGCTTACCTGTGCAGCCGCAAGTCACTATGGGCTCGCTTGGTTGACCCTAGTTGTGACTGGCTAGGGCGGTGCTAGCAGATGTAGAACTACGATAGGATTGGATAAGCACCGGACAGAGGTCGAGGAACTCTTCTAAGACCATGTTTGGTCATCTTGTTCTCAAACACCCTGAAGTGCGAGAACGTAAAAAGAGGGATCGAATCTTGCGGGTAAAGTGTACAAACCTCTGCAGAGGGTTAAAACTAATCGATTAGCCGTGTCCCCGGTTACGGACAATTTGAGCCTCCGGACTTGGATCTATCTCGGAACTCTCAACACCGGATTGATAACTTAATTGTGGGCAACTTATGATGAATTTGGGCTATGAGACATCGGTTGGCGGAACCATGTCATGATAGAAAACTCTATAGTACAGACTTCATTTATTCCTTTGATGTAGGGAAAATAAAACCAGCTTTTACGCAAACAAAACTCAGATACAGAGCCACAAAGCCACATTGCATATAGAATAGTATTATCATCTGCTTTCTCATGTTGTGATCTTGCCGGTACATTCAATGTACTGACCTACACGGCTGCAACGTCTCATGTTGCATATATTTTACTTCCGACGAGTAAGAGTATGCAGTGACAGGTTACGGTCTACACTCAACCTGCCGATGGCGTTGATGGGACTCCACACCCGACTAATTGTTTCCGCTTGTGACTTATGAGGTATATATCAGTTTTACGTTAATTATACATGTGATTGCACTTTGATATATACATTGATGTACCGTGTGCCAAAGATACATCTTGATCGTGGATGGCACAAACAACACGTAGGCTTGACCGTCCCGAGGTCGGGTCGCTATAGATATGGTATCGTAGAACATGTTGATCAGAGAACGTGACCCTAGGAAATGACTTAGTAATATGAAGACCCCAACAGAACGACCTTTGTTTTTGTTACTACTCTCGTAACACCTGATTCCTTTTCTTGAACCTTCCTTATTTCAAACTATAGATGGAGAGCTACATTCTCGAACAAAGGAGAACACTACGAGAAGGTTCTTGGAGGCCCTTTCCTTGTGGAGCTAGTCAGGCTCTTGAAGTTACCAATACACGAGATCAAGGCAACTAAGAGGACGTCTAGATCATGGGGAGTCAAGACCCAAGTTTTTGGCCGTAAAGAAGACCCCAAGATCGCAGACATCATCTTGGCACCATAAATGGTGACCGTGATATGGGCATCAACACTGCCGTCCATGATGCTATTGCACGCTTATGCTATCGTCATCGTGCTGCACTAAACCCACACTTCTTTGGAAGGATTGGATGGCAGAAGTTTGATGGAGCAACTATTGCCTTGACGGAAGTACAAAAGATGAAGTTCTCCCCACTGTTAGTGTACAATCAGGATCTAGAACAATACATCAAGAATCTTGGATGGACCTCCGGAAGCCCTATTTGACAATGAAGCACTACGAGAAGAGGTTGAGACTCGAGACCAAGGTAAACAACCTGGAGGAGGAGAACCTCGAGATCCCGAGAATGCGTCAGGAACTGAAAAACAGCAGGACCATGTCTCATGCCAAGGACGTTGAGATCCAGAAGCTCAAGGAACAACTTCAGGACATACAGGGTCATCACAAGAAACTCCGCATCGACAGGGAAAATCTAGCAGAAAAATTGGAGGAGATCAAGTCCACACAGAAGAAGCCCGGTGGGGACAATGATCAAGTTCCCGTAAATTAGCTTAGTAGTAGCCCACCATGAGAGAAATAAAGATGAACGCTTTCTCGATTTAAGTATCGACCATACCAACTTATGTGGGTGGCGATACTAAAGAATTGATTGAATAAATGAATGCTTGGTTGCTATTATTTTCTCGTGTTTATTGAATGGTTGGATAGATGCACGATATTCAGAGGGCTTGTTATGTCAACCTTGAGAGGCGTAAATTCTGAAAAGAATGGTAGAAGGCCTTCATATGGGAAAAGCATCAGAATTGGAAACTCCCGAGCATTGAATACATGAAGAAATTAGTAATTAGAAACGAAACAATATTAGAACGTCCAATTACAAACTGTAATTTTTAGCTAGGATTATTTTGTTGATGGTTGGGTATAAGCTTTCTCTTACTATCTCAACTGCACCCGAAATCTTGAACCGATGGACAACTGATCACCAAACTTTTCTGTAGACAATTGCAATTTCCCCATGGAGATACATTCTTTGTTCTGAGTACCACTCTTATCCTACACATGCAGATGACAACCCTTTATGAGTCTTTCTTTAAGGGCCTCAAACGATCATGACCACGACAAGTGATCATGATTACCCAAGATCTGAAGGACATGATGAAGCATATTCACCTTGAAGGAGATGCAGTCTACAAAGGCTACCCCTTCATGCAAAAGGGAGTGGAACTTTGGTATGTGGAGGTACACCTCCACCGTTTGAAAGGAGTTTGCCCAAAGATGATGGGGCAGTACTTTTTCATCTCACGTGTACCACAAACAACTTTCTTCGGCGCTGTTCATGAAGCAGCCATGGAAGCCATATGCCAGATCGGAGAAATACTTGAAGCAAGACTCCGTTATACTCAGGAATACCTCAGAGAAGTGCATGCAGAGATGGTGGAGGTGAAGCTCAAGGCCACCACGATGAAACAGAAGATTGAAGATTTCAAGGCGCATGTCGCACAATTCCAGTGGGACTGAAGAATCCTCAAGGAGGAAAAATGAATAAAGTTGGAAGTAATGTCTGACCATACCGAACCATGTGGGTGGCAGCATTTGTAATAAACTTTTTAGAAGTTGGATTTACGAAAAATGGTTAAGGATGTAATAAAAGATTTGATATGAAAAATAATATGATTTATGGATAAACTAGTGCGTTCATTTTAAGTGTGGTAGTACTCCGTAAAGCCACAAGATCAATGAAGAAAGAAATGTGTTATTCATGACGGTCCATAGAAGGGAGCTGGACCAAATAAGTTGGATTTTTGTATGATCATCACCACAAGGGTATGAAGGAAGAAGTACTATTGGATTTACAGGAGATGAGTTGTTGGAATATGGAATGATAATCCTCAGAAGGATGAGTTAAACTTGTACAAGAGTTGAAGTGGGCCATAACCCACGGGCCCGGGAGTTAATAAGAAGCAAGCACACTCTTCTTTGAAGGAAGATATTTCGGAAGAAAAACTCGAGTTAATCATCCGACATTTTTAGGAGGATACGAAAACCCGAGGGTTGTGAAGACACGTTAGATGTCATGTTCAGCTTGCAGAAACCATGGATTTATTCGAACTCAGTTCGTCAACAAGAGAAATTCCGCAATGCTTGTGAGTATGCCCAAGTGTTAGAATACGTGATTCGATGTGCGCATATGTAGTAATGGTTCAAATGCACGGGATGGATTGGCCCCATACCGAGACTTCTATCATGAACTATCATATGTTGATGGAAAATCAGAGAGCCTTGAAAACCTTAGAAGAGTGTCGACACGTCAAGCCATAAAACCATAGAATGGTAGGCGATGGAACCCTTACACCCGATGCCAATCGTAGGTTATCTGTTGAGATCCAACCCGACCATTTTCTGCAGGAGAAACCATGAATTGTCGACCACCATGAGATTTTCGATAGTTGTTTAGTATTGGCGACAGACCCGTCAGAGATAAAGACCCAGTCTCGGAAGAACCTTACCACGATTAAATGACACATGATATTGTGGAAAGGGTTATGCCCTACCGAAAGAGTATCAGTAAAGGATTCCCACCGAAGATATGAGAAGATCGACACCGCCAACCCTAAGGATGAAGTGCATGAATTTTGTCGGAACCATAACCCTGCTTTTAAGTGTGGTAGCACACTAGACCATTCCGATCTGAATTGCTGGAAGACCCCAAACCCTAACCTTTTCTTGCTAGCCTCTTGAATCTCGAGGACGAGATTCATTTTAAGTAGTAGATTTGTAACATCCCAAAATTCTAAATTTTGGAATGTTATATTAAATAAAAATTCTGATTGTTTGTTTGATTGTTGAGTGATTGCTTGTGTGAAATTGAGTGAAATTTGAATCTTTACGAAAGTTGAATGAGAGGAATGAAATGATTTTTCCCAAACTTCCACCTTGCATTTATGATCTCCATGAATTCAAATTCATTTCATCACAAAACCCTAGAGTGAAGATGATATGACTCTTCCATTTAAATAAATGAAAAGGGTTTTGAAAAGATTTGAATTCCATCTGAAAATATTTCAAATTTTAGAAACTTTATGCAACTCAATGATTTTCATGAGAGAAGATAAAATGACTTCTTAAATAATATGAAATATGAGTTGGAGGTTAAAAGAATCAAATTGAAAGTCATTTGAAAGTATTTTGAAACTCCCTTTCAAATTAGGAATTATTTGGATTTTATTCAAATTATTTTCTCCTAAAAATAAATAAATATAAATAAGGGTAAAATGATTCCCTTCAATGGAAAATTAGGAGAAAATAATTTTGAAATCATTTTGGTATTTTAAAATGATTTTTATTGGATTTTATTAGAGCAGAAACACTCTTTGTTTTATTTGGATTTTGTGTATTTTATTTGAAGTTGGAATAAAGTTCATCGTGTAGGAAATATTTTTCTGAAAATTTTGATATATATATGTCCTATATAAAATATATATATTATATATATATTCCCTCTCCCTAATTCAAAAAAATAGAAAAGAAAAAAAGGACCCCCAGTGCGGCCGACCGAACCCGGCCCGGCAATGACCCACCAGTGGGCCAGCCCAGCCGGCCATTACGCCCGAGCCGGCCGAACCCCTTTCCCTCGGTGCCAGACCCTCCTCTCTCTCCCTCGGCCTTGAGCCCCACCTCGTCCCTTTCCCTCGCCCACGCCACACGCCCGCCGGCTCGCCACCGGAATCCCGGAGAACACGGATCTCCCCCGATTCGCCCCTCCTCCAAGCCGGTCCCCTCACCCGTTCCGCCCCTCCCGACCCCGGAATCCTCTCCCCTCGCCAATCGCCTTGAAACCAGCCTTGCCCTTGCATCATTGCCGCCATCGCTCGACTCCGACCCCCAGGCTCCACCGGCTCCACCCGAGCTCCCTCGCCCGTCACTTTCCGCTTTGACGCCTCCGCCGTCGCCCCGGACCACCGGAGCCGCCGTCGCCGCCGACCACCGCGGTAAGCCACCGGAGCCCCCTCCGCCGTCCGATCTAAAATCTAGGGTTTAGATTAGATCCCCCGAAGGGGTATGTTTTATTTTAAAAAGCCGGTTTTAAGTTACGGTTTTATTTGGTTTAGTTAGCGGTTTAATTAGACTGGCCCGATCGGTTTATTTCCTGTTAGCCGCGGGCACGCTTTAGCTATATTACGCCTGAGCGTTAGATAGGCCCACTAAGCATTTTTTTTCCTTTAGATTTATTTTTCGCTTTCTTTTTAATGTAATAGTTTCAGCTTTTGTAAAACCCATATCTTTTAGGTTACTTAATATTTTTAGTTGATTCTTTTTTTAGTTTGCAAATTTGTTGTAGTTTCAGTAGAAAATATGTTTGGCCATGTTTAAATTATTAGAAATTGTTTTATTTTAGTTTTAGACAGATTAGTAATTCTGCTATAAAATGAGTTAGGATTATTTTATTTTAGTGATTCTTTTGTCACTGCTTTGTTTTGACTTTGCCTAGCAGTAGGGATTTATTTGGGTATTTTAGATTTAATAAAAAAATAGTTTTAGTCAAAATCATGTATTTCTTATTTATTTAACTAGCTACTGTTTTCCTATTGTTTTATTTTGTAAATAATTTTATTTTTACTATGTTATAGTTTATTTTAGATTAATTTCTGTAGCTACAGAGGATGAACTTTTATTTACAGTAGAATAAAGTTTTATTTTTATTTTTCCTTGCTAGGATTGTTATAGGCATAATAGGAGTTCTATAATAGCTTTTGATGTGATTCTTTTGCCCCTAGTTTGTATGATGTTTTCCTTCATACATTAGTTAGCAAAACCCATGCTTAGGTTCTGTTAAGAAAAGTTTTAGTTGTGTAAAACTATTTCTTAGTTGATGCTTGATGTGGTGAAAACCTTGATTTGTTTTCTCCGAGTTTTCTTTGGTAGTTTTGTTGGGTAGTTTTCCTTTGTTTTATTTGGTGTCCCTTGATTTGCATTTTTATTTGTTGGTTTTATTATGAGTGTTAGAATTGTTTGCTAGGATGTTTGCTTATATGAATGCTATGACTATATAGATTTTCAACGGAGTGACGAATAGTTCTACCAAGTCATTATTCGAGAGTGTTGTTATCTTCATCAACTTACTGTGCAAGTTCACCTTGACCATGTTTTTCATACCTATGTGTTTTATTGCATCTAGTGTCATCTTCGCAACAATCCCTCCAGTAGTGAATTTAGTTGAGTAGTATGCATGAGGTAGGAACCCATCACCCTGTTACCAAGCCCGGGACGTCATTTATTTAAATGCTACGCTATAGTAGACGGGGTTGGTATGAGTGCTCGAGAGTGGTGTGAAGAAGGAGGACTCTACGTCAATGACGACAACTCCATGATGGCATCTGCAAGGACTGCATTTTCAAGGCCTCAAGACTTCAAGACTCAAGACAAGAATTCAATACACACTACTGGGTGAAGGATGGTTGACGGGCACCCTGGAGAATCCGGTGGTTGGCGGGATGCATGGAGAAGCACCATGACATCTTGGAAAGCTTCACCCAGGACTCAAAGAGGCGGAAGAATACTTCATGCGGAAGCTTACCTGTGCAACCGTAAGTCACTATGGGCTCTGTCTTGGTTGACCCTAGTTGTGACTCTGGCTGGGGCGGTGCTAGCGGATGTAGAACTACGATAGGATTGGATGAGCACCGACGGAGGTCGGAGGAACTCTTGAAGACCATGTTTAGGTCATCTTGTTCTCAAACACCACGAAGTGCGAGAACGTAAAAGAGGGATCGAATCTTGCGGGCAAAGTGTACAAACCTCTGCAGAGGGTTAAAACTAATCAATTAGCCGTGTCCCGATTCACGGACAATTTGAGCCTCCGGACTTGGATCTATCTCGGAACTCTCAACACCGGATTGATAACTTAATTGTGGGCAACTTATGATGAATTTGGGCTATGAGACATCGGTTGGCGGAACCATGTCATGATAGAAAACTCTATAGTACAGACTTCATCTATTCCTTTGATGTAGGGAAAATAAAACCAGCTTTTACATAAACAAAACTCAGATCTGAGCCACAAAGCCACATTGCATATAGAATAGTATTATCATCCGCTTTCTCATGTTGTGATCTTGCGGTACATTCAATGTCTTGACCTACTACACGGCTGCAACGTCTCATGTTGCATATATTTTACTTCCGACGAGTAAGAGTGCGATGTGGTTACGGTCTACACTCAACTTTGCCGATGGCGTTGATGGGACTCCACACCCGACTAATTGTTTCCGCTGTGACTTATGAGGTATATATCAGTTTTACGTTAATTATACATGTGATTGCACTTTGATATATACATTGATGTATTGTGTGTGCCAGCATACTGATCCAGGGATGGCACAGCAACACAGAGGCTTGACCGTCTGAGGTCGGGTCGCTACACCAGAAGTTTGCGTTAGTTACAGATTACTACAGACTGTTCTGTTTTTGACAGATTCTGTTTTTCGTGTGTTGTTTGCTTATTTTGATGAATCTATGGCTAGTAAAATAGTTTATAAACCATAGAGAAGTTGGAATACAGTAGGTTTATTACCAATATAAATAAAGAATGAGTTCATTATAGTACCTTGAAGTGGTCTTTTGTTTTCTTTCGCTAACGGAGCTCACGAGATTTCTGTTGAGTTTTGTGTTGTGAAGTTTTCAAGTTTTGGGTGAAATCTTTTGATGGATTATGGAACAAGGAGTGGCAAGAGCCTAAGCTTGGGGATTCCCATGGCACCCCAAATATAATCTAAGTACACCAAAAAGTCAAAGCTTGGGGATGCCCCGGAAGGCATCCCCTCTTTCGTCTACTTCCATCGGTAACTTTACTTGGAGCTATATTTTTATTGACCACATGATATGTGTTTTGCTTGGAGCGTCTTGTATGATTTGAGTCTTTGCTTTTTATTTTACCACAATCATCCTTTCTGTACACACCTTTTGAGAGAGCCATACATGAATCGGAATTTGTTAGAATACTCTATGTGCTTCACTTATGTCTTTTGAGCTACATAGTTTTGCTCTAGTGCTTCACTTATATCTTTTAGAGCACGGTGGTGGATTTGTTTTATGGAAACTATTGATCTCTCATGCTTCACTTATATTATTTTGAGAGTCTTAAATAGCATGGTAATTTGCTTAATAATCTTAATATGCTAGGTATACAAAAATAGTAAAAACTTTTTTATAAGTGTGTTGGATACTAAGAAAAGTTTGATGCTTGATAATTGTTTTGAGATATGGAGGTAATAATTTCAAAGTCATGCTAGTTGAGTAGTTGTGAATTTGAGAAATGCTTGTGTTGAAGTTTGCAAGTCCTGTAGCATGCACGTAGATTAAACGTTATGTGACAAATTTGAAACATGAGGTGTTCTTTGATTGTCCACCTTATGAGTGGCGGTCGGGGACGAGCGATGGTCTTTCCCTACCAATCTATCCCCCTAGGAGCATGCGCGTAGTGCTTTGGTTTTTGATGGCTTGTATATTTTTGCAATAAGTATGTGAGTTCTTTATGACTAATGTTGAGTCCATGGATTATACGCACTCTCACCCTTCCATCATTGCTAGCCTCTTGATGCCGTGCATTGCCCTTTCTCACATTGAGAGTTGGTGCAAAATTCACGGTGCATCCAAACCCCGTGATATGATACGCTCTTTCACACATAAACCTCCTTATATCTTCCTCAAAACAGCCACCATACCTACCTATTATGGCATTTCCATAGCCATTCCGAGATATATTGCCATGCAACTTTCCACCATTCCGTTTATCATGACACATTCATCATTGTCATATTGCTTAGCATGATCATGTAGTTGACATAGTATTTGTGGCAAAGCCACCGTTCATAACTCTTTCATACTTGTCACTCTTGATTCATTGCATATCCTGCACACACGGAGGCATTCATATAGAGTCATACTTTGTTCTAGTATCGAGTTGTAATCATTGAGTTGTAAATAAATAGAAGTGTGATGATCATCATTTTCTAGAGCATTGTCCCATGTGAGGTTATCAAAATAAAAGAGGCCAAAGAAGCCCAAAAAAAGAGGCCAAAGAAGCCCAAATAAAAAATGAAAAAAATGAGAGAAAAAGAGAGAAGGGACAATGCTACTATCCTTTGCCACACTTGTGCTTCAAAGTAGCACCATAATATTCATGATAGAGAGTCTATTGTTTTGTCACTTTCATATACTAGTGGGAATTTTTCATTATAGAACTTGGCTTGTATATTCCAACAATGGGCCTCCTCAAGTGCCCTAGGTCTTCGTGAGCAAGCAAGTTGGATGCACGCCCACTTAGTTTCTTTTTTTGAGCTTTCATACATTTATAGCTCTAGTGCATCCGTTGCACGGCAATCCCTACTCCTTGCATTAACATCAATCGATGGGCATCTCCATAGCCCATTGATTAGCCTCGTTGATGTGAGATCTTCTCCTTTTTTTTTCTCCACATAACCCTCATCATCATATTCTATTCCACCCATAGTGCTATGTCCATGGCTCGCGCTCATATATTGCGTGAAGGTTTATAAGTTTGAGATTACTAAAGTATGAAACAATTGCTTGGCTTGTCATCGGGGTTGTGCATGATGAGAGCATTCTTGTGTGACGAAAATGGAGCAGACTAAACTATATGATTTTGTAGGGATGAACTTTATTTGGCCATGTTATTTTGAGAGGACATAATTGCTTAGTTAGTATGCTTGAAGTATTATTATTTTTATGTCAATATGAACTTTTGTCTTGAATCTTTCGGATCTGAATATTCATACCACAATTAAGAAGAATTACATTGAAATTATGCCAAGTAGCACTCCGCATCAAAAATTCTTTTTATCATTTACCTACTCGAGGACGAGCAGGAATTAAGCTTGGGGATGCGGAATCGTCTCCAACGTATCTATAATTTTGATTGCTCCATGCTATATTATCTACTGTTTTGGACATTATTGGGCTTTATTTTCCACTTTTATATTACTTTTGGGACTAACCTATTAACCGGAGGCCCAGCCCGTAATTGCTGTTTTTTGCCTATTTAGAGTTTCAAGAAAGCGGAATATCAAACGGAGTCCAAACGGAATGAAACCTTCGGGAACGTGATTTTCTCACCGAACATGATCCACGAGACTTGGACCCTACGTCAAGAAAGCCACGAGGTGGGCACGAGGTAGGGGGCGCGCCCTACCCCCAGGCGCGCCCCCCACCCTCGTGGGCCCCACCTTGCTCCACCGACGTACTTCTTCCTCCTATATACACCTACGTACCCCCAAACGATCAGATACGGAGCCAACAACCTAATTCCACCGCTGCAACTTTCTGTACCCACGAGATCCCATCTTGGGGCCTGTTTCGGAGCTCCGCCGGAGAGGGCATCCACCACAGAGGGCTTCTACATCATCATAGCCCCTGCGATGAAGTGTGAGTAGTTTACCTCAGACCTTCGGGTCCATAGTTAGTAGCTAGATGGCTTCTTCTCTCTTTTTGGATCTCAATATAATGTTCTCCCCCTCTCTCGTGGAGATCTATTTGATGTAATCTTCTTTTTGCGGTGTGTTTGTTGAGACCGATGAATTGTGGGTTTATGATCAAGATTATCTACGAACAATATTTGAATCTTCTCTGAATTCTTTTATGTGTGATTGGTTATCTTTGCAAGTCTCTTCGAATTATCAGTTTGGTTTGGCCTACTAGATTGGTTTTTCTTGCAATGGGAGAAGTGCTTAGCTTTGGGTTCAATCTTGCGGTGTCCTTTCCTAGTGACGATGAGGGGCAGCAAGGCACGTATTGCATTGTTTCCATCGAGGATAACAAGATGGGGTTTTTATCATATTGCATGAATTTATCCCTCTACATCATGTCATCTTGCTTAAGGCGTTACTCTGTTTTCTTGAACTTAATACTCTAGATGCATACTAGATCGGTCGATGAGTGGAGTAATAGTAGTAGATGCAGGCAGGAGTCGGTCTACTTGTCTCGGACGTGATGCCTATATACATGATCATACCTAGATACTCTCATAACTATGCTCAATTCTGCCAATTGCTCAACAGTAATTTGTTCACCCACCGTAAAATACTTATGCTCTTGAGAGAAGCCACTAGTGAAATCTATGGCCCCCGGGTCTATCTTTATCATATTAATCTTCCATCACTTTAATATTGCTTTTCTTGTTTTACTTTGCCTTTTATTTTACTTTGCATCTTTATCACAAAAATACCAAAAATATTATCTATCATCTCTATCAGATCTCACTCTCGTAAGTGACCATGAAGGGATTGACAACCCCTATTCCCGTTGGTTGCGAGGAGTTATTTGCTTTGTGTAGGTCCGAGGGACTCGCACGTAGCCTCCTACTGGATTGATACCTTGGTTCTCAAAAACTGAGGGAAATACTTACGCTACTTTGCTGCATCATCCTTTCCTCTTTGGGGAAATCCAACGCAGTGCTCAAGAGGTAGCACTAAGACATGAGCATGCCCATGCAGAGAGCGCCTAAACACCACCGAAGTCCCTCTGCTTCTCGAGGCGCACGATGTTTGTGATGCAGGGTGCAATCGCCCGCAGAGCCCGCTCCCGGTCGACGGGAGCCAGCTCGTCAAAGATGGCGTCCAATGGCACGAATGGATTCCGGTGACGGAGGCCTATGAGGATTCGCCCGACAACGGCGACCGCAGCCTGCAACCCCTCCTTATCCAGCTCCACCCCCACCATCGCGCGGAGATGGCTCAGCTCCTCGAAGATATAGGTGAAGAAGGAGAACAGGTCAGGAAGCTGTAGCTCGTTGAAGTCGACGGGGTGGTCGAACGGTTTTAGCTCGGCGACCAGCATGGTTGCGCTGGCACGATGGTAGGCATCGCGCAGCCGCAACACGCGCGTGGGAACTTGGTCCACCAAGTGGCTGAGGCGATCCTGGACCTCGTCACGATCGGCCCGCTCACGCTCCAACCGGCTCCCCTGATGCCCTATCGTATCTCCCGCTTTCTGCAGCAACGCCGCCGACGCCTCGAGCATCTTTGTGGTGGATTCCTGCCGCTTTTGAAGCTCTGTGAACTCCCGCACATAACGGAGGAGCATGGCACTCCTCTCCTCCTTGAGCTCACGGAGATCCACGTCCTTGACCCTGAGCTCCGCATCCTTGGCCTGGAGCTCCTGTGTCAGGCGCCTCACCTCAGACTACGTGATCTACTGCGCCGCCATGGCACCAGGTAGAAGAATTGGGGAGAGGAAGCAAAGGGAGCAAAACGGCTGAAAGGTAATGTAATCTACGGGAAGGCGGAGGAAGCCAGCCGAGGAGCGGGGAATATTTTGGTTTTCACCATGGGAAAACACATGTCGACGACTTCTCACATCAGGGAGCAGTGGGTTTTACAGGCGGAGTCATCGTGTCTAATTGGTGTCGCGCCTGCTCCCTTCAATCAAAAAATTAAAGATCCTGCCGCGCCTGCTCCCGTCAATCAAAAAATTAAAACTCCTCCCTCACCCAAACACCAGAGTAATGTCGCGGTGGATATTTAAATTTACCTGTCGGCAAGGAGATAAGAAAAGGGGTGAAAAAAACAAATGTGGCGGCGGCCTAGCTAATCGGTCGCACTAGCCCAACTAGCTAGCCACCGTGCTTCACTGACGTACTCGATGGAAAAGGTGGTCTTTCGTGATTTGACGACTCATTTACTTGCTTCGGCGCTACGACCGAGGAGGACCCGAAAAAACACACGGTAGGGCGCCCACGTCTCGGCAAGGAAGAATATGTCGTGCACCACGGGAGGACCCGAAACCGAAGCGATAGGGTGTGCCACGTCTCGACACGGAGGAAAAATGTGCGTGTAAAAATATATCAGACGTATCGACGTAGTACCTATGGTTCGACCTCGGGACCCAGCCAGTCGGTCGAAAACACCCCACTAGCCACACAGTTTCATCATGCTAACGTGGCACGGAGGATAGGTGTGGTTAGCTCCGCCTCAACCAGCCACAATATCTCTTGTTGTAGGCGATTCTTCTATTTTCCAAGCTTTTTTTAGTTATAATAACACCACGGCAAGCTAGCACCACTCTTTGTGTGTGCCCGTGCGTCTAAAGGTTAGATGATGGAGAGGAGAGAGAGAGATCGCAGACCTGGGACCCACCAGTAAGTGAGTCAACGGTCATGCACGTGTTGAGTAGGCACTCCCTCTACTCTACTAAACGTAATACTATATAAAATCAAGTTATGGGACAAAGCCAACAACCGTTGTTGTTTCAGGATATCGACTTACGCTTTGTAGTCCAGGTTGCCAGTTCGAATCTCGTCTTTCAGATTTGTCAGTTTTAGGTCCAAATTTGATCAATGACAAGTGGGACCCCCATGTGTTGTTCCGATATTTCAGTGTAGGATTATTTTTTTGAACAAACACTTTGCGCGGTTAGACAAGTAACGGCACGAGTTACACATATTTTGCAAGTTTACGAACAAAAATGACAACGGAATAGAATATCACATCCACCCCGCAACTTACATGCTATCGTGATACGAGTTTTTACATCGTTGGAAGTGAGATCCAATGGCTTGGGAGTAGTCTTTGTAATTATGCGCAATTTCTAAACTCTCCAAATGTTTTTTGCAAATAAAACATTCAGGCCTCGTGTGTGTCGCTGCATCTTGGATCCAACGGATCCCCGTTGCTCATATTAGGTGCTCCCCGTAGCTTAATTAGCCACTATGGTGATACGAGCATCTAGGTCGTGTGATCTGTGATCGGATGGCACATGCGTAGTACTTGTACTTTCTGCGCAATTCCCGAACTCTCTCAGTTGTATATTGCAAAAACATTCAAACCTCCTACTGTGGGCCGTTAGATCTCCGTGAACTCGTATCACCATAGAATCTATGGTGCGAGAGCACCTCATATTCTCCGGTGCGAGAAAACATCATGTGCTATCGCATCTTGGATGCTACGGTGATACGAGCTTCGAGGTCGTTTGATCTGAGATCCAATGGCATCTGAGCAGTCTTTGTGCTTGTAAGCAGTGGCCGAACTCTTTGGGGGCTTTTCTGCAAAAAACCATTTGAACCACCGAGTTGTTGGGTCACAAATCCAACGGCTCCAAAGAGCTTGTATCACCAAAGCATCTAAGGTGTGGTAGCACCTGATATTCTTACATACAGGAGAATATGATGTCCTCCTTCATCTTAGATGCTACGGTGATACGAGCTTCGAGGTCGTTGGATATGGGATCCAAGGGCATCTGAGTAGTTTTTGTACAAATTTTGTGCAATTCTCAAACTCATTAAGGTTTCCTGTAAAAATATTAAGACATCACGTGAGCTGCTATATCTCAGATCTACAATCTCCAAGCAACTCGTATCAGCATATAGCATCTAAGGGGTGAGGGCACATGATATTATCTCGGGGAGGAGGGGGTGCATAACCAATCGGTGTTTGGGAGCTAGGGTGGGGACAAATATAATCTAAACAATCCTAAACAGAGCTTCACAAATTTATCTAAGGTCGAGGGGTTAACCCCCGACAATCTACATAGCTCCACCTAAACACAACATTTGCATGTACGGTAGTACTAGACTTAATATTCATGTTTCAGTTTCCTGTTCATTTTAAATATTGAATTGAGGACCATGCATGTCTTACATTTTACTCCCTTCGTTCCTAAATATTAGTCTTTTTAGAGATTTCAAATGGACTGGCACAAACGAATGTATATAGACATATTTTAGAGTGTAGATTCACTCATTTTGCTCCGTATGTTGTCACTTGTTGAAATCTCTAAAAGACTAATATTTAGGAACAGAAGGAGTATTTTTCAATTCGTGTCATACATGCATGGTTTGGAAAAATCGATGCACTATACTTATTGGATAGTTGTTCGTGTGTGTGTGTGTGTGTGTGTGTGTGTGTGTGTGTGTGGTCATATGCTTGATACATACAAAGTTTTCTCACCTCCATGTTGTCCATCTTTTAAATTTGAATTTGCAATGAAAAACTTACTAGGGATACCATGAAATGTGAAATCCACGTTGAGATCACTACATCACAAACTCACTCTAATTCCAGAACTCGTCATAAATCAATTACCATGTCGAGATTACTATTTGCAAGGAAAATACGGGCATTGTATTACTCATAGATTTGTTCGGCAATTTAAAAGATTCCTTTCATATTCTTGAATGGTAGGACCCAACGACGTACCAGCCAGACCTTGGCTCGTATTGATCCTCAAAAAAAAACCCGGGCTCGTGTCCTTCTGGTGGCGTGCATGGTACGCACATTAGGCAACCCCAACCAGTCGAGCCTCCGCGTTTCGAGTCGAAATATCTGGCGGCCAGAATTCCAGCCCTAGGAAATTTCCCTCATGTCCCCGGTCCATAATGACTACCGATGAACAATGGAGGGATGATTTAGTAACTAGACAACGTTACCTACTATGCCGAGCACGGTTCAATTCCCTCGGTCGCCGCTCCCCAAGGTCACCCGTCAACTGCATTGCCTAGTACTACTACTACTACACCAGGACGAGCACAGAATTGATCCTATTTGTTCGTGCCTAGTACTTGAGTTAATATATCAGGGACCCCTAAAAAATAGTTAATATATCAGGCAATGCACTGGTACGGACGGATTATCCTTTTACTCTGCATATATAACTTGTCTGAAGTCTAACTAAGCAAAATGTTTGACCAAATCCTTTCTTAAGAAATACAACAGGACAATTGTATCACTTGAAACTTATTATATGATGCAGGTTATGATATTGTTTCGAATCCTGGAATTTAACTTTCAGAAAATCCAAAAGCGACCAGAAATTCATGAAACTGAGCATGGTCACGTGATATGGCACAAATATTCCTTCATAATTTTTTCTTCAATTTGAGACAAGCTGCTTATGACAAGTTGCACAAATGAAGAGCAAAGGTATTTTGGAACAAAGACCTGTCACGTTAAGGAGAACCCTTTTACTATTGAAACCGTGGACGTTTACGTGCCGCCACGAGTCCCGCTACTCATCGGGAGGTGTCGTCCGAGCAAACGTGTGAGTCGACGGGAGGCGTGTGAGCAGACCGCCACGCCGGCTGACAGGGAGGCGTGCGAGCAGACCGCTGCGCAGGCTCAACGGGAGGTGAGCCCTTTGACCAAGCTCCGCCGCCCACCTTCGTCCCAACTGCTCCCACTTTTAATGTCGCCGCGCCATAGCTTTAAAATCAACCCTGCACTACCCGGTATCGCTACAATCTTCTCTCATCCTCTCCGATTCTCCTGTCGTCTACCTCCAACCAGCCTGACCTAAATGTACACCATGCCGCATCACGATGGTCTGCCCTTAGTCTTCCAGTTTCCTATGGAAGACACCCAGCCGGAGTCTCAAGAACATAAGGTGCTTTGGGACGAGCTTGAACCGCCTTGCGGGAAGACGCCGCGCTCGCCCCCGCCTCCTGCTCCGGCCTCGCCGACCCGATCGGCGGCAGCCCCCATCCCCTGCGGGCATTGATGGGCTGGGAGCCGCACATTGTCGCCGAGCTTGATGCCATGGGATTCCACGAGGTCCCCGCCAACTTTCACGCAGCATCGCACACTGGCAAGATGCACTGCGCATGCACTAACGCTGCAGACGCCTGCGCGTGCCGGCACTGCCAACGATGATGCGCTGGCAGACCGACGCGGCGCGCCGTGTCGGTGCCCGGCGCGAATCGTCTCCGCGCCGCTGTTGCCGCGCATGTCCTCGCGGGTGCGCGTGCCCCTCGGGCCGGCATGGATGGTCGCTGCCGATCGCTTCCTTGCACCAACGCCAGTCGCCTCCTCCCGTCAGTTGACTCGCTCCTGGAGACCGAAGTCGAGAACATTGTGGCCTTCCTTGAAGCTAGGGCCAACGTCCAGGAGTACGCCAACAATAGCACAAGACGCCGCCGTCACCATCGCCGTCGCCGTCGGTCAGTGGCCCGACGACACACAGAGCACGGAAGAGGAGCCGCTTTCCACCGCAAGACGCCTCGGCCGCCGCCGCGTAATCTAAATTTGCCATGAAAAACGTTCGGATTGCCATGCTTAAAATCCAAACGTTTATCATTTCCGTTTATTTTAGATCAATCGTCGTATGAATGTAAAGTCAGAGTCAGACTGAATGAAATCTATGGTTTGATCGATTGAATGTTCTGCTAGAGCTTATCAAATTAAATATAAAACGTCATCAAGCCACATGTATTCCTTCTCATCCAACGACCTAGACTGCTTCAATGTCGAGCGCTCAACACGTTTAGTGTGCAGTTAATTTCATGCTAAAAATAGTGCTAATCACATAATAACAAGCAAATAATATCCTACTTAATATCCGCATGCACTTAATATACTTCCAAATTAACCTGCATTGCACGTACACAATGACTAGTACTACTAGTACGTGAAACATGTGATGTAACTTGTGAACGCGTCCAGATATGGTCAACGGCAACATCACCCGCGAGTTCTTCGTGCTTGTCCGTGCGTCTAAACGCAGAAGGGGAGGAGAGAGAGAGAGAGCACACATGGAACCCACCAGTAAGTGAAGGCGAATAGTATGTGCTAACGAGCCTGTCCCACTAATGTACTAAAAATAATATTACATGTTATCCATTAAATAGGCCGTGGTAATATAGAAACATTATATGAACAAAGGAGGGTATAACAAACATTGTTGTTCTATGTATGTTGCCTATTGACGTGCGGCTTGAAGGCCCAGGTCGCATGTTCGATCCTTGTCCTTTATTTTTTAATTTGTATATGGGTCCAAATTTGTTCCATGACAGGTGGGCCCCTCGATGTGTAGTTTGTGGTACTTTAATTTGTGGGTCGAAATTTGTTCCATTCCAAGTGGACTATCGGTGTGTAGTTTTGTAGCTTATTTGTAATAATCGGAGTTTTTTGCAATAATATTATGGTGCGACGTTGAAGGTGAGAAAGGACGTGTGAGAGAGCGATGACCGAGCCAGAGGGAAATCAATTGAGGGAGGTGCAGGGGTTGCAACGGTGTTTGGAGTAGTTGTGGGCCGAATGCTACAAAAATATAATCTACCACCGGAATAAATGCCTACACAAATTAATCCAAGGTTGGAGTCCCCCTCGCAATGTAACTAGCTTCGGCTTTGCGAGGGATGGAGAGGTAGCTTCAACGTGTGGAAGATATGGCGTGAGAAAGCGAGGTCAGTCGAGAGACATATAGATAGAGAGACAAAGTGAGTGTGGTCCGACATTCATTGAAAAGATATATATGCTCTGGAGAGATATTGCCCGATTGAGCTTTTGGGAAGGGTGAGGGCTGTAAGATAGAGCTTGAGAGATGATCCGATCCACAGACATGTAGATATATTTTGTGCATGGGAGGAAGCAAGGTCAATCGATTACATATATAAAGGGAGAGAGATTGAGCGAGTGTGGGTCGTCTTGCGATCGGAAGAGTGATACGGGTTGGAGAGAGTGACCTAGATAGACAATGTGCGTGAGAGAGTATACAATATGAATATGTCGAATTGGGCTCAAACATGGAGATATACCGTTTGTGTTTGAGAAAGAGCAAGGTCAATCGAGACATACAAAGAGAGACAGAGAGAGAGGGAGGGAGGGAGAGAGAGAGATTGAGCGAGCGTGGCCCGCCATGAGGTCGAAAGAGTGGGGGTGGCTTGGATGGACTGACCCAGATAGACAATCTGCATGAGAGAGTATAAAGTGTGTCGATCGAGGCCCGAACAGGGAGATATATCATTTGTGTGTGAAAGAAAACGAGGTTAATCGAGACTCGGATAAAGAGAGCGAGATTTAGCGAGTGTGGCCCGCTGTGCGGAAGAAAGAGTGAGACAGTCTCGAGGGAGTGACCTAGATAGACAACGTGCGTGCATGCCCACGAGAGGTTGGAGGCTAGATAGGCAATGCATGTATCTAGCAAGAGAGGGTGGGAGGGAGAGAGAGAGAGAGCTCAGCATGGGATGCAATGGCGGGTGTGTGAGGTAAATACATTTGGTAACAGAGTGCAAAAGGGGGGTTGTATAGTTGAGAGAGTTAGAGATCGAAACATGGACAGAAAGAATGAACATGTGTCAGAAACTGATAGCTTCCTAAGGTGGTTAGGAGAGAAAGATTAACCGATACAGGAAGTATGTAGCGTGTGTCTTGGGGGGCTAAAAACATTTGAATGTAGAGAGTACTAGACTTAGTATCGATGTTTCAATTTGGTGTACATTGTAAGATTTGAACCGAGGACCATGCATATGGGTAATTATTTCGAATTCGTGCCATACTAGGTTTGGAAAAGTTGACATTGACTCGATTGTTATGCTATTTTTGTAGGTCATATGTTTGAATCCATCCAAAAGTTTTCTCACTACCATGGTGTTCATCATATACATATGAATTTGTATTAAAAAAGTAGCGTGGATACAGTGAAGTGCGAAATCCACGTTAGAATTGGAGATCGCTATGTGACACACACTCTAATTCAAATAACTAATTATGTGACACACACTCTAATCCACGTTAGCTTGGATACCGTGGATACCATTTCATTTTTTTTTCAAATAACTCCTCATTAATTAATTTATAGTATCTCATTTCGAATGACTAATTATTTGCAAGGAAAACACGGGCATGGTAATACATACAGATTCGTTTGCAAATGAAAGAAGATTCGTTTGCAAATGAAATAAGATATGTTTGCATTCTCAAATCTCCTCTCAAATGTAGGCGCACCAGGTAGACCAGGGTCGTGTCGTGGTGGTCGCGTGTGTCGTACGGATGCTTAGCACCCAGCCACCCACCCCCCTCCCTCCCCCCCCCCAAAAAAAAGGACGACGACAAAATAAGTTCGCGCTTCCACATTTCGGATTGAAATATCTGGCGGCCCCAATTCCAGCCCTCCAAAATCTCCCTTCTCCATCGTCCCCTTCCGCGCCCAGATTGCTCAAATCCCAATTCACCGCCAACCCAAGCAAAGTTCGAATCGCCCCTCGTCTCGTCTCTTTCCCCACCTCTGTGCCGGACAAGGACGACGAAGACGACGGTCGCGCTTCACCACTGCACCGGAACTACCTCATCTACGCCCTCATCCACCGCATCGGGTGGTCCACCGACAACGTCGGCCGCCGCATCCGACATGCCTCACAGACACCGACTTCCACCGCATCCGGTGCGCTTCACCGACGTCGTCTCCCACCTCACCGGGGCTACTTCAACGAGCACATCGTCGCACCTCCGCCCCCCAAGGCCGTTGGGGCTTCACCAACAGTCTCATCCACCGCATCGTAGTGCTCCGCTACAACACAAGATCTGCATCCGTGCGTGGCCAGCCAATGCCAGCGCATCACCCTCAACGGCTCTGAAGTGACCCGCACTCTAGCTAGGCGAGCATGCCCAAACGCCGGCCCGAACTAGATATCCACACATCACTCCCTTGTGCACTGTTCCGACGATGTTTGGATATCATTTCACTACTCTCTTAGCATACACGCCTATGCAACTCTGACTTTAACTCTCATTTCTTCGGGAGATATCATCTGAAACAAGCAAAACCATTTTTTAGCGAAGCATGACAGTGCTACGGGATCTGGTACACATCCTGCACACCCGTATAACCTTGTAAGTATCTTTCCTCCGGTACAACAGCAAGGTCGATTCCTCTTATTTGATCAACCATTCGCCGTGTCAAAAATGCAGAGGGGGATGCAAGGAGCACAAGGCCTACACATCCAAGCAAGTGGTAACATGGACTTGTACATGGAACATCCCAAGCGCAAGCAGAGCTGCAGTGAGCCTATACAACGAGCTAGCATAAGTGCCTGCATTTCATTTAATTCGTACTAGCATGCGCGTATGATTTGTGCGCAGTGGCGGATCCACGAATTCAAGTTACCAAGGGCGAACATTTAACTTAAAAAATACGAAGGCACTTGCACTCCGGAAATCAACATAACTTGAGAAATGTGAAGCTACATGCACAAACCAGCTAATGATCCAAAGTAGTTCTGATTATAAAACACTAAATGATGCAAGCACCAAAAAACACAAAATGCAACATGGTGTAAAAGGACTACTAACATGGTCTGTACCTGCCTGAATTATTCGTTCTCTGGCTGAAAATATCGAAGTGTAATTGCACCTATAACCAGTGCGCAAACTGCATATCAATATATCTATCCTGCACAAGTATGCCAATAGTTTCAAACAACAGATTAGAAAAGTACTTATGCTACGTTGTCATGATATGGGGACTTTCTTGTAGATGGCCTCGACGTTTCCTCAAGCCATGAAAATGTACTATAATTTGCTTGTCATCAATGCCTGCAAATCTCTATGTCTCGCTCAACATAGCAGATTATCATTAGACACTAAATCCTTCAATGGGAGCTTGCAAAATGCTTGCATTAGATTCCTCATTAGACACTATATGTTCATCACCAGGAGCATGTAAAATGTTTGCATCAAATCCTTCATTAGCAGTCTATTCATTAGACACTTCAGGCTCAAGAACAACATGAGCTTGTATGTTTGCACCGGAAACTTGATTAGATACATCAGATTCGATCGATTTAGTATTGATTGGGGAGTTATAAAATAAGCAGAAATTGGTTTCATTTTCTCATAGATTCCCTACATACAAGCAATTTTACAACACCGTCGACTTTAACTATTGGCGAGAAATTGAATAGTTGAATTAGATATAATCGAGGATGTGATGTACCTGCTCGTTGCATGCTACTCTTGCAAGTCTGTTGTCCCCTTTCATAAGCTTCGATGCCATGCCCGTCTTTGCCGTTGTTGCCTCCCACGCAGGCTATACCCAGGGTTGGATTTTCATCTTCTTGTCCTTATGTTCGATTGAAGCCCGGCGACCGCCCTCCAACGAGGGCACGAGGAAGTGTTGTGTCAGTCTGTCTAGCGGCTAGGTTAGGAGCAAACCAGACTGGAGGCTGGAGTGAACAAATTGGGATTTTTCCTGCTGTCGATTAATATGGGAGGCGCTCGTTTGGGCTGCGAGCCTGCTATAGGGCCTGCCTTGCACTTACGTTATTGGCCCATCCAAATTGAAACATTTTTCTTCATTTTTTACATTGCCTGCTTGTGCGTTGGGCCGAACAAAACTAGCCTAGGCCAACTTGGATGACTCAAACTAGGTGCACACTTTCCAGCCACCCGAGTCGGCCGCCCATACCAGCCCCTATGGTGGCATCGCCCCTTTTTGTGTGTATGATTGGGGTAGTGAAAAATATTCCAGTGGCGCTTTTGATTTACCCACAGAATGGTTGAATTGCTTGTTTCTATGAACTAAGTTCGCCAATAATGTGAAGGATGCCGGTCTTTTCATCCTATTGTAGATTGCTTAGATCTTGATATGCCAAATGTAATCGCATGAAATATACAGTAAAATCCAGTGTGATGTGTGTGGCTACAATTAGTCTGACTACATGTCCTCATATAACATATCAAGGACGCACCATCTTACCAGATTAACCATTCGACTTACCAATGCAGTGTGGGAAGAAAGAAGTATTGGGACTGCGTATTCAAGCAATTGATGCCATGGACTCCTTCGTAGAACCTTGTAAGCAAAAAAGAAGTTGCATTGTGCATGTACAAAGAGCTAGCGTAAGTTCAGTTATCTGCTTCTCGGAATTTTAGTTAGCCACTTATTGCAAAATTGTTCAATTACGTTGCTTGGCATAATTTAGTTTGCTACTGATTACATAATGCCATAGCCTGTTAATCCTATTATAGACTGCGCCTATCTATGTGTTTAATACTTACTGTTAAGAATTACCTGTTTGCCTGAACTTAAATAGCTACTTAAGCACGTAGATAGCTGGTCATATATACTTCTAGGGTGCAGCAGAATTCACGTGTAATTTACGTTCTGATACCCTGTTATTTTAAATGGTTTGCTGTTATCACTTGTAACACTAGTAATGTTTGCATGTTCATAGATAGACAACTGTCGGGTTTATATGAGGGACATCGTCTTTTTAACTTATATATGTGTTGGAATCATTTTGCTTACATCAATGAAATTCTGAGATGTACGTGTTCTTTGGTAAACGGTACCGACTTGTTACTTTAATACGTTGCCAAGAACTTGTTAGTTTTACTAGTTCATGTGTAATTAAATACGTTGCCAAAACCAGTTAGTTTTACTAGTTTGATGTTAGTTTCTTATGGCTCTTGCAAAACTTTATATTGATTGCTAACAAGTTTGCAGGATCCAACTGAAACTTCGTTGGCACAACAGGTATGTTTTCAGAAACTTCCTTGTTTACCTGGTTTGCTGCTATAACTTGTTGTTGTAATCATCTTACCAACTTCAAGTTTTCGGGATTGAACTGGAAGTCCAATTGCACAGCAGGTACATTTTCAAAAATATATTTGTGTAACAGGTTTGCTCCTGTAACTTGTTGCTCTAATCAAGTTACTGACTACTCAACTTTTCAGGATCCAAGAGAAACTCCAATGCCACAACAGGTTCCTTTTGCAAAACTTGTTTATTTAAGCGCTTTCTGCTGCAACCGGTTGCTCTAATCACATTCTTGGCTACTCAACTTTTCAGGATCCAAGAGAAACTCCAATGCCACAACAGGTACCTTTTGCAAAACTTGTTTGTTTAATCGCTTCTTCTTTGCAACAACCGGTTACAATGATGTTAATAACTACTTTCAGCATCCAATTGAAACTCTTTAATTCCTTGTTTGTTTAACTGGTTTGCTGTTATAACTCCCAGTTGAGATGTTTTGCTAACTTCAACTTTTCGGAATCCAATCGAAACTTTAATGAAAAAATAGGTTAGCCCAAGATCAAAGAGCGAGGTCCCCATGGACGTTGTATTATCCCACAGCAGTGGCACCGGGCCAATCGTGCATCATGAATTGCCAACTGCTGATGCTCTAGAGGCTAAACTAGTGGTAGAAAGAGATTCGGCTTCTGCACTTAGAGATGAAGTTGACATGTTGAGGAAGCAAACATCACAATCACAAGCAGTACTCAAGACAACCATTAAATATTTGGTGGATTTCAAAACGAAGCAAGCTGAGACTGACCGCATTGTTAAGGTCCTGGACAAAAAAAATGAAATTAAATTCCCACTTAGTAAATCATAGGTGAAATGTTCTTTCCATCGTTGGATTTGTGTTGTTTGTTCATGTAATCAATCAAACCATTTGTTTTAGAGATCATGTAATAATTGTTTTTTATTTTTTGGTTTGTAATTTTATTTGAGCACAAGTTTGTATTAATTGATAAGACTCGGAGACATTTCATTTTGATTGCTATGCCAGACCTACAAATATGCCAATCGGGCTGAATGTGCATTCAGCAATAATAGTAGTATAGATGGACCATAAGTGGCACGCATCGGAAAGGGCCAAGATGTTGTAGTAGCTTCGCTAAAAAAGGATGTTGTTCTAGCAAAAAAAAGTACAACGGCCTGGCTTATGTATGTTAGTTGATATTATTGATCCATATACTCTATAAGTGTGTTAGTTATGTACATTCTTGGTTGATTGACTCGGTATTTCAATCTTGATACATCGCTTGTGTACATATCTAAATGGGAGTACACATTATGTTGCGTGTGACATTTGAGTTGGACATAAAGTGTTCCAAATATTCGAATTCACCTTAAACTGGATTCTAGCTTCTGAATTTGAGTATCAGCATTTGTAAATCATATTCATATATGACAGTGGGATACATCTTTCTTGTGCTTCTCAAGGTATATAAAAACACATAGAATGATTTATAAAGATTCGTATAGGAATAAAAAATGGATTCAAATTTAGTTGCCAGGGTAAACGTGGATGCTTATTGTCCCAAAATTCGAAAGAAGCGGCAAAATGTCCACTCCCACGTCGGCTGCCTGCAGCAAAGTGTTTGGGAGATGGAAATTACTGTCTACCCATTACACGGACAATCCATCGGCCTGATTTCCATTGCTTTCAATAGGGGTAGGTTAGTAACATCAACTAGACGTGACACGACGGACTCTGAGCCCCTTCCGACACGGTGGGTGCCAAACATGGGCAGCAAGACACATTTGATTCAAGCTCGTCTGAAAGACCTCTGTTTGTCCCTCCATTTCCCCATTCATACACGGTGGGTGGAAAAACAAACTCAACTCAGCCAAAATCGATGTAGGCAAATATTTTCAATAGGGGCGGGTTTGTAACTTCAGTCAGACGTGACACAACTGCTTCCTCTTGAGCACTGCGTTGGTTTTCCCTTGAAGAGGAAAGGGTGATGCAGCAAAGTAGCGTAAGTATTTACCTCAGTTTTTGAGAACCAAGGTATCAAACCAGTAGGAGGCCATGCTCAAGTCCCTTGTACATACACAAACAAATAAGAACCTTGCAACCAACGCGATAAAGGGGTTGTCAATCCCTTCACGGCCACTTGCAAAAGTGAGATCTGATAGAGATGATAAGATGATATTTTTGGTATTTTTATGATAAAGATTAAAAGTAAAGATTGCAAAATAAACGGCGCTAGAAATATCTTGTTGACGGGAAATTAATATGATGGAAAATAGACCCGTGGACCATCGGTTTCACTAGTGGCTTCTCTCAAGATAGCATAAGTATTACGGTGGGTGAACAAATTACTGTCGAGCAATTGGTAGAATTGAGCATAGTTATGAGAATATCTAGAAATGATCATGTATATAGGCATCACGTCCATGACAAGTAGACCGACTCCTGCCTGCATCTACTACTATTACTCCACACATCGACCGCTATCCAGCATGCATCTAGAGTATTAAGTTCATAACAACGGAGTAACGCTTTAAGCAAAATGACATGATGTAGAGGGATAAACTCAAGCAATATGATATAAACCCCATCTTTTTATCCTCGATGGCAACAATACAATACGTGTTGTTTCCCCTACTATCACTGGGTTCGAGCACCGCAAGATTGAACCCAAAGCTAAGCACTTCTTCCATTCCAAGAAAGATCAATCTAGTAGGCCAAACCAAACTGATAGTTCGAAGAGACTTGCAAAGATAACCAATCATACATAAAAGAATTCAGAGGAGATTCAAATATTGTTCATAGATAATCTTGATCATAAACCCACAATTCATCGGATCTCAACAAACACACCGCAAAAGAAGATTACATCGAATAGATCTCCAAGAGAGTCGAGGAGAACTTTGTATTGAGATCCAAAGAGAGAGAAGAAGCCATCTAGCTAATAACTATGGACCCGAAGGTCTAAGGTAAACTACTCACACATCATCGGAGAGGCTATGGTGTTGATGTAGAAGCCCTCCATGATCAATGCCCCCTCTGGCGGAGCGCCGGAAAAGGCCCGAAGATGGGATCTCACGGGTACACAGAGTTGCAGCGGTGGAAATAGGGTTTTGGCTCATGTTCTGATGTTTCTAGGGTATGTGAGTATATATAGGCGAAAGAGGTCGGTCGGGAGAGCTACGAGGGGCCCACGAGGGTGGGGGCTCGCCCAGGGGGCAGGCGCGCCTTCCTGCCTCGTGGCCTCCTCGTTGATTGCTTGACGTCCACTCCAAGTCCTCTGGATCACGCTTGTTCCGAAAATCACGTTCCCGAAGGTTTCATTCCGTTTGGACTCCGTTTGATATTCCTTTCCTTCGAAACACTGAAATAGGCAAAAAAATAGCAATTTGGGTTGGGCCTCTAGTTAATAGGTTAGTCCCAAAAATAATATAAAAGTGTATAATAAAGCCCATTGAACATCCAACACAAATAATATAATAGCATGGAACAATAAAAAAATTACAGATATGTTGGAGACGTATCAAGCATCCCCAAGCTTAATTCCTGCTCATCCTCGAGTAGGTAAATGATAAAAACAGAATTTTTGATGTGGAATGCTTCTTAGAATAATTTTCAATGTAATTCTTTTTATTGTGGCATGAATATTTAGATCCGAAAGATTCAAGATAAAAGCTTAATGTTGACATAAAAACAATAATACTTCAAACATGCTAACCAAGCAATTATGTTTTATCAAAATAACATAGCCAAAGAAAGCTTATACCTACAAAATCATATAGTTAGGCCATGCTTCAATTTCGTCACACAAAACGTTCTCATCCTGCATAACCCCGATGACAAGCCGAGCAATTGGTTCATACTTTTAACGCTTGACCTTTTCAACCCTTACGCAATACATGAGCGCAAGCCATGGATATAGCACTATGGGTGGAATAAAGTATAATGATGGGGGTTATGTGAGAAGACAAAAAGGTAGAAAATCTCACATTGACGCGGCTAATCAATGGGCTATGGAGATGCCCATCAATTGATGTCAATGAGAGTTGGGATTGCCATGCAACGGATGCACTAGAGCTATAAATATATGAAAGCTCAACAAAAGAAACTAAGTGGGTGTGCATCCAACTTGCTTGCTCACGAAGAACTAGGGCATTTTGAGGAAGCCCATCATTGGAATATACAAGCCAAGTTCTATAATGAAAAATTTCCACTAGTATATGAAAGTTACAACATGGGAGACTCTCTATCATGAAGATCACGGTGCTACTTTGAAGCACAAGTGTGGAAAAAGGATAGTAACATTGTCCCTTCTCTCTTTTTCTCTCATTTTTTTCTTTCTCTTTTTTTTGGGCCTTCTCTTTTTTTATTTGGCCTTTTTTTATTTAGTCCGGAATCTCATCCCGACTTGTGGGGGAATCATAGTCCCCATCATCCTTTCCTCACATTGGACAATGCTCTAATAATGATGATCATCACACTTTTATTACTTACAACTCAAGAATTACAACTCAATACTTAGAACAAAATATGACTCTATGTGAATGCCTCCTGCGGTGTACCGGGATATGCAATGAATCAAGAGTGACATGTATGAAAAATTATGAATGGTGGCTTTGCCACAAATATGATGTCAACCACATGATCAAGCAAAGCAATATGACAATGATGGAGCGTGTCATAATAAACGGAACGGTGGAAAGTTGCATGGCAATATATCTCGGAATGGCTATGGAAATGCCATGATAGGTAGGTGATGACCCACAAGTATAGGGGATCTATCATAGTCCTTTCGATAAGTAAGAGTGTCAAACCCAACGAGGAGCAGAAGGAAATGATAAGCGGTTTTCAGCAAGGTATTCTCTGCAAATCTTTGAAATAAGTGGTAACAGAGATAGTTTTGTGATAAGATAATTTGTAACGAGCAACAAGTAACAAAAGTAAATAAAGTGCAGCAAGGTGGCCCAATCCTTTTTGTAGCAAAGGACAAGCCTGGAAAAACTCTTATATAAGGAAAAGCGCTCCCGAGGACACATGGGAATATCTTCAAGCTAGTTTTCATCACGTTCATATGCGGTACTTTGATAATTTGATATGTGGGTGGACCAGTGCTTGGGTGTTGTTCTTACTTGAACAAGCATCCCACTTATGATTAACCTCTATTGCAAGCATCCGCAACTACAACAAAAGTATTAAGGTAAACCTAACCATAGCATGAAACATGTGGATCCAAATCAGCCCCTTACGAAGCAATGCATAAACTAGGATTTAAGCTTCTGTCACTCTAGCAACCCATCATCTACTTATTACTTCCCAATGCCTTCCTCAAGGCCCAAATAATGGTGAAGTGTTATGTAGTCGACGTTCACATAACACCACTAGAGGCTAGACAACATACATCTCATCAAAATATCGAACGAATACCAAATTCACATGACTACTAATAGCAAGACTTCTCCCATGTCCTCGGGAACAAACGTAACTACTCACAAAGCATATTCATGTTCATAATCAGAGGGGTAATAATATGCATAAAGGATCTGAACATATGATCTTCCACCAAATAAACCAACTAGCATCAACTACAAGGAGTAATCAACACTACTAGCAACCTACTAGTACCAATCCCGGACTTGGAGACAATAATTGGAAACAAGAGATGAACTAGGGTTTTGAGATGAGATGGTGCTGGTGAAGATGTTGATGGGGATTGCCCTCTCCCGATGAGAGGAGCATTGGTGATGACGATGGCGATGATTTCCCCCTCCCGGAGGGAAGTGTCCCCGGCAGAACAGCTCTACCGGAGCCCTAGATTGGTTCCGCCAAGGTTCCGCCTCGTGGCGGCAGAGTTTCGTCCCGAAAGATTGCTTCTGATTTTTTCCTTGACGAAAGACTTCATATAGCAGAAGATGGGCATCGGAGAGCCAGTAGGGGGCCCACGAGGTAGGGGGCACGCCCCCACCCTCGTGGACAGGTGGGCCCCCCTCCGGTGAACTTCTTCTGCTGGATATTTTTTATATATTCTGAAAATCACTTCCGTGGAGTTTCAGGACTTTTGGAGTTGCGCAGAAGAGGTCTCTAATATTTGCTCCTTTTCCAGCCCAGAATTCTAGCTGCCGGCATTCTCCCTCCTTATGTAAACCTTGTAAAATAAGAGAGAATAGCCATAAGTATTGTGACATAATGTGTAATAACAGCCCATAATGCAATAAATATCGATATAGAAGCATGATGCAAAATGGACGTATCAGTAGGTATGGTGGCTGTTTTGAGGAAGATATAAGGAGGTTTATGTGCGATAGAGCGTAAAATATCACGGGGTTTGGATGCACCGGCGAAGTTTGGACCAACTCTCAAGGCGAGAAAGGGCAATGCACGGTACTGTAGAGGCTAGAAAATTGTGGAAGGTTGAGAGTGTGTATAATCCATGGACTCACATTAGTCATAAAGAACTCATATACTTATTGCAAAAGTTTATTAGCCCTCAAAGCAAAGTACTACTACGCATGCACCTAGAGGGATAAATTGGTAGGAAAAGACCACCGCTCGTCCCCGACCGCCACTCATAAGGAAAGCAATAAAAGAACAGCTTATGTGTCAAAATTGTCACACAACTTTTGCCATACGTGCATGCTACGGGACTTGCCAACCTTAACACAAGTATTTCTCAATTTCACAATTACTCAACTAGCACACTCTAATATAACCACCCTTATATCTCAAAACACTTATCAAGTATCAAACTTCTCATGATATTCAATGAACTCAATATGGAAGTTTTTATTATGCTCATCTTGGATGCCTATCACATTAGGACTAATTTCACAATTAAAGCAAATCACCATGCTGTTTAAGACTCTCAAAATAATATAAGTGAAGCATGAGAGATCAATAATTTCTATAAAATAAAACCACCACCGTGCTCTAAAAGATATAAGTGAAGCACTAGAGCAAAAACTATATAGCTCAAAAGATATAAGTGAAGCACATAGAGTATTCCAAGAAATTCCGAATCATGTGTGTCTCTCTCAAAAGGTGTGTACAGCAAGGATGATTGTGGTAAAATAAAAACCAAAGACTCAAATCATACAAGACGCTCCAAGCAAAACACATATCATGTGGTGAATAAAAATATAGCCCCAAGTAAAGTTACCGATAGACGAAGATGAAAGAGGGGATGCCTTCCGGGGCAGCCCCAAGCTTAAGCTTTTGGTTGTCCTTGAATTTTACCTTGGGGTGACTTGGGCATCCCCAAGCTTAGGCTCTTGCCAATCCTTGTTCCATAATCCATCAAATCTTTACCCAAAACTTGAAAACTTCACAACACAAAACTCAACAGAAAATCTCATGAGCTCCGTTAGCGAAATAAAACAAACCACCACTTTGAGGTATTGTATTGAACTCATTCTTTATTTATATTGGTGTTAAACCTACTGTATTACAACTTATCTATGGTTTATAAGCTCTTTTACTAGCATCAAAATAAGCAAACAACACACGAAAAACAGAATCTGTCAAAAACAGAACAGTCTGTAGTAATCTGTATCTACCGCAAACTTATGGAACTCAGAAAAATCTACCAAAATAGGACGTCCTAGAAAATTTGTTTATTGATATCCTGCAATTGGAATCAGTATTTTATCAAGTTCTGGTGATTTTTAACAATTGTTTTCGTGAACAGAAAGTTTCTGACTTTTTCAGCAAGATCAAATAACTATCATCCAAGAAGATCCTATAGGCTTTACTTGGCACAAACACTAATTAAAACATAAAAATACATCTAACCAGAGGCTAGATCAAATATTTATTGAATAACAGCAAGTAAAAATATTGGGTTGTCTCCCAACAAGCGCTTTTCTTTAAAGCCTTTTAGCTAGGCATTGATAATTTTAATGATGCTCACATGAAAGACAAGAATTGAAGCACAAAGAGAGCATCATGAAACACGTGAGAAACACATCTAAGTCTAAAATAATTCCTATGCATAGGCATGTTATAGGCAAACAAATTATCATAGCAAGCAAAAACTAGCATATGCAAGGAAGCGAAAAGAAACAATAGCAATCTCAACATAACGAGAGGTAATTTAGTAACATGAAAACTTCTACAATCATGTTTTCCTCTCTCATAATAATTACATGTGGGATCATAAGCAAATTCTACAAAATAGCTATCACATAAAATATTTTCAACATGATCCACATGCATGGAAAGTTGACACTCTTCCAAAATAGTGGGATTAACATTAACTAAAGTCATGACCTCTCCAAACCCACTTTTATCAAAAACTTCATAAGATTAATTAAAATCCAAATATGTGGGATCTAAAGTTGACACTCTTCCAAACCCACTTTCAATACTATTGCAAACATTATTATCAATCTCATATTCATCATGGGGCTTAAATAAATTTTCAAGATCATAAGAAGAATCACCCAAATCATGATCATTACAACAAGTAGTAGACATAGCAAACTTAGCACCCCCAAGCTTAGGGTTTTGCATATCATTAACACAATTGACTTTAATAGAATTTATAATAACATCATTGCAATCATGCTTTTTATTCAAAGTTCTATCGTGAATTACTTCATAAATCACTTCATCACAATTTTCAGATTCACGGATTTCTAGCAAAACTTCATAAAGATAATCTAATGCACAAAACTCACCAGCAATTGGTTCATCATAATTGGATCTCTTAAAAAGATTAGCAAGCGGATGAGGATCCATAGATCTTAGGTTCTCTGTTTAGCAATAAATAAACAATTATTCCAACCAAACGAGCAAACGAGCCAAGTAAGAGATCAAGGCAAACGAAAAGACGAATGTAAGAAGGGCGAATAAAGCGGCAAGGGTGAAGTGGGGAGAGGAAAGCGAGAGGAAAATGGCAAATAATGTAATGCGAGGGATAAGAGTTTGTGATGGGTACTTGGTATGTCTTGACTTGTGCGTAGACTCCCGAACAGCGGCGAAATCCTTCGTGCTACCTCTTGAGCACTGCGTTGGTTTTCCCTTGAAGAGGAAAGGGTGATGCAGCAAAGTAGCGTAAGTATTTCCCTCAGTTTTTGGGAACCAAGGTATCAATCCAGTATGAGGCCACACTCATGTCCCTAGTACCTACACAAACAAATAAGAACCTTGCAACCAACGCGATAAAGAGGTTGTCAATCCCTTCACGGCCACTTGCAAAAGTGAGATCTGGTAGAGATGATAAGATAATAATTTTGGTATTTTTATGATAAAGATTAAAAGTAAACATTGCAAAATAAACGGTGCCAGAAATATCTTGTTGACTGGAAATTAATATGATGGAAAATAGACCCGAGGGCCATAGGTTTCACTAGTGGCTTCTCTCAAGATAGCATAAGTATTACGGTGGGTAAACAAATTGTTGTCGAGCAATTGGTAAAATTGAGCATAGTTATGAGAATATCTAGGAATGATCATGTATATAGGCATCACGTCCGCGACAAGTAGACCGACTCCTGCCTGCATCTACTACTATTACTCCACACATCGACCGCTATCTAGCATGCATCTAGAGGATTATGTTCATAAGAACAGAGTAATAATTTAAGCAAGATGACATGATGTAGAGGGATAAACTCAAGCAATATGATATAAACCCCATCTTTTTATCCTCGATGGCAACAATACAATACGTGTCGTTTCCCCATCACTTTGGGATCGAGCACCACAAGATTGAACCCAAAGCTAAGCACTTCTCCCATTGCAAGAAAGATCAATCTAGTAGGCCAAACCAAACTGATAATTCGAAGAGACTTGCAAAGATAACCAATCATACATAAAAGAATTCAGAGGATATTCAAATATTGTTCATAGATAATCTTGATCATAAACCCACAATCCATCGGATCTCGACAAACACACCGCAAAAGAAGTTTACATCGAATAGATCTCCAAGAGAATTGGGGAGAACTTTGCATTGAGATCCAAAGAGAGAGAAGAAGCCATCTAGCAAATAACTATGGACCTGAAGGTCTGAGGTAAACTACTCACACATCATCGGAGAGGCTATGGTGTTGATGTAGAAGCCCTCCATGATCATGCCCCCTCCGGAGGAGCGCCGGAAAAGGCCCCAAGATGGGATCTCATGGGTACAGAGAGTTGCGGCGATGGAAATAGGGTTTTGGCTCCTGTTCTGATGTTTCCAGGGTATATGAGTATATATAGGCGAAAGAGGTCGGTCAGGAGAGCTACGAGGGGCCCACAAGGGTGGGGGCGCGCCTCCCTGCCTCGTGGCCTCCTAGTTGATTGCTTGACGTCCACTCCATTTCCTCTGGATCACGTTTGTTCCGAAAATCACGTTCTCGAAGGTTTCATTCCGTTTGGACTCCGTTTGATATTCCTTTCCTTTGAAACACTGCAATAGGAAAAAAACAGCAATTTGGGCTGGGCCTCTGGCTAATAGGTTAGTCCCTAAAATAGTATAAAAGTGTATAATAAAGCCCATTGAACATCCAAAACAGATAATATAATTGAATGGAACAATAAAAAATTATAGATACGTTGGAGACGTATCAACAACCACCCTACCTGTCAGCCCCGTTCATACACTGTGGGCGCCAACCATGGGCGCCAAAACACCCTCTCCTCGCTCGAAATCACTCTGGGAAAATATTGGCGAGATGAGAGATTACCGTCCTCTCCCTAACCGATGAGACGTCCAAGACCGCATCGTCCACTGCTAGAGATGGACGTTTCTCATCCACGACGACGGAGCAAGAGCCTTGCATCACGTCCTCTTGCTTCATCGGCGCCGTCGTCCTCTTTGCCGGGGCCGCTCACCGACCTTCTCTTCCACCGCAACGGAACTTATCCCCCAATGCACCCGTCTACCGTCGCAGATCTGCTTTAACGCCACCGACAGCCATCGCACCCCCGATGCCTACACGGCGCCGCAAGAGAGGTGGTACTTCATATCTCCTCAACTTTTTGATCTCAACCAAAAAATAGATCGTAACTTGGTTACCGTACTTTCTTTTCAGCTCTTAGAATTTAGTTCTTAGTTCAAACCAAACAATGGATGCTAAATATCATTTCTCCGGTTTGCAGCTTTAAATCTGCCATGGCACAATCGTAATACGGTTAATTGATCATGCTTAGGGTTTAATTGATCATGTTGGTTCCGTGGTGGTTTCTTTAATAGAAATCGGAGGGGAACCCCTCTTTTGCTCAAAAAAATGCTTAGGTTTTCCCCCTTTTATGATCACTATACGATCAGAATATGTGCTTCGTGTCATAATAGCACTGCTCCACCCATCAAGCAGTTGTTCAAATACGAATCTGATATTATTAAAACAGAGTCGTTTAATTGGTCAGCAATCCTAATTTAGTTTCGAAAATGCATGTTCGCCGCTCGGGTGTGTATCTCTACAGGGTGCCCACGATGGGCCAGCCCACCCTGGGATTTTGGGTCATCCCAGTTCGATTCCCCTGCTTTGCAGACGTTCCGATCTCTACTAGCTGACCGCTTTGCCTCGCTAGCGACTTGCCGTCCCCGGACGACATGACTCTAGGAGGATACGCCGGACTAGCAGGAGGTCAGGAGCCGCTTGCCCTACAACATCACCGCTGCCCGGGCGCGCCACCGTGACTACCTTCCCAGTCCGTGCAGGGCTCAGGCGTGCAGCACCCACTAAGCCAACCCGATTTATCCTGAGACACGTCCTCAACACTTAGCACTTCAGCAGCCACTCCTCATCACCCATTTTCTAATTGATTCATTACTCATTAGGCAGGACTGTCATTAGGGTTTGTTGTGTGCTGAGTGCTACCTACACTTAATGGTTCAGATGTATTTCAGTAATCTTTAGTACCTGTAAAGTTCACAGGGTTTCAAAATTCCGTCCCTAAAAACAGACACTAGTCATTTTGGACTGTTGGTCGTACTGACATTGACCCAGATTACTACTGCAGGCCAGGTTTGTTGACAATTTTACTTGTCTTTCTTACTCATTCGATATGATATCCAATTATTCACGTCGATTAGTTGCAAACAGTAAGTGCTAGACAAACTTCTTGATTCAAATTTTGGGCTGACCTCTTCTGCGATTACAATTCTGCATACTTGTCCTAGTGAGCTCACAAGTAAATGATTGATTCACTACATCTATGCTTGCTTTCTCATATTTGTTGTCAATATTCTTTTAGGGTTTGACCACTCTATTTCAAAATACTGGAACCATAGACATGAGTGAATAATATTTCTCTGTGTGATCTCTTCCATCATGTGTGGGCAACGAACACTGCATTGTATAGAAAGAAAGTGTCATTTCTAGCTTTTATATAGGCTACAATCTTTTACATGGAATACAATCTGCCTACTTGCTTTGTGTCGCACTAACAACACTCCACCCTTGAAGCTAAACATTATGTCACTCATAATTCCTTGGTTTATTTGTTCAAATACGAATTTGATATGATTCTAATGTTCCTACTTCAGTTTTGAAATGTGTGTCTGCCTGTTATAGAGGCATAAGGGGTTTGCATTTCTATGTGTGGTCTGGTCAGCATGGTTGGGGGGTGAACTTTGCATATGCAGGGGTTTATAGGGAGACACTCTTCGAGTTGAATCCGCAATCCATTCCATAGATAATCTGACTACTTTTTATGTTTTCATGAATCTCAGATTCTGAATAGCATCATAATGATTATGAGCTTGCGCGCATGAAAATAATAAAGCAGAACAATGCCATGGCTGTCAAACTTGGCATTAAGGGACTGAAATCAAGTCTGGATGCAATGCAATGCAAACGCTCTCCACCTATAGATTCATGCTCAGAATATGATCCTAACAATGATTCTGAGCTAGAGGGAGACCTAAGTCAATGTAGCTCCCTAGTGGAGGAGTCAGAGGCAGATGCCCTATCTTATTCACCCATCAAGGTGCTTGCTCTAACTTTCCACGGTTGTATTGGTCGCACATATCTTGCAATTGATGTTTTGCATTGCTTCTACTTTGTTGCACTGCCATTAGCTTACTTTACACATCGTGTATGTGAATACGCCCTGCCTATCCATTTTCAGTACATATTCCATCTGTCATCATACCATATCTATCCATTCAAATGTTGTTCTTGTATATCAGACGTTCAAAAGGAAGAGGGTGATTGCTGATCACGGAGGAGCACAAGCAAAGTATTTGGAAAAGGTAGTGACACCTGACAAATCAAATAGCCCATTAGGTGTAGTTGCAATATCACCTGACCCGCAAAGCACCCAACTCTAGCAGACTCTAGCCCTACTACACTTGTCATTTCTGATGCCCCAACTCAGCAGACCCAACTGCAGCAAACAGTATGATGATGCCAGTTGACATAGCACCAGCTCTACAACGCAAAACCCCCATTCCAGCAAAGAGTACACCAAATCCAGCTGCCAAATCCCTTTTCGAACCATAGAGAGCCCCAATTGTAGCAAACAGGACCCCTATTCCATTTCTTCCCAGTTTAGAAGTCGAAGCTTATATTGTTGTCAGGAACTTTTTGCGCATCTTTCCTTCATTGAAATATTATATCGCAGACACAGAACAATTTCCAGTCTTCCTCCGCAACTTACGCGTAAGTAATGTACTAATGTTATTCCTGGTAATTACTGCATATGTTTCTACTGGCAGAAGACACAAGATTTCATTCTTTTAAATAGGCGAGGACCAACTGGATTGTCAAGACGAGCAAGGGTTGGTTGCGCTTTTCAAGCACTCATTGCTGAAGTATAGTTCCTACCTGAGGCAAGCGCACTTCGATGGCAAGCCTCTAAACGAAATTTCTGTAAAGTCTCCGGTGCTACATTTATCAGACAGTGACTGGAATAATCTTGTTACACATTGGTCTCGTCTGCAGCGTAAGGTACTGTCTATGATATCACATCACAATTTGAACTACATTTCTGCATTTTCCTTAACGTATCACTTGTACGAAAACTGTTAGCAGAAGAACATTCATTCTCAAGGGACCACAGAATCTCGCAATTATACTGCACACTGCATTGCTCTTGTGAGTACCTCTTGCCTTGTATGACCATACTTACTTTCATAGTTGTTTGATTATGTAGCATCACTGCACATGTTAGCCTCGTTATCGTCCATTTTGTGGACATTATAAGATCCGTATGGACTCTTACATAAAGTTAGAATCAACCTAATGCTTTTGAAGAGGTTTAGCTCTGCAGTCCTCTTGTAAGGACTGAACGTCATGTATCACTGTACTTACATTAACAGCTACTCCCTCCATCCCATAATATAAGAACGTTTTGTGCAGTACACCAGTGTTCAAAACACTCTTGTATTATGGGAAGAGGGATTGGTTCATTGTGTAGCATTCTGCATCTTATCTCCCTTTCCCACCATTTACTAAGAGATATCAGATCTATATTTAATCTTACCAAAAAGTTGAATACACAGACAATACCAGTGCAGAAGTGTAGCCCATTTGTCTTGTCAGTACATTTTGTCCTGTAACGCTTGTACTTCCAGGGATTGGTAGTTGATTATGTAGCATGAATCTACATCTTATCTTCATTATCCTCTATCCCTTCCAGTATTATCATATCTATAATTACTCTCTACAAAATGTGGAGTACATGCAATGCTTATGAAAGGATTATGTGCTGAAATTCTTGAGTTATCCTTCCCTTGACATGGATAAGGGAATTATAAAGCCGGTGTTAACTGTTAATGTAAGTCAGTCCTTCTAAAGCCTTTATCCTCAACTACTGTTTAATTTGCTCATACTCCTATCGTTTACTGCTGTTTAGTTTGATGTTTCTATCAAAATGCATGTTCACAAGAACCGTAAGTTCCAAGTTTTAATTGTAAAACCAAATTCCTTATTCATACCATGCACATTACTCAATACTCCCTATATGTATGCTTGTTTTGTGGATCTATAATCCAGTGTGTGGTGAAGCAGCCCACGTTTGCACCTTGTCATCTCCTGTTTTATCTTACTGATGTGGCTGATGATATGAAAAACATGCCATGCACATTAACCAAAATAGTTACAATGATTGGCTTTGCCCTTCATCTATGCTTTTTATGTTGACATGGTAATCCAGTAGTGTGGTGAAGCTCCCCGCATTATGAACAATGCTAGATTATGTTATTGATATTTTGAACTTACTCTTTATTTTCTAATTTGAAATTGGATGGAATTGACAACACAGTTATCATCTTTGTTTATACACGTGGAAAACCTGTCATCTCTCTGCTTGTTTCAGGGTGATATGCCTGATGGCATGCACAAGTCTGTCAAGGCTGTGAGACAAACCCAACATATATTGCAGCAAAGAAGGCAAAACATCTTGAAGATAGCGAGACAACCCCAAAGTCTTGTCTTGATGCAATGTTCAAGTTACTTGACACTAGCGATCGAGACAAGCTCACGAAATTCATGATGCGAATCAGTTCGACTTCTTGGTCCCAAGTTCTAGCAAAAGGCATTTTGTAACTCAACTTCGACTTGAAGTCCTATCTCTAAGAAAGACTGCGGAGAACACCAATGAGAACCTCATTGCTAAACAGCCACACCTGGAAGCTATGACCGACATGCTAGGCCGGTCTCACAGCCTTGCTCAGCAGCTTGCACAACAGTTCCTGCGCAAGGCTAACCTTTCTTGAACTATCTTGGAAGTGGTCTCGGTTCAGTATTATTTTGTTACGCTACAATGGTGCCCAGTTTTTGTAATCTGCTTCTTCGTTGCGCTTTATGATCACTGGTGGCGAACTTCGATGCCCAGTGGATGTAATATACCATAAATCCTTTATTGTAGAGTGTAGGTTTATTCTAAGTTACTATGTCATAATTTCTTTATTATATAGAGTAGGTTTGATCTTAATTCCTACTAGTTACTGCCATCATTCGCTATCTGAAAAAAAATATGATGTAGTCGACCAGGCCGAAACATTCGCCTCTAACGGGCCTGGTTTTTAGCGGGCCACAATTGGGCTGGCCTGCATCTTTCTTGGGCCCGAATGGCCATTAGGGCCTTCACACTTTGCGCCGGGCCCACAACTTACTCCGGCCTATATTCGGCCCAAATTTTAGTTGGGCCTTTTGTGGACCCAACGCCTAGATTGGCCCAGGTAGCGTTGGGCCATTAATGTTGAATATTCTACTGGCCTGTTACGGCCCAGAAGAAACCATGGGCCTTTAGCAGGCCAAAATGCATGTTGGGCCTCAATTTTCACTAGTCGTCGACGGGCCTTCAGCAGGATGAAATGTAGACCAGGCCTTTTTTGGCCTAGTTATATGACGGGCCGTTACTAGGCCGAAACATATCTTCGGCCTTAGTTGGCCCACTGATATCATGGGCCTTTAAGAGGCCGAAAGCTTAGTACATGCATCAACGAGCCGAATTATATGACAGGCCTTTAACAGGCCCAAAGTAATGTTGGGCTAAACTGTTGCCACCTTTATCACGGGTCGTTAGTGGGTCGGATGTCGCGTCGGACCATATATAGTCCATGGGCAGCACGGGCCATTCCCAGGCCGAAAGACACACCGGGCTGAAATGGGCCCATGTCTACATCGGGCCTCTAACAGGCCAAAATTCACTGGGCTGTAATTGGGCCCAAATATTCGGGGAACAATTAACGGGCCAGATCTGGCTTCGGGCTGTAAATGGGCCTTTATTAAACAGGCTGTTATTTGGCTGGCCCACTAGTACCTGAGTAAGTACAACGGGCCTTTGACTGGGCCTGGCCTTTTTAACCTATATGGGCCTCTGTTGGGCCCCTGCCACGTGTCGACGTATCATAGGCATGTCTCCTCCAATGGACGGGCGACATCATCCCACCGAGGAGGAGACACGTAGCCCTACCAATGAGAATTTTACACGTGGAAAATCACCATTGGTCCGGGCTATTAACGGGTTATCGGATCCAAAACCGGACCCGATAGCTTAACGGCGAGCCGTTACGGTGGATGCCATGTGTCGGTCACCTTAACGAAAGCACTTCTATGACGCGCGATTTACCGTCATGGAAGTGGACACTTCTGTGATGATAATTTTGGTAATGTCATGGAACACTTCTATGACAGCACAGGTATGACTATCTTGATTCTGTCATAAAATTGTCATGGATGTACATGCATGACAAAAAACGTGACCTACTGTGACAAACACGTATAATCACGGAAGTGCATTTTTTTGTAGTGAAGACCACTGCTAGAGTCATTGGGAGATCCTCTATGATAAGAGATCTAGCTGAAGATGAAGAAGAGGAAGAGGATGCTGCACCAGCACCCACATCTCAAAAGCTAATGGGGGATGCCATCAAGTCTGGGGCTGCCCCTTCAAAGCCCAAGACTGACCCCAAAGCTACTGCTCAATCTCCAAAGACTTGAAAGCCCAAGAGGAGCACAAGGAATATTCCAGCTGCTGAAAAGAACAAGGCCCCAGTGCGTGAGATGGACAAAGAAGAAGATGCTGAAGCCCAAGTGCTTAGGAAACTCAAGCCTAAGATTCCAGATCATGATGATAGCCATCCAATGGCAGAAGATATGAGCATCAGGAAGGATGCAGGTCTCAGACTTTGGAGACAAAGTGATCCATATGCTGTTAGGAGAAAGACTGCTATGGACTACAGGTTCCATACCAAAGAGCAACAAGATTTCTATGAAACCATATTGCTCGACAAGAAGCCCATAGTCTGTGATATGAAGTGGGTTGACTAGAAATACATTGATGAGAATGAACATCACTTTCCTGGTGTGCATGAAAGTTTCAAATCATGTGGAGTGGACAAGTTTGCGGGTCAGAAGCTGACCAAGTGCAATGATGAAATCATCATGCAATTCTACTCCACTGCTCATTTATATCCTGATGGAAGAATAGTTTGGATGTCTGAGGGTACAAGGTACCAATCTACAGTTGATGAGTGGGCCAAATTGATCAAAGCCCCTGAAGAGCATGAAGATGACTTGGATGTCTATGCCAAGAAGAAGAAAGACCACAACTCTATGGCCAACATGTACAAAGAGATCCCAGACAAAGCTTTGGAAACTCATAAGCTTGGGGCTGTACATTACTTGTTGTCTGGTTTGGCCACAATCAATACCATTCTGAGTCATACATTGTTACCAAAACATGGAGATCACAATATGATCAGAGGCCATTCTATCAACTTGCTACAACTATTTGATGTGCCCCAAAAGTTCAAAAGTCATGAGCCTGATTGTGGAAACAATCAAGAGTATTGCTGCAGATCAGAAGTGATCTTGTGGGTATGCTCCACATATTCAGGTGCTCATCAACTCCAAGATGGGCACAGGCACTTATCTTTTTGACAAGGAGCATCTACCCTTAAGACCAGATTTTGAGGACAACACTGTTGTCATGAATGAAGAAGATCCCACTTCTGTGCAGGCACAAGAAAAGAGAGAGAAGGCTAAGGCTGAGAAGGCTGCAAAGATGCCAAGTGTTGAAAAGGCATCTCAAGTGTTTCTGAAGAGCAAACAAGATCAACTTGCTTATCTGATTCAAGCAACCTTGAGGATTGAGAAGGGCTTGGCCACCCTGACTCAGAACCAAGAGAGCCTGGAGAGGATCATTCAGACAAAGTTCTATGATCTTGATCTTAAAGTGACTGAGCTGCAGACAGCTATTGAGCAGCTCCAGGAAGAAGCTGAGGAGAGGAAAGGGCAGGCTACCACAGATGCCTTTTAGAGAGTGCCCAGAGGTCAGATGTCTGCTGTAGTGCCCATGTCTGACACTAGAGCTACTATATCAGCACCAGCAGCTACAGCTTCAGTGCCACCTCCAGTTGCAACTCCACCAGCTCCAACAACTTCTACAGATGCTTTTGTCCTTGGAGTCCCCTCAACACCACCTCCCGAAGATCAAGCCTAGAGAGACGCATAGCACTATGCATTTTTTAACTTGTTGGTAACTTGTTGCCAAAGGGGGAGAAATGTATAGATCATAGGCTTCGAGAGAGAGTGTTTTTGCTTCTTTTGTCTCTCTTGCTATTTGGTTGATACTTTTGTCTGCTTGCTCGATACCTTATGTATATGTGTGTGAGATACTTGTATGATCATGTGTTTGATCATATTATACCTTAATGATTGCTTGGATGATATTATCTTTTGTATTTCTCATATATGATCATTCACTTTGCTTGGTGATGAGTGCATGTTTTTTACTTTCTATCATTTTGAGCGCTCCACCAAGATATATGTGACATGGAAGAGTAACCCATATCCTAATCGATTGTGCATTTGCATTCAAAAGCAAATCTCAAATAATGCACAAATTTAGGGGGAGCTCTTACTTATCACATACTTCTCAAAGCGATGATGTTTTTTAAATCTTATTATCATTTGTCGAAGCTTTGATCTATACGTTGTCATCAATTACCAAAAAGGGGGGGATTGAAAGTGCAACTATACCTGGGTTGTTTTGGCAATTCTTAACAACATATAGCTCATTAAACTAATGCTTCTTTCAAGATGATCATTTCAGAAAGTTTAATGATTGGCATGGCATGGATTAGGAATGTGGACCCCTCAAAATGCTAAGGACACATATTGGCTCAAGCTCAAGACTCTACATTTTCATTTTAGTGATCCAAGATCACATTGAGTCCATAGGAAAAGCCAATACTATTAAAAGGGGATGAGGTGTTGCTTAATGGCTTGCTTGCTCAAAATGCTTGGTGATATGCTCCAAAAGGCCTCAACCACTTTCTCATATCCACATATGTCCTAAACCAAAAGTCAAACTCGGCCCTACCGATTTGATCTATCCGGCGCCACCGAGTTCATTTGACATAGCCACTGCCAGAAACCCTAGTCACTTTGATCTCACCGATAGGGATCTTGGTCTCACCGAGATGGGATTGCAAACTCTCTGTTTCCCTTCATAACGCTTCGGTCCAACCGAGATGAGCGATCGGTCGCGCCGAGTTCACAATGCAAACTCTCTGTTTCCCTTTCATAATGTTTCGGTCTAACCGAAATGAGCGAATCGTCCCACCGAGTTTGCCTGACCAACTCTATGTTTGCCTATTACAGAAATCAGTCCCACCGAGTTTATGTGATCAGCCTCACCGAGATTACTTTATGCCCTAACTCTAATGGAATTGGTCTCACCGAGTTGACATGTCGGTCCCACCGAAAATCCGAATGTTCACATTTTGAACTAAATCGGTCTGACCGAGTTTGAGTATTCGGTCCCACCGAGTTTGGTAAATTGTGTGTAACGGTTAGATTTTGTGTGGAGGCTATATATACCCCTCCACCCACTCTTCATTCGTGGAGAGAGCCATCAGAACGTGCCTACACTTCCAGCATACATTTCTGAGAGAGAACCACCTACTCATGTGTTGAGACCAAGATATTCCATTCCAACCACAAGAATCTTGATCTCTAGCCTTCCACAAGTTGCTTTCCACTCAAATCATCTTTCCACCAAATCCAAATTTGTGAGAGAGTTGAGTGTTGGGGAGACTATCATTTGAAGCACAAGAGCAAGGAGTTCATCATCAACACACCATCTATTACCTTTTGGAGAGTGGTGTCTCCTAGATTGGTTAGGTGTCACTTGGGAGCCTCCGTCAAGATTGTGGAGTTGAACCAAGGAGTTTGTAAGGGCAAGGAGATCGCCTCCTTCGTGAAGATCTACTCTAGTGAGGCAAGTCCTTCGTGTGCCATGGCCATGGTGGGATAGACAAGGTTGCTTCTTCGTGGACCCTTCGTGGGTGGAGCCCTCTGTGGACTCACGCAGTCGTTACCCTTCGTGGGTTGAAGTCTCCATCAATGTGGATGTACGATAGCGCCACCTATCGGAACCACGGAAAAAAAATCTCCGCATCTACATTGCGTTTGCTCCCTCCAAACTCCTCCCTTTACCTTCATAATCAAATGCTTTATATTCCGCTACTATACTCTTAAACTTGCATGTGTAGGTTGATTGCTTGACTTGTGCTAAGTTGCTAAAATTTTCCAAGACTTAAAATTTGCAAAAGGCTAGGTTTTTATTTGGTCAACTAGTCTAATCACCCCCTCTAGACATACTTTTGATCCTACAACTAGGCAGGAGTTGGTCGCTTTGGAACAAATCTTAAAAGGGACATTAATTAACGCGATAGGCCTAAATTGTCGAATGTTATCAGCTCCTACCACCTTGGGAATAAGCGATAGGATGCCAAAATTGAGCCGAGCGATATCTACCGTTCCGCACATGAAGCCATTGCACACCTCAAATATGGGTCCCCGAAGGAGCGACCAGAAGTGTTTAAACATTGCCACTGGCCATCCATCTGGGCCTGGTGCGGTGTCGGTTTTCATGCTCCCCAGAGCAGCATCAGTTTCCTCAGGCAGGAAAGCGAGCCCCAGCTCCTCATTTTCCCGGTCGTTGACGAGCTGGGATGGCTCCCACAGGTCAGCGCGCAACACTGCCCGCTGCTCCTCGCTCGTACCCTTCAGTTGGATATAGAAGTCGTAGACATGACGCACTATATCCGCCTGGGCTAGCAGTAACCCCTGTTCGGACTGCAGCTGGATAATCGCACATCTACGCCGTCTCCCATTAGTGTAGGCATGGAAGTATTTCATGTTGGCATCACCTTTAAGTACCCACTTAAGGCCACCACGATGCCACCCGTACTCCTCTTCCGCGCGGAGCAAGGACTGAACCTGTTCCTGAACGTTGGGCCCATTCTTGTTCAAAAAAAGGCATTTCATCAAGATTCACGATCTCTGTGAGGATACTCTCCATGAGCGCCTTTTCTTGACGACCCAAATTGGACCCCCAGCCCTTGAGGCAAGCTCGCAGGAGGCCCCCAACCGCGTTCCAAAATTCCATGGGTCCCCGTTGGGTACCCACCTGGCTAACGCATTGAATCCACTTCGCCCTGAAGATGGAGTCAAACTCGGGATTTTCAAACCAAGCCGTCTCGAAGAAGAACCGTGGGCTTCGACGAATCATGTCCTCCCATGAGGTGAGGATAAGCAGGACGTGGTCCGTCCCAATCCTGGTCTCTTCTACGGGCGAGCACAATGGGTACAAAATTTCCCAGTCGGGCGAGATAAACACCCTGTCCAACACGGAACGCACCGGGGCCAACTGCTTATTGGTCCAAGTGTAGCGTGCCCCGGACCTAGCTATCGGCATTCTGGGAACGGGGGTCCCCAGACTTGCTCGCTCAAGGCCCACAAAGATGGCCAAGCAAAGCCAGGTGTACGGCCCATCTTCGTCAACAAGGCACTCAAGACCCTTGCGAGGCGGATGACGCAAGACCGCCTCTGGAGTGGCCTAGCCAAGCAGGCTCACAAGGAGCGGAGATATCAAGGCGAGGCAAACCTCACGAGGCTCTCGTGACGTTAGCCATGATTTAACAGTGCCAAAGCGGGTGCAGTGGGCGCTGCGGCATGCCGCAGCCCTTATTTCCTCTTTGGTGCTACGGAGGCCGCAAGCAGCGAGGAGTACCGAGGCATCGTGCAAAGGTTGCCATATTGGTGCAACGAGACCAAGACCAGGAGGACGGCAAGGCGGAGGTCATCGTGGAGCCCAAGACGGCGTCACCTGTGGCTTTTTCGCAGCGAAGACCGCTTTTGTCGATAGCTCGTACTAGCTGTCCCCCTTCAAATTTGCCCGCCTTTGTTGGCTCCCTTCCCGCTCGATATTTGGGAAGAGGACCAGGGCCCCTATACATAGGACTAGCCACCACAGTAGGAGGCAACTGATCCCGGACTGGTTCAGATCATCCTCAACTACACAAGCACAAGAACACCTCAACCTCAGGAGGCTATTCTTCCCTTGTACTATTCATCATCAGCATCTACCGCCACCACACTGGAGTAGGGTATTACACCACAACGGTGGCCCGAACCAGTATAAACCTCGTGTCTTTATGTGTTGCGAGTTCGTCGAGTTCGACCGCGAGATCTTAGCGAGCTAGGGCATAGATCGGAGGGAGGGAAAGACTTCACGCGCACCCCAGTGTTCGAACCTCAAGGGTTTGCCGGAACCCTACATCCGACAATTGGCGCGCCAGGTAGGGGTGCGCCAGAGCTCCTCCCCACCAACCTGCGGCCTGTGCCTCCGGGCTTCGTTCCCATGGCAGGTGCCCCGCCACCCATCTCTGCGGCCGACACCAGCAGCAGGGAGTCTGGGTACCGAGCCCTGGCCCCACCTGCGGGCAAAAAGGTGCAGTGCCCAAGTTCAAGCGGAGATGCTGCCACGCCACGACGGGCTGGCAGACTCCAAATAGCCATTCCTGCAGACGTACGAGGAGGCCGTCCTCGATGCCGGAGGCGATGGCAAGATCATGGCCAACTGGTTCCCCATGCCCTCGCCGGTGAGCCACGTGCCTCGCTGCTCAACCTCCCGGGGTCCACGGTGGCGTCCTGGGAGGAACTCCGCGACCTCTTCACCGCACGCTACGCGGTACCGGCGCACCACGCGGTCGCGGCGCTGCTGGGTGGCTCTCAAACACCGCCTTCAGATTGCCACGCCAAGCCTTTCTTCCGTCAGATTGGGGCAACCTCCAAGCGCCCGGGGGCTCCGCTGGGTTGGGCTGCGCGGAGGCCGACCTCACCTTCGACTCAAAAGACCACCCCGGCTCCACCGCCGGCTCTGCATGCTCCCAATGCTCTGCACGCCAACCATCTGCAACGTGGCCGTCACCAAGACCCTCATCGACGGTGGTGCCAGCCTCAACTTGCTCTCCGTAGAAGCCTTCAGCCTTCTCCACGTGCCGCCCGAGCGACTCAACCTCAGCAAGCCTTTTTCAGGAGTGGGTGGTGGAGCTGCTCGCTCTCTAGGGCAGATCCGCCTCCCCGTCACCTTCGGCACGTGCGACAACTACCGCACTGTGCTGGTGGACTTCGACATCGCCCGCATCGGCCTCCCGTACAATTCCATACTCGGGTACCCAGCTCTCGCTCAGTTCATGGCGGCGACTCACTCGGCCTACAACCTCATGAAGATGCCAGGGAGCAAGGGCGTCCTCACCATCAAGGGGGACACTAAGGAGACCATGACGGTGCTCAGGCTCGCCTTCACGACCGCGGTAGTAGCACAGCCAGCCGGCGCCGGTACGCCCAAGGCCAAGGAGACCGCGCCCGCCAAGAAGAAGTAGTTGTTCACCCAAGACAAGGCGGAGACCAAGCAGGTGCCGATTGACGAGGACGGGTCTTCACGAGCCACCTTTACCATAGGGACCAGCCTAGACCAGGGACAAGAGGAAGCCTTGGTAAGGTTTTTGCGCGCGAACAAGGAGATATTCACGTGGGAGCCCAATCAGCTGGTAGGGGTCCCGAGAGAGGTAATCCAGCATCATCTAAGGGTGTGCCCCAACATGCGCCCCGTGAAGCAGCGGGTGAGACGGCAGTCCACTGAGAAGCAGGCCTTCATCGTCCAAGAGGCACGCAAGCTGGAGGCGGCTGGTACCATTCGAGAAGTTCGGTACCCTGATTGGCTGGCGAACCCCGTCGTAGTACCGAAGAAAGGTGGGAAGGAACAGGATAAAGGCCGACTTCACCAACCTTAACAAAGCTCGCCCCCAAGATCCGTTCCCCCTCCCACGCATCGATCAAATCATCGACTCCACCGCCGAGTGCGACTTGCTATGTTTCCTGGATGCGTTCTCTGGATACCATCAGATCAAGATCGCGGTGGAGGATGTGGAGAAGACGGCCTTCCTGACACCATGTGGGGTGTACTGCTACACCTGCATGCCCTTCGGCCTTCGCAACGCGGCGCAACCTTTCAGCGGCTGATGCACATCGCCTTGGGGCGGCTGCTCGGTAGGAACACAGAGGCCTACGTTGATGACATAGTGGTTAAATCTCGCGAGGCGAGGACTTTGATTCAAGACTTGGAGGAAACCTTTGAGAGCTTGCGCCGGGTGAACTTGAGGCTTAACCCGGAGAAGTGCGTGCTTGGCGTCCCCTCCGGCAAGCTACTAGGGTTCCTCCTATCCCACAGAGGGATCGAGGCGAACCCGGAGAAGATCAAGGCCATCAAAGACATGAGCCAACCACAGACCCTCAAGGAGATGCAAAAGCTGGCAGGACGGGTGACCGCGTTAGGGCGTTTCATATCTAAGTTGGGCGAGCACGCCTTACCCTTCTTTAAGATCATGAAGAAGAAGGGCCCCTTAGAGTGGACCCCAGAGGCCGACCGGGCCTTCCAAGACCTAAAGAAATACCTCATCAGCCCCCCAGTGATGGTGGCACCGCGGCCTCTCGAACCTCTGGTACTGTACCTTGCCGCCACCCTGTACTCCGCCAACGCGGCGCTGGTGGCGGTTCGGGAGGAGCGCCAAGACAAGGGTGTGCCGCGCAAAGCCAGAGCCGATGCAGCGCAGGGTCAAGGAGGCGCGGCAAAGCCATCATTGGCGGAAGACCAAGTTCAGCAGGGCGGCATCGCAGAAGCTCTTGAGGACGGCCAAGTCTTAGGAAACCCTCCACCTCAGGGTATGCCATAATCTCCGCAGGACAAGAGCCTCGACAGTGTGCCAGCCCTCGTCGAGCACCCGTGTACGGCCGTCGTGGGACGCAGGGCCGCTACCCCATGCCGGAAAAAGCTCTCGTCATGATCTTGGTGGCCTCGCGCAAGCTGCGGCACTACTTCCAGGGCCACCCCATCAAGGTCGTCTCAGCTTACCCATTGGAGAGGGTACTCAGGAGTCCAAACTCAGCCAGAAGGGTCGCCGAAGGGAACATCGAGCTGCAATGAAAGAGCGTTATATCGACGAGAGGGGGGTGAATAGGCGATTTTTATGAATTCTTCACCGAGGAATTTGTCAAGAGGAAATTCCTTAGCGAAGAACTACTTGCAGCGGAATAAGTACTCGAAGTAAGCGTAATGCATTACAAGCATAGTCATCATGATGAAATGAACACAATCACAGAGTACGTAAAGCGTAATCACAGGATAACACAAGATGAAGACAAACAGATCAAGAAATAGAACCGAGGAAATTGAGAAAGTCTTCTGACAAAGTCTTCAAACACGAATACGACAAACACTCAACACGCTTATGAGGAAATGAAAGGGTTGAGGAAATAGAACCGCTTAGGTTGGTGAAGACAATGATTTGGTAGACCAGTTCCCAAGCTGCCGCCCTGGGCTTGTACGTCTGGTTGGAGCGGCCGAGTATTTAAACTCGAGGACACACAGTCCCGGACACCTGGGCCGCTGAGCACGCAGCTCAGGACACCAAGTCCTCACCAGATTCTCCTTGAACTAAGGTCACATGCACTGGCCCAATCACTCGTGGTAAGTCTTCAGGCGACTTCCAAACCTTCACAGACTTGGTCAGTCGGCGATCCACAATTCCTCTTGGATGCTCTAGACCATGACGCCTAACCGTCTGGAAGAAGCACAGTCTTCAAAGGTAACAAGCGCCGGATCCACTCAGGATCAATCTCTTCAGTGATGCTCAATCACTTTGGGTTTGTAGGGGTTTGGTTTTTGGTTTTTCCTCACTTGATGATTTTCGCTCAAAGTCCTCGGAGGATGGGTTGCCCTCAAATGACAAGTGTCAAGTTCTCTCGAGCAGCCAACCAGCTAGTGGTTGTAGGGGGCGGCTATTTATAGCCTAGGGAGCAGCCCGACATGATAAGACATAAATGCCCTTCAATGATATGACCGTTAGGTGGATAAGATATTTTGGGACAACCAAGGCCAAGAAGATGTTAGCGGTCGGAAATTTGAATGTCAAATTCCTCGTGGCTATCATGTTCCTCTTGTGTAGGCAATCCGTGACTGGCGAATCCCTAACTCCTCGGTCAGAACAAATTCCTCATGACCGGAAGAGCTTCATCTCATCCTTGAAGAAATTGACTGAATCGTATGAGATTTCCAAAGGCTTCACTCGAAGGGTTTGGTAGGTGTAGGATTTTGAGTTGAGCATCAAATGGAAATTTTTCCTTAGTATTTCCTCGACCCCCTTTAATAGTAATACGGTGTTTCCTATGACTCAAGAAAGAGAAAATGAAACTACGAAAACAAAAGTCTTCACGCTTCATGTTCCTCAAATGAATATCAAGTCTTCAAGGTCACACCAATTTCTTCACTTTCAAAGTCTTCGTAAAAGTCTTCAGAATATCAAAGTCTTCGGGTTGAAGAACTTCATTTTTAGGGGTCGACTTTCACCGTGAATATCAAACTCCTCATAGACTTATAGACCTGTGTACACTCACAAACGCATTAGTTACTTAACCTATAAGTCTTCAATACACCAAAATCACTAAGGGCACTAGATGCACTTACAATCTCCCCTTTTGGTGATTGATGACAACATAGGTTATGTTTTCAACGGGATAAACATATGAAGTGTAAATACCGATAATGAGGAATTTGATTGCAAGATATAGAAGAACTCCCAAGATGTGCATAGTGAGGAATTTGCTTTTGAGGCAATGCACATTTGAAGAATTGAATCATGGAGATCTCCCCTATATCTTGTAATTCATACACGCATTTGACATATAATATGAGGAATTTGAGATGCATGATGAAATATGGTGCTTGATGTTATTCGAGCATGCAAAATAATGTATAAAGAGTATCGAGCCCAAATCGATTTGCTATGAAGATTTTCAAAGAGCTCACGAGAATCGTAGCATAACTACTGTAATCAGTGCATAGAGTAAGAGCATAATGCATCACAAGTATCAAAGCACCATCGGGTTTAAGATTACAACTCGATCCAATAAAAGGTTTCGTAAGAACGAGAGTTATAACTTAATAAAATACCGTATATAGACAAAAACTAGACCCGCTTGAAGACTAACTCAAATTTCTCCCCTTTGTCATCGAATGACCAAAAAGATCGAACCGAGGACTAACGCTCTTGAAGAATTTCAAGTTGAAGACGGAGCGCCAAAGATTGTCGGGTTGTTTGTTGAAGTAGGACCAACAATGTTGTCTTCCAAGTCTTCATTTTCATCGCTGTCGCGAGATGAAGAATAGGAGCTGGCCACCAAGGAAGGAACTTTGACTTTCTTGAATTTCTTGGAGGAGGTGCGCATCAGTCAAATTCTTCCTTGAGACCCATTGAAGTCGATTCTTCTTCACTATAGACATGTGAAAGAACAGCCTGTGTGCGCTTGAAGGTTTCATGGAGGTAGTAGTGGTTTT